>OX456523.1:67776930-68376930 GCA_949748255.1 Eustalomyia histrio | reverse complement strand
TTTTGATGTCCAAATGTTGCAACATACATAACAGATATTTATTAGATTTTGCCAGCAATAATATAAAAATGTACGCAAAAGGAAATCAATTTTTTATAGCGTTATCCATTTAAGATAAAAAATGTTGACTTATCATTTAATATTAAGAATAACAAAGAAATATTTACAACTTGACACAGACTAAAATTATTGAGGATGAAAGTATCTACATACTTCCATCAGTTTTTATAGCTATTTTGACATTTAAAGTTCTTTAACCAAAATTTTCTATTGTTTCATTTTCTGCAAAAAAAAAAAAAAAATTGTAGCAATTTATAAAAAATATAAAATAGCAAAGTTTTTCTTTATATAATAAATTTTTTATTTAAATATTATTTTAATAAAATATTATACTCTTCCTACAAATCTTTTCCATTTGCGCAACCACTTAAAATTCATATGTGAAGGATTTGTTATTTGGTATTCTAACAAGGACATTTCTCACAATAACAATAAGTATGTAAACACAGTTTTTTTATATAACCGATGTAAAAAATTAGCATTTTTGGAGTTTGCCATTGGCAAAACAAATTAATAATTGGTATTTAAAATACCCTGGTACAAATAAATGAAACAACTTCAAAAAAAAAAAAAAAATAATAACTATTTTCATTATATCATAAAGTAATCCTTCATCACGATGTTTGGGTAATGTTGGGGTGGCTTTTCGAGATATTTGTCATTGTAAAAAATCGCTATTTTAAAAAATTAAACGTAATAACTCGAAACGTACTAAATTCTTGATTAACACGTGAGGTAGGTCTGGGAGAGAAAGCTCAATATTTTTCTTTATATTTACACTCTAATTAATTTCTGTTGAAATTTACCCAACTTGTAGTAGGAAACTGTACTCCTACTATAAGTTGCGTAAATTTACTCTGTGTGCGTAAATGAAAAAAGTACACACATTATGCGTAAATTGATGAACACAAAATAGGTAAAATTACATTAAAAGTGCCTAAAATTTAAATCAAATTTTAAAATTGAAGAGTAAATTTACCAAATTCGTGCGTAAAGAAACACGATTTTCCTGTAAATGTACACATATAATTCGTAAAAATCTTAAAAAATACGCATATTTTGTACTACGATGTTGTTTTGTAATAAAAACAATAAATTTATTGTTTAGAAACTCACAAAAAGAATAAAAACAATAATTATTTGATTAGTAATTCCAAATAATTGATAAATTTAAAAAACTAATAAAGTTTTCATTTTAAATTTTGAAAATGTTTTAGATTTTTTTTTCAATTTCAATATGTCATAATTTGTTTTACCATTATAAGTTAGTTTATTTACGAACTTAGAGCGTAAAATTTTTATTCAACAAAATAATACTAATTTTAGGCATAATGTGTTTAATTGTAAACACATAGTGTCTAAAAATACTTCGTGTGTGTATTATTGTATATGAAAGTGTGCGCAAAAAAGTTTTACGCATTTGGTGTTTATATTTACCGAATTATCGTAATATTACATAAAACTTTACCCATTTCATAGAAGTAAATTTATAAGCATTTTTTAGAGTGTACTTAACCAGCAAATAATTTCATTTATTACTCATAAGAAAGGTACAATGAGGAGTAAAAGTGTAGGAGGGTTCCTGGCTCACTTATATTGCTCTACACTTTTATCTCTAAAATCAAGTAAATTCTTTTTTAACTTTATTTTTTTATAAACCTGTTTTAATGCAAAAACTAATTGCAAATTATTTTATTTGAATAAGAAAAAAATGGAAAATTTCGTTGCAAGATATTGCATCTATGTTATATCATATAAAATTGGTTATTAAATAAATTGTTCCTTATTCTTTAGACCGTTAGCCCTTTAAAGAGTCTGGATACATTTATCATAGTGACATTTTTCATATATTCAAATCTTTAAATTGGACTTTTATCGGATCATTGACAATTAAAAAATATATTTGAATTCTACATACTTTTTTCTTTGGTAAAAAGGCATTCATTTACTGCAATATACCATGAATTTAAAATATTGGATGAAACCCATTTGCATTAGGTATTCTAAAATTTTAAAAAATACCAACAAATTGCGTTATTAGGGGATACATTTTAAAGTAATAAAATCAAACAGTTTAAATATTATGTGAAAAAGTATCTTTTAAGAAAAGTCTGCCATGTGGTTCACTCCGATGAAAATAAATTTTGGATACGTGAGAGAGGGAACAAATAAAATAAAAATTTGTGTGTTTATAGCGGCCAAATTTCACATTAAAGGATTAAAAATAGTGGTCAAAAATACACCTTTTTTTGTTTTCTACTTCCTTTCTAAGTATTTTTTAATATTAAAAGTTTTTAAACAAAAAGTTGGAGATCATGAAAATTTTTTCCGGCTGGTGTCGGTGGGCACTCCCCATAATTACTTTCTTTCATTTCTCACGTTGCCAAATATAACAGCTTCCGACGACAGGAGAGGCTCCACGTCTGCCATGAGATACTTTCGAACCAGCTTCAAGATTTGGCGTTGGCTCAGTATGTCGTCCAAATACTATTTCTATATCACTTCGTATAAAATATTGACTTATAGTTAATTTGTTGCTGCTGCGTTCTTCGACTGCTGGCATGCAAAGCTGCTTGGAAAGATCTTTCAAAAACTTTCTTCACTGATCATTTGTTTTACACCTTGGATGATTTTATCTATATATTACGAAAGATGATTAAGCTGCGACGTCTATAAAATTATAGTCGCTTCACAGTATACTTACTCAATGTTTTGTGCATTTCATCAACTCCACCTTTAGTTTTGTTATAGTATTTGATTATTCCTGGCTTTGCTAATTGTGTTTTTTTCAACTTCTTCTGTCGTATACAGAGTTGAGAGTAGTATGACTGCTTTGTTATTTTTTGAACATATGAACAGATTGTAGCGTCACTGTTATAGAAAAAGTTGGTCGAATAAATAGACCAGTCCTTTGTAGGCTGCATACTGCTTGGCAGAAATTTTTTATTTTTTCTTACCGTACCAACTAACGTTATATTGCAAGTATTTAATTTCTTGGATAATTCTAAGGACTTAAAAAAATTATCTGTCACCACGTTTCTTTCAGAACAAATTACAAAAAATGTCACCACGTTTCTTTCAGAACCATTATAACATACATAAAATGAAAACAGTTGCTCGTCGACATTTATGCATTCATGTGGCTTGTATGATTTCTCTAAATTTTTATTCATCATGGCCCATATGTCCCGAATTGGTGCAGCTATATCTGTTTTCATCCGCTCTGTACGTGTAATATCATTGTCAAATCGGATGAACCTTATCATCATCTTGATACGGTCGCGAGACATTGCTGCACGTAAAAGACGCAATGAATCAACATTCCGGATACAATAAGAATACCCAAAAATGCACAAAATTCAGTTGCAGTAAATGGCTGAAACAATTTTTTGGATACTGTTTCAGAAGAATTAGGAAACGTTTGTACTGACTTATTGTTAAAATCTTCACAAACTCTTTTATATTTTCGATTTGTTTGCCTCAATATAATGTCACATATTTCTGCAGTTATAATTGATATGAAAAGTCCTTTTTCTGTAAATGAAATACTATTTGCTGACGGTCTACCTCTTTGGCGTAAAACGTTACGTGATTTGGTTTGTGAATTTGGCATTGGTGCACTTTACCAATGTGTTCCATCTCTACTGGTCACAATACTGTCGACACTTTGAATTTCACGGTCATCTTTAGCACTTTCATCTGAGTCGTAATTCTTCTTCACTCACTATGACAACTTCATTTTCAATATCTCAATCTTCATCAGATGCATCAGCAATCTGTGGCAAAAGTAATCTTTATCAGAAATAATAAAGGGTTCTTCTTCATCTTCGGAACATTCAACATTCTGTGTGTCATAAATTTATTATAGGGATTCCCCATCTTATATTTTAAGCAGTAAATACGTTACTAAATTGATACTTATGGATGGTTTTCACTATGTCATTTTTAATGTCAATTTGTCCAAATTGTTGGCAATTGTGTGAAAACGAGTTGTCATACAGTGTCATCTGAGTTTGCAGTCAGTTTTACACACGAACTGCCGTCTAAAATGACAGACAAGTTAAAACGTCAAATATCAGTTTGTCAACAGATATGGCAGCATTTTTTTTCTGAAATGTTATTTCAAAATTCTTGGGAACAATAATTTAATTCATTAACCAAGAAATCTCTAATTTATAATGTTTGGAATGTGTAGGTACAATTGTACCTTTACGGTCTCTTAACGTTGTAAAATTATTCCGTTCGAATAGGGTTAAGATGATTACTGTCACTTACCGATTTTTTCAGTTTCATTTATTTTTTTCATTTGTTTAAGATTTAATAAAAATTAACCCACAAAATGGAAATTTGTAGTTTTTTTGTTTCCGTTACGGTTTACATTTCAAAAAATTTCAATTTCGTTTTTTATTTTAATTGTTTGTTTTTATACAAAATGTTTTCAATTCAAATTACAATATCTTGTTAAACACAAACATGTGGCCATTCACACAAAATATATCGATATACTGTGTGAGAACACATTTTGTAGATAAAAAAAAAATTAAAATATAAAAAACCAAAACAATTTCAAATCATTTATTTTGACAGAATTGGAAAGTCAAATTTTAACATTTATTTGATACTGAATAGTCACTTGTTTTTATTGATCTGTCAGCAGTTCAAACAATATTTAAAAATAAATAACAAAAATCATTTGATTTAGATACAAAATAAATAGACCGGTTTTTTAAATATGATTTCTTTAAATATAATTTCTTTTAAATTGTTTCTTCTTTTATTTTAACGTACAAATTGTTTTAAATGCACACATTACCGAATAATGTGTATAGTACATTATATGGGACACAGAGGCCCATGCTTTATTTTACACCATACACGTAATAAAGAAAGTGGTTACTTACATATATGGTTATGGAAAAGTAATGTGTCTAAAAATAAATTTTAATAAATAATTTTTATTTTAAACGTTCATAAAAATATCGTGCTCATAATGGAAATCGATGGGTCCACTGGCTGACAGCCGAGAACCCTACCCACTGAGCCATCGACGTATATAACAATTAATTGCTCTAAACCTAAATGAATTGTTGGGGATCGTGTTATGTTCGTGATGTCTAAACATATACACGGAGCAAAATTATGACAGTTTCCAACTGAAATTCCATTGCTACTACTTAAATCGGTTGGTACAATTAAATATTGATTTTCACCAAAAAATTTCGGTTAATACAACTGTATTTAACATCTGTTGACACTTTATCTTTCTGTGTCTACATGCAAAGTAATGTATATAAAAACAGATTTTTAAAATTATTTTATTTTTTATCTTATGTTTATAAATTAATGATTGGTAACTCATAACTTTAGGATTTTATGTTATTATTTATTAACATGAAAGCAAGTGAAAAAGTTGCGCTAAAATTCAGTATTTTTTCACAAGTGCATAAAAAACAATTTTTAATCATTTTTATTTTAATTGATTTTAAAATTCAAAAATTATAAAAATTTTGAATTGGTACAAATTAATGAAAAATACCATGACAAAATTTAAAAAAAATATTTGTTCCTCTAGGATTCAAAACGCGATCATCTGTGTGGGAATAAACTGTAATCAAATCAGTTTTAAGCATACGGTAATAATACATTAGATGTAATAATTAAGTGATATTCGATGTTGTTCAAACTTGTTTCTCAAAAGTAGTAATATTATACTAAAGGATACTTTTAAAGCCATGAGTAGTTTTTAAAGCATGATTTTTTTCCGCTGCGTCAAAATCGGCATAAGTTACATTGAAGCTATTTTCAACTCGCTTTTATATTTTGATACATGGATTTCCATAGTTGTGCAAAAGATACGAGTTCGAAATAAAACGTTGCAATTGTTATACATAAAATAATATATTTTTTTGCGTCAAGTAAATAATTTGTTTGCTTTAACCAGACGGTTTCAGTCGGTACGAAATTTAGTTTCTACAACAGATCTCTTTTCTCAGGCTGTATTTCAAATTCAAATAATTTGCCAATATATACTGTAAGTATACTTTAGTGGGTTAGTCTGCTCTTATTTCCATCTCTCTGCTACTACTCAAAGCCTTCTGATATTATAATACTAGGTTTACACAAGAAGTTAGTCGTAAGTCGAATGTGTGACTGCATGTGCTTTGTTTTTGTATTGCAAGTAAAATGTGATCTGGATTCACCATCTAAGCATCTATAATTTAGTACTTTTTGTTTAGTTGAAATTTTTTTTGATACTTGTTTCAAGTCCTTTTTTTATTGAAATATTTTTAGTTTTTTCTAAAGAAATTGTCTAAAAATGAGATTTTCGTTTCAATTTAATTTTAATTGTAGTTTTGATTTTGACATATAAAAGAACCTTCTGTGGTTCATTAATGATTTTATACTCTCAGAATATTATGTAGTTTACTAAAATAAAAAGTTTTTCGTTCCATTTAAAAATAAAGGAACATATATTTGCTTTCAAAGAAATATCTGTATAATCTTTTTTATAAATTTGTTCGAAACGATTTACTATCATTTAACAATTTTTTTCAGTTTCATTTATTTTTTTATTTATTTTTTCATTACCTACAAAACGGAAATTTTTGTTTTAATTGTGCCCGCAACAGTTATTACAAATATAATTTTTGTTTGATGACTGTTTCAAAAAATATTCAAAAAAATTCCAATATGTTTTTTATTAAATTGTTTGTTTATAAACAAAATTATTTCAATTAAAATTACAAAAACTTCACACGTAAATAAAGAAATTCACACAAAAAGTGTCTATAGACATACAATTTGTACATTAAAAAATAAACAAAAAATACAAAATCGGAAACAATTTAAAATAAATAATTAAATCATTTTTTTTAAGAAATTGAAAGGAAAAACTTTAACATTTATTTTAACTGATTAAAGCATTTGTTTCTTACAGATGTGTCATTTGTTTTAACAACAATAGCAAAAGCCATTTGATTTAAATGCAAATTAAATAGACTGCTTTTTAAATGAAATATCATTTCTTGTAAATGGTATTTTCTGTTATTTTAATTTACAAACTATTTTAAGTGTAGTGGTGCATGGACAATTTTATTTTATTTTGAGAGAAAAACATTCTGAATAACAAAAAAACATTTGAAGAGATGACAGATGAAATGGAGTGTTACAAAAATGAGATTTACAATGGAAATACGTATATCTGAAAAATTGTTGTTGAAAGATTTAAGTAATTTTTAATTAACACAATACTAAAAATCGTCAGTGCTAAACAAATTTTGAGCTACACTATGCTAGTCGCAAATTTTAATAAGCGCTTGTATTCGCGATTTAAAATTGTATATATATATATATTTATTTTAAATCAATCAAACCCTGTTTTTTGAGAAATTTTTTTATTGATACTTTGTTATTTTATAAAAAAAAAATTTGCAAAAACATTTTTTTCCGCAAATAAAAACTACAATGTTATGTTATTTTGTGTATATTCACTCCGCTGATCCTCACAATTTTTTCCATTTAAAAATTAGTGTTTACTATTCGTTAGTAACATTTAATTATGATAAATTTTTAAAAATATATAAATAATTATTAAATCTAAGCTAAAATAAAATAAGTATAAATTTAGTAAAATTAACAAATATGTCCGTTGAGCAATCAGACATAATATTTTGAGTTTAACCATGTGCATGCTTTTCACATTGGCATACATTTTGAAAATTTTTACATTGGATCATTTTGGAAAGGCAATTCTCAAGAATATATATTTTAATGATTTCTAAACGTTGTATTTAAATCGTTAGCTTAGTGTGAAAATTACCTTAATCCAATTTTTGAAATGATTAACAGTTTGGCTGAAAAATTTGTAGGCTAACATAGAAAATTTTTTTTTTTCATAAAATTTGATTTTCTTATTCAATGGCCTTTAAGGGCGATACAATGATTATATCGGTCATACAATTTTTCTATACCATTTTTAAAGTACGATTTGTCTCAAAATAGGTCTAAAAAACTGCATACGATAAAATGGTTTATTTGGGACAATTTTGAGCTAAAAACGGTAGACAATTATGAAAAATTTTATTTAAATACCCAGAGGATTTTACAATTATCTACTCCTACAATTTTCCATAGACGTTTATGTGCATATTAATGGTTTTATAAATTTGCTGAATTTTGACCCGCTAAGTGATACCCAAGGCATGCAACTATTTAATTGTCAAATTTTTTAAAAGTCCTGTCCTTTCTCTACCTCTCCATGTAATTTATTTGCGAAATAATTCACTTGGATCTAGCTAGACCAAAAAATATTTGTAATTCATCAGATACTCGAAATTTGATTCACACAATTTGTGATTTTTTAACAGGACTTGGTACCTTTTCTTTTCATAAACTAGAGTTAGCCCACACATCACTGCATACAATAAGTAGGAATGAACAATTTGCAAGCGTTTATACATAGTAACAAATTTATTTTACTTATTTTTTATACCGCATTTTCATAAAATGTGGACTTGGTACCTTTTAAAAAATAAGCAAATCAAAAGGTTTTTATATATTTTGTATTCAAGCTTTCTGCACTTTTCTTTAAATATTGTTAAAGCTGTCAAAAAATCACATACACACTTACAAACACTAGCATTCAAAAATATGCATTAAATGAAACTTGACACACAAATACATATTTAAATTTTCATAACAACTCGAAATACCACTTAAATGGTTGTGTACATTCATACATATAATAGGGATATAACTTTTAAGCAAACCGCCCCTGTCTATATGAAATAAAATATAGAAAAACTGCATGGAGAAATTGTGTTATTTTTAGCAGTTTTAAAATACCGATATGGATCTATAAATTAAGCAGCAAGAAAATTCATCTAGTATTTTGTATTTTTCTAATAGCTTCATCCTTTTATAATACTATAACTAAAAAAACTGTTCATTATGGTCACAAAATACCAAAAAGTATTATATTTTTATATATAGGACACTTTCTGTTTTCAGGATCTCTATGGAAAATTTTTGCAATATTATGGAACTAGAGTTTTTTTATTGTTGACTTTTTAAATTAAAAATTTGATGAAAAAAAATTAAAAAAAAGTTTTTCTGATGTTATTAAATAGTTTTTGTTATTTTATGGTAATTGCGTTTTTTTTTCTTTGTGTGAAAACGTGGCCGAATTAATGAATATTTATTTGTAACCAGCGTTAAAGTACTTGAGAAAAAATAATTTCCATACCCAAGATGTTAAGAAAGATGAATTACATTCCAGTGAATTCGTCTTCAAGCTTTTTTTTTAAAACTTTTAACTGGAAACTAAATTTTTCTACAGTTTCTTTTATATAGAATGAAAGAAAGCGAAAATTAAAAATAGCTTAAACTTTTCTTCTCTACAATATATCTGAAGATTAAAAATATCTCAAACATTTCTCCTTTCTAGGCGTTCCTGCCAGTAGATTTCCCTTACTGTTAACCCATAATTTATTATATTCCAAAAAATTTCATTGATCTTAAAAATTCTTGTGATTTAGTCTATTCTTCAAGTAAGTTTGCCAAGTTTCGAAGTAAACTTATACTAGACAATCCAATAAAGAACCTTTTGGTTCCACTCAATTGGTTCGAAAATATTTGAAATATAAAAAATAAAAATATTTATCGTTTGTTTTTTAGCATTATTTTTTGATTTTTTTTTTAGCAAAGTTTGTTTTTACCCCAAAAAAAAGTGGTTCACCTCATACAATTTTTTTAACTTCCAAATTTTTTACGGCATTTTTATTAAAAACACTGTGGAGGACAGGGATGATAAAGTTTGTACTTAGATACTTTTTATGGTACTATTAAAAGAACTATGGTATTTCTTTGCCTCATTTGGTAGTATTTACAAAAGTTTCCGTTTAACACGTTGGCTGCCAAAGCCTTTTTAGAATTTTGATCGTTCAGTAGCAATGTTATTTAACAATTTTGGCCAACAACTTATTTTTGTTCTATTTTGTTTCTTAGTGCCTAAAAATAAGTTTTGCCTACTCGCGACTTTATTTTGGTCCCTAATTTTGAAGTTATAACGGTTTTTTGGTGTCGCACATTTTCGTGCGACATGGCCTGGGAGAACATAAAACATGTTTTTCTACTGATCTCCATTTGAATTTACATAAGTATATATTTTTATATTTTTTTGCTCATAAATGATTTGATTTTTAAAGAATTGATAAAAAGACAAATTTAAATTTCCAACTTTTTTATTATCCAAAAAAAAAATACCATTTAAAATACACAGCGGCCATGGGAAATACACCAAAATGTTAACCACAGGCCAGAGAATCCAAATTCTAAAAAAATGTTCGACGTGGCCTCAGGGTAACATTTAGGTGTCGCACGACATTTGGGTGTCGCATTAAACTGTGTTAAATCTTTTAATTATTTATAACAACTTTTGTGCTTTAATTTCAATTAAATGCTGTTTGATAGAAAATATTTTTTTTCAGTGATGATATATTTCATACCAAATGTACTTAGATGCTTTAAAAAAAGTTAAATATATAAATCTGTGACGTTTCTTATACTATATTAAAATTTTAATATCTATGACATGGTAGTTATTGGAGATATTTAGGGATTTGTTGGTTTTAAAGTGGTTTCATACACTACAGCTGAAGCAATAAAATGGTACCGGTGTTTCGTCATGTATTTAGCTGACAATATTAACCACTAAAAATTGTTAAATGCCTTTTGATTTTAACTATTGAGTCTGAAAGTGCTACCAAGATTAAATAAAGAGGTACACAAAATAAATATGTAGCAAAATCAAATTTATAAAACATTCGATTAAATTTTCAAATATTTTGGTAACATGCGTAATGCATTATCTATGGCTGGCGAGTAATTGTTTTCTTAGCACATGGGTGGAGGGTATTTGAAAATTTGGCACAGCCGAATTTAGTATTTGTTTTTACTTATTTTGCCTTCTTTCGAAAAACCTTTGTAGTTTTTCTTTATGTGTTCCTAATGAACGCATTTAAATTGAAAAATTGTCCTACTAGTTTAATTTTTCTTAATCCTATTCTACAATACATAATCCCTTATAAATATTAGCGTTCTTAGTACTTTTAGATTTTAAGTAATTTTTGTAATTTTCAAATCAATGAAACCTGTAATATTTTTTATAAGATATGTTTGAAAAGATAGCTACAGCCAACAATTAAAATTTTTTATAAAAATGTTGCTTCCATACAGCTCTTTTTAATCAAATTGTAGTTATACCCCTTATAAACACATATAGTATTGCGGAAGTAGCAAAAAAAACTGGATCAATTAGCAACATCTTCACTGGCATTTGAGAGATTTTTTTGTTTGTTTTTTTTTACCATTTAAACCCTCTCATATGGCAGAACGTATTAAAACAACATACTTTTATGAACATTGTCATCATGGTAGTTGCTATTCTCATGAAAAACATTTCCAAAGGATTTTTTACAAATATGAAGGGTCATTAAAGCAAGTCACAGCATAGAATATGTCAAATAAACACCAACAGACAGTCATACATATTTACACATTTGTACATGCTATGTAGTAATGGAATATACAATCACATGACATTTTTGTAAATATACATGGGTACTAATTGAGTCATTTCCTGTATAAGAACAAACACAGACGCATGAATATTTAGCAATACATATTAACTGCTTCACTGCAAGTCAACAACACATGTGTAGGTAGAGTATATATTGTTGAAAACTTATTAAAGCTATTGGTTTTAAGTTGTAAGTACAACAAAAATTTGTGCAGGTTTTTGGCAGGAATACATATAGATCAATTCTATAAAAAACGTCCTATTATTCTGATATTATGTTCTGGACCAAAAAAAATATGTCAAACATGTTTTATAGATTTTGAGATTTTTTAAAACATAAAAATGCTTTTTAAAATTTATTGGAAAAGGTTGTCGAAAATATGAAGGTTTTGTTTAAAGTTTTCGATTAACAATTTGTATGGCATTTTAGGGGTTCAGTATGGGCGTATTGTACAATATTTTTTTAATTTTTTTTTCAGGTTTTTCCATTAATTAATTAAATGTACTTCTTTCAACAACAAAAATGCACTTGTTGAAACAAGTTTTCTTTGAAATTGAATCCGAATCTGACTTTGAAATTGGCTAATAACGTCTGGAAAATCTCAACTAAAAAAGGGAAAATACATATTTGTCCTGTATTCACGACTTCACTGACTGACTTATTCCCTCACTGACTCATTCAATATCGTCCAGACCAAACAGCTGGAGCTAGGAAGCTGAAATTTGGTGCGTACATAGAAAAAAGTATCAGAAAATTTTAAGTAATTAAAAATATTTCTTAAAATTCAAATTAGATTTTAAACAATTTTTTCTTTAAAATGTTTGTAAATTGTTATTTTTCATATAAAAATTCTTTGAAAATAAAAATTTAAGTTATAAAAAATTAACAAAAAAATTTTATTTGCAAACTCCATTGTTGGTGACTTTATAAAAATATGTTCATAAAAAATGTTTACTAAAACCGAATTTTTAATTTTTTTTCGGTGACGGTGTTTTTGGATATTTCTATGGGGAGGTGTAAAAAGAGGGAAACTCCCCTTTGATGACCTGCCCAAATCGCTTAAGCTACACAGAAAAAACAGATTCGTGCTGACACCGAATTTGTAGCCAATCGAATGGTTTGGTTGTGGTAACCGAATTTTTCGGTTGTGACAACTGAAAACCAATTGAGACACGAGTAATTTGACGTATTTCCGTTGCCTTAATAACAATTCGGTAGTCACAACCAAAAAATTCAGTTGCTGCATTCGATTGGCAACAAATTCGGTTGTCAGCACGAATCTGTTTTCTGGGTGTAGAAAAATTATATTTGTTACGAAGGTGTATACATCAGGTACGGCGGGATTTTTGGAAAAGCCTACGGCGAGGTGCAAAATAGGACCAAATTCTCCCCTTTGACAACCTGCCAAAACTGCTGGAGCTACGAAGTTCGAACTTGGAATATATGTATGCTCCTCCTCCGGCGTAGAAATCTACCCAGATGGGAGTTTTGGAAATTCCTACCGGAAGTTGTAAAAGGAGAAATGTAGCCCCCTTAACGGCTTGCCAAACCTATGGACCCAATAAGTTCAAATGTGGTATGTAAGTTCAGGTCTACCTCTTAAAGGCTAGACCAAATCGCTATGAAGTTTTCTCCTCCGGTATAGACATCAGCTAAGACGAGACTTTTGGAATTGGCAAAAGTCTCCCAAAATCACTTTGGATGGAAACCTGAAATTAATAGACATCTTTGATAGATTTAGCCAATACTCTATCTGGAAGGACGGAAGTCCATACCAGAAGGTTCAAAAAGAGGAATCTACCCTTTGACGACCTGAACAAACCTGTTCCTTGGAGTATGGGCTAACTTAGAGTATTCAAAAAACCGGCCTTTTGAAAAAACCGGTTTCGGTTTTCTTCGAAAAATCGAATTTTTGCAAAAAAAACCGGTCATCCGGTTTTTTCGGTTTTTTTTTAATTTGAAAAAAAGCTTATATAATTTGTTAATTGTTTTTATTACAAACAAAAAAAAAATAAATTTAATATATAAAGTAATAAAAATAAATAAATAAATACATTCATTTCAACATTTTATTTATTGGTTTTAATATAATATCTTAAAAATTAATATTATAAAACTATATTCATATCAAATGAATAGAGATCATTAAGTTTGTAAATTGGGTAAAATTAGGTACGTTAGTTATTTGAACGTTTAAAACGTTTGACATTAAATAAGTTTTTTTAATATTACATTTTAAATATGTAAAAAGAAAATCTATTTTTCTCTTCTAAAATAATATTTTAGAAATAATATGCAATTTAAATGTTTCGTTTTAAGACAATTTTTTTGTTTGCTTTTGATAAAGCTAGAAGTGGAAAATACTCTTTCACTAATAGTAGATGTTGGACAAATAGTCAAAAGATAATTAAATAAATTTTCCAACTTTTCAGTTTTTTTTTTCGCATTTATTAAGATATATGAAATCATCATATAATGATAAATGATTTTGTACAGTCTCTTTTTTAGGATTTTGAATACTGTTTATTGTGTTATTTAGATCAGAAATTAAGGTATTTGAATTTGGAATATCCAAAGTTAAGTCTTCATCATAATCCATCAGACTTACATCTAAATCTTCATAAGCAATCAAACGATTATTAAAGTGTTCGGAGAAATTAAAAGAGACCAATTAACCCAGTTGGTGATGTAATTAAAAAAGCCGGTTAACCGAACAAAAAAGACCGAAATTCGGTTTTCTTCGAGTTTACAAAATATTTGAAACCGATCGGTTTAAAAAAATAAAGAAACCGGTTGACCGGATTTCAGTTTCGGGTTTTGAATACTCTAGGCTAAATACTGATATTTGAAAATATCTATGGGGAAGAAAAACTTTTCCCTTTGATGTCCTGCCCAAACACCTTTTTATTTAGGAACCTGAAATTTATGTTTACTCTGAAATATGAAACATGTTTTCACTTGCATGTTTGTTAAGCTCTAATAAGGTACTTTAAAAGATTTTCATCTGAGACCTCCGGCAAAAAAATTTAAAATCTTAATGTCAATTAAAAAAAAACCATCAAACCAACTTAGAATTTTTCACACAAAAAATATTTTTTAATTAAAAACATGTTTTTTATTAATTATTTCCCTTTGAAGTTTTGAAGGTATGTGTGGCCTAGATCTATTTCGTAAAATATTCCAAGCTAAAACAGTCATTACCAAGTAATTAAACAACAAAGTAGCATATAAGATGTTTCAATATTTACAATGATATGCACTCGCTTTATTGCCCTCTAACTTACGAAAAAGTGAGAATAATGAGTTACTAACATGGTTACTCATTTCGAGCAATAAGTAATTACTCACAAAATAAAGTTATTAGTTACTCTTAGTAAAACACTACGTCAGTACATGCAAGGATATAAAATGTGGTTAATTAGAAGTTAAAAAATAAGTGGTTACGCATGATATGTCTTCAATTTAATTATAATTTTTTTAAAGACTCAGACAGAGGATTTTTAATTTCTTAAACTTTTTACGGTGTCTCGCCTGCAGGAAAAGGACCTATCCCAGGACACGCTAGGAGACCGTTTCATTGTGATAGGGACCGGTCATGGGACCGTTTTTTTATATGAAAAGCACCGGTCACTTTAACATGGGCTTGTCCTAGGAGGGGGTCAATTTCCCACAGTGACATCTTACAGGACTGGTTTAAAAAAACATGTCACAGAACTTACCCTAAAGAACATATCATGAACTGGTACTTTCATACCCATCACGTTATATAGGCTTTTAAACAGTTTACGTGGTAGGTACTTTAGAAGCCGGTCCTCTTTTAAGTTTAAGTTTTTTTTATAAACTTTAAAATTTTTGCAAAATATAATATTTGGTAGTAAGTTTTTCCAGCAAACAATTATCAATACGTAATAATATTGCAAGTACACATGATTGTATTTTAATATTTAAAGTTCTATAAAACTTTATGAATAAACTTAATAAGCCACACTTTTATTAAAAAAAAAAACAATTGATTGCACAGTCTTCCATTGTTGGCTGCGAGATAGCAACCATCATTAAACGACTAATTTCAATAAATGCTTATCTAACACATTTTTTAAACTTTAAAGGTGATTATTCCAATATTTTGATTATGTGGCTTATCGTGTTTTTGCACTTAGCCCTCGAATTATATGTATATCAATATTTTATATTTCATATAGGATTCTGTAATTTAAAAAGAGAATGACATTTAAAAATACAATTTGGTTTATTAAATGATAAAATAAACAATAAGTCTACCCTATTTCCGGCTGACAATGAGTACAATAAACAGCTGGAGAATTCCACAATAAAACACATTATATTTTGTATCGATATATAACATACATATGGACAAAAATGGGTACATCAAACCCTCCTTATTTTTAGTGACATATTTCAATTTATTTTTCTAGCTAACATTTATTTTCAATTTCAGGTACTTAAATAAATAATTAAATATATATATATAATCTTTTAAAATATTCTATTTATTCAATTTCGTATAAAATTCAACTAAAGTTTACTAATTTAATAGAAATATTAATTGAAAAATCAATTAAATTTAATATTTATTTTATGTAGATATATTTATTAATTATTCACGCATTTAATATTCTAGTGGCAACTTTTTGAACAAAAAAACTATGTTCTATAACACAATATGCACAAAAAAAAATCAGTAATTGTATTTTAAAATATAACCACTTGGTGTGTACATGTATTGAAACAACATGACACAGCAACTAATAACAAGTAAAAAGTCATTGCACAAGGGTGACACTTAATATTAAATTCTTACTTTGAAATAACAAAAACCAGCATAAAACTCTAGGGAAATCAGAGATACTGTTAGATGTTTATATAAATAAATAAACCTTTAGCAATGGATAGCAAATTCAATATGATAAATCAGAATAGGAGATGTTTTTATGCTATTTTTTTATTATTTATTTTTGTACATTAACCCGGTATTTCCCAGAACTTTTTATACCCTTCACCACAGGTGGAAGGGTATATATAAGTTTGTCATTCCGTTTGTAATTTCTACAATATTGATCTTAGACCCTATAAAGTATATATATTCTGGGTCCTTATGAAGAGCGAAGTTGATTTAACGATGTCCGTCTGTCCGTCTGTCCGTCTGTCCGTCTGTGTGTTGAAATGGGTTTTCCGAAGAACCCAGACGTGATGAGGACTTGATTCTTTTTTATTTCTGTTACATGTGATCCATTTCTGTTTGCTATTAAAAATCAGACAGATCGGTTAATAAATGGCTGAGATATTAGCAAAAAACCAGGACCACCTCTAATTTTTCCAGTAAAATCCCTTTGTTTAATATGTATGTAGAATTTTGAGCATAACAACACATCCATGTGTTAAAATTTTTTTTTTTACTAACTTTGTTGTTTTTTTTTTCTTTCATCTCCACCATTTATACACAAACAACACACATACAAAGATTTGTCATTTAAATAAAAAAAAACAAATCCCTAATGACGAAGACTTTTATATATGTACATCTATTGACGATGATTTTGTGTAAGCTTCAATAGCTCAGTTGTCTAGACGCCATGTCACAAATACTTTTTTTCTCTAAGCCCGCGGAGTTCTAGGTTCAAATCTCGGTAAGGTCAATTCACTTTTTTTTTGTACATTTTTTTTTTATTATTTTCTTAATATTTTTTTTTTGCTTATTTTTGGTTTTTTTTTTAACATTTAATAATTAATTTATATAAAATTTTATATTAATAATTAAAATTATTTTCTTTCATCTCCACCTTTTATACACAAACAACACACATACAAAGATTTGTCATTTAAATAAAAACTAAACAAATCCCTAATGAACGAAGACTTTTATATATGTACATCTATTGACGATGATTTTGTGTGAGCTTCAATAGCTCAGTTGTCTAGACGCCATGTCACAAATACGTTTTTTCTCTAAGCACGCGGAGTTCGAGGTTCAAATCTCGATGAGGTCAATCACTTTTTTTTTACATTTTTTTTTATTATTTTCTTAAGACTTTTTTTTTTTGCTTATTTTTGGTTTTTTTTAACATTTAATAATTAATTTATATAAAATTTTATATTAATAATTAAATAATCCATAAATAGGCTAAAAACATCAACATTTTTATAAAAACCCTCTGATACAAACAAAATACAAACGTTTTTATACCTTTCACCACAGGTGAAAGGGTCGCGGGTTCGTTAAGATTTTTTTTTGTTTATTTTTTGTTTTTTTTTTACATTTAATAATTAATTTAAATAAAATTTTATATTAATAATTAAATAATCCATAAATAGGCTAAAAACATCAAAATTTGTATAAAAACCCTCTGATACTAACAAAATACAAACGGTTTTATTTCTATTTTTTGCTCCGATTTAAAAGAATTTATAAAAAGATTTTTAAACCATTTTATTTCTCACATATTAAGAAAATTTTATACATAATTTACCTTTGAGTGAAACTATTTTAGGTCATAACTTATAATAATTTATACAAAAAATTATAAACTATTTTCCTTCAAATTTTTAAAATTAAGCTAAAAAAATTACAAATATTTCTAATAAAAAAGCGAAATAAAATCCTAAATGCAAATTTGCCAGCTAAATCAAACTATTTTGTAGAAATAAAACACATGCAGTTCTAGTGATTTCTTTTAACGATTTGTTGAAATTCTTTTCTTTCACCTCTTAACCTTTTATACACAAACAACAAACACTATTCTAGAGCTGTATTATGACCTATGGATACGTCTTATATAGCAAAAGATCGAAAATCTTTAGTATAACATATTTGCTGAAAAACTCGGAAATATCGGTTCAGATACAAAAAAGTTATGCCCAAAACATACATTTTTTTAAAATACATATTTTCTGGAACCATAAATCTTCCCGAGTCCAAGTTTTATCTCCAAACTAAATGGTTAATTTCCTCTTAAAGGCGTCCGTATATAAATCTGTCCATTTCATATATGTCCATATATAAACTTCAGTTTTTTCCCAACCATGGTGAAGGGTATATAAGATTCGGCATAGCCGAATTTAGCCGCTCTTACTTGTTTTGCCTTATATATGGTTGAAAAGTTGTATACTTTACTATTTTGACCTCATGAGCACGAAAAACTAGGGTTACCATATGGTAACCCTGGGTCGCCTAGGGTACAGGTTTTTTGTAAAAGTAAAATGATTTTTGAAATTTTTTTTTTTTTTTAAAATTTTACAAAAGCAGATGTTTTAAAACATTTTTATTGAAATTATAAGTAAGAAAACAAAAATAAAAAGTGAATTCATATATTTGTTGAACTAAAATAAATTACAGTTTGGTATAGTACTTGGCAAAACACTTTACGCAAAGGCCTACGTTGCATTTTATACATGCTGTTCGTTCGTTTACAAAGAGACAAACCTTTATAGCTGAATCGTAACGGTTTGCGTTTTATAAATTGTTTACATCCGTGTCTACTAAAGTATGATATCATACTTACATCGAAAGAAAGATTTTGTCCTGCATAAAAATTTTCAATCATTTTTGCTTTCAACTGATCTGCTCCGGTTTTTGAAGAAGCCTTGAATTCTCTTCGAAGTGAAGACTTTGCAATATCTCCTGAAATCGAGTCCGAAGCATGGTGCCACTTAAAAGATTATTGGGAATGTCTTCATCCTGACTCCACACATTTCTGTAATTGCCATGATAATTGTAGCCCGTAATGATCAATATGCCGATAAATTCTCTAAGTTCGCCGACTGTTATATTTGGGTTTGGTCTATTTTGTGCGATCGCATATAATGAACTTTGTTCGCAAATGTGTCGCAATAAATTTTAAATTGTTGGTTTGGTAGTAAATTACGACAATCTTCGTAATTTGCAACTGGAAAAATGGGGATACCAGCTGACGTGTCATTCTTTACCCATTGAAATACTGTTTCCTTGTTCCCTTGTGGCAATGCAACATTTGAAGGCGTTTTGCTGCGTTTGCTGCACTGTCTAGTGATGCTGTGCGATTGGATGTTGTTGGTTGATCCTCCAATCCTTGATATGTGTCTGCAGCCACAATAACGGGCAAATCTTTTTCATTTGTTGCTGAAGAATTTTGGATTACAAAAATAAAATAATTCATAAACTAATATTGTTTTCAAACATACATTCAAATTCTTCTTCCTCATCGAAATTTTGTAAATGCCGTCCACTAGCCATTACAACTTCACAGCAGCCTTTTATCTGAGCCGGGCAAACATTATTTTCAGCATCTTCTTTGCCAGATATGTTTTTATCTTCAGGAGGCTCGATGTAAATGGCAGTTGGTATATCAGATAGCTGATTTCCATCGTCTGCTTCATCGAGCTCTTGAATCTAATCAAGCATTTGTTGCAAAAATAAACCTCTGAAGACTGTAAAATTTATAATGGAATATGAATAAATATGTTAAATTCATTTCCAAAAATGTACAGAAATTCACATGAAATACAAAAAAAAAAAAACATGTACCCAAGCCGACCTACGGTTACCATATGGTAACGCATTGAGTGTAATGTAAAAAAATGTACAAAAACATATTTTTTCTAAAAAAAACAAATTTGCATTTCATAAATTATTTCATTAGCTACCAATAAGTATAATTATATTTCAAATTTATATAAAAAGTAATACTAAAAACATTTACTTACCGACGCGCCATATCGGAAAATGGGAATTATTAAATTTTTTTTTTTGTCACCTCAATTTCACAAGCGATATCTTCGTTAACTAAACTCAGAATAACAAAAACTTTATTTGTTGGCAAGTCACAATTATTTTGCATTAAATAACGTTTTTCATTTGTAATTTTACTGTGCTTTTTTGGATTTATTTGACTAAATGTAACGACATATTTTGCATTACCATATGGTAATCGAGGGTTATTTCGGGTTAAACATAAAAAATGTAAACACAAAATTTTCAATAATTATTAAATTCAGTAAATTTGTCTATTTAGTTCAGGCTTTAATGGATATTTTTACATCACATAACAAACAAATTAAGGCTTCATTCGTGTAATCGTAAAGAAACAAATTGTGTCTGTATACAAGTGAATGTGTTAAAATAATTTAGGAAATATTAGGCCTGTTTCTTAATCGCTGAATTAATTTTTGGATTTATTTTATTTCATTAAAAATAAAATAACGTTTTCTTTTAATATAAAATATTGTTACGATTTCACCTTTTAATATCGTGGATTAATTTCCTTTAAATGAATCGAGTTCTTTATATATTGCAAATAATAAACATAATCAAAATTTTCTATAGCAAATTTTTATTTACACACAAACTTAAAAACAATTACACAAGAGACATTATTGAAACTCTATTAAGTTACACTTTAACAGATTGCAAAATTTATTCAATTAAGACCAATGTTACTTCTTCGGCATTTTATTTCCAACTAGCCGACATGCCACATTGTTGGCGTATTTATATGTGTGTTGAGAATATCTAAAAAGTGATAGCATTATCCGGAAGTTGTATACCGAAAACGTCGAGTGTGTTCTTTGAAGTTGACAGAAGAAGAATGCGAATGAAGCTCTAGTCGTGATGAAGAGTTGCCATAGATGGCAACTGTTTTACATTTCGTTTCAACGAGTAAATGGAAATTGATGAATAGAATTTCCGTAACAATAAATTATATTTTTATCTAAATCTAATACTTATTCTATAATATAATGTGAAAGGAAAAATTAAAATGTTGCTAAAATGCAATGGTTGGAATTAAATTAAACTAAATCCAAAACTGATTTACTTATTTTTTAAATCTTTTTTGAATTTAGCTTAATTTGCACTTTCGAAAAATTTAAATTTTTTTTAATTATATTACGAGTAGTATGTGTAGATAAAAAATTAAATATGTAAATTGTAATAAAATAAATTCATAATTATACCCGGTTATTAAAAAACAGACCCATTCTATTTTTAGCTTTTTTTATATATTGAAACAGTTGTTAACTAAAATTGTAAAAAATATGTTTAAAATACAATTGTTCAATTCATAACGGGTATTGTATAGTTGTATGTGTTACTTAATAATGGTGTAAAACTGTTGTTGGTAATTTTCAATATAAAATCTGATACAACTTTATAACTTTATTTGCTGTTTTCATTAAATGTTGTGTTATGTATCATAACCCAGCAAAAAAAATGGTAGTAATTATTTGATTATAACTTCTCTCATTGCTCCCTAAACTTCAGTTAACATTTTTTTATGATTTTTAAGTGTTATTCTAAAGAACGTCCAAAAGAATTCATATGTTTATATATCAAATGTAGTGATTTGGATATAAACCCGATGCATATTTTAACAAATCACTCTTTATTGCTTCCAAAGCATAAGTTATAAGTATATCGTTTATTTTCTGATTCTAAAGCGTTCATAAAAATATTGTTTTCTGAACATTCAAAATCAATAAGCGTTATATGGCAATATTCGTAATATCGCAACAAGTTCTTATTCTATTTTTACTGCAAATTTAGTATTTCTGAAATTTCTGAGTTTATTAAAAATGTCAAAAAGGACGGCAATAGTTTATACACTCCCAACTTAGAGGCTTTATTAGGAAATAACTCAACAATATTTTTCTAATTTTCTTCTATTTTTTCCTACTTTTTTACAAATTTTTTTACCAATTGTTTGTTATGTTATATCGCGTATAAATTTTCAGAATGCAATAATTCAAAGAGTCAGTCAATACAAACAATTTAATTCTTTGTTATTTCGCGTTTTCATTATACCGTACTCGCTATACTGGGCATTGACTATATTAAAAACCAAAAATACAAAAAAAAATTCAATGAAATGAATTAAATCACCTCGGGTAGTATACAAATAGGCACTATCCTTCATTTAGTATAATTTTTTTTGTCGCCAGAAGCTTACAAAAAGCAACCCTAAAAACTTTTAATTTTAATGTTTAAATTTTTTTTTTTTTTTGTTAAATATTTATTTTAATGCTTTTATTGACACTTCATACTATGGTTAATTACCCATTGATTATTATGGTTAAATATTTCTTGGGGTAAATGCTAAGTATTACTTAGTTTCCCATTATTAAGTTAATATACATCCTAAAATTAGACAACTTTCTTTACAGTTCAGAATATAAATAAATGCTACAAGAAAACTAAATAAGTGCTTCCTTAAGGTTGTTGCAATAAAAATTGTATGTTGTAAAGTATTACAAAATAAAATAAATTATAAAGACAAATCAATAGTTTTTGCATAGTGTATTGTTGTCGAATTTTGCTGCTTTTTTTTTTGTTTTACTTGCAAACACTCACGTGTAGTCTACTTATAAGCAATTTAAGCGCATGCTCGTAATCAAGTTTTTCAAGATTTCTATTGACAAGAAATATATTTTAGTACCAGCAACTACTATTGTTTTTTATGTAAAAGGAGGTCCATTGTCAAAAACTGCTAAGTTAGTGTAGGCGATGATCTTGAATACGTAATTTCTTAAGTTTTCAATCCCCAAATGTACTTTAGCTACAGAATGAGATAATGTACAGCTGTTTGCTACTTAACGACAATTTTCATTGAAAATTTCTTTTTATGCAGCATATGTCAATTGTGTGAAAATTGATTTATAAATCACATCTGCTAGTTTTGCA
This sequence comes from Eustalomyia histrio, assembly GCA_949748255.1. NCBI lineage: Eukaryota > Metazoa > Arthropoda > Insecta > Diptera > Anthomyiidae > Eustalomyia > Eustalomyia histrio. The sequence goes on along the minus strand of OX456523.1, from coordinate 68,353,620 downwards.
GTGCAAAAAAAAAACTTTTGAATAGTACTTACTTTTCTTTTATAATTTACTTTATAGAATTTTGATTTAAGTATAAAAAATAAAGCTTATCTAGTGTTTAAACCAACTTGAGTTAATTTGTAAATTTATTAAACGTCAAAACTTAACACAACAAAATCGAACACAAATGAACGTAATGTCAGGGAATATGATATAAACTTTTGTTTTCTTTACGTTTAAAAATACAAGAATTTTTGGAAGTTCTTTCGTATGTTATAGTTAGAATTTTTAGCTTATAACACTTTTAACATTTTTTCACCCAGACTAATGACAATGTTCTTGTCTAAATATTTATCCTGTTAGGAAATTAATAGTAAGCATATGATTGGTTATTAATTGTACATTATGCATGTGGTAGCTATATACAAATGCGCAGTGAAATTTCACACACTGTAATTCTGATCTCAAATTTTGACCACAAAAGCAGCACACAGAAGCTTTACCATTTGTATTAAATCATATTTTATCATAACGTGTAATTTTCTTATTTGAAAGCTTTTTTTTTTTGTTTGTTGTCATATTATTTTTTCGGCTACAATTTTATTTATTATCTAAATCGTATTTCTTTATTTCAATTACAATCATATTATTATCTGAATTGATGGATGGTAACAATACTTGAAACCATTTTATATTTGTGCCAATCATTGTTATATTTTTGACAATTATAAGATGGTCAGTTTATTTTTTATGAGCGCAATACTTCATTTTTGTTTGACATTTTGTATAAATAGAAAAAAATGTATAAGTGTTAATTTTAATAGTGACATTGCTTGTGAAAATTTTTTTTTTGTAGTTTTGTTTATCGATAAAATTATTGTTGTTTGTGCAGAAAAGTATTTATTCTTTTAGAGTAAATTAAAATGGTAAAAATTGAGTTATTTAAAAACTGTTTGTATTTTTAAAGAAAAAACACAATATTATTCGAAAACGTTACAGATTTTGATATTGTACGAACGTAAAATTTAAAAAATCGAGTTTTAAGCCTGAGCACGAGATGATCACAATATATTTATAATAATCATAATGAGATCTTATACGATCATAAAATTATTTTACTTAATAATTATATGATCGCTAGGATTATAGTAGTATCACAATAAATATATTATGATCATTAAACATATTAATGATCAATAGGAATATGTTATGACCATATGAATGTGGTGTTAAATTTTATTCCTAACACTATTTACTTTATGCTGTTATAATGTACTTCCATTATTTATTTTCATTTATATATAAATATTAAATACCATAACATATAAACCATTACAAATTTCCTATTAAATGCAAATATTTAAAATAAATAATAACTGGATAATAATTTTTGGAAATGCGCCAGCTACTCAGCTTGTATAGAATTTCTTTGAAACAAAACAAAACTGCCAAAAAAGTAAAGGAAGGTAATTTGTTACTTCACCTTTGAACCCTAATGGGCAGTGAAAAAATAGGGATATCTTTAATTTTTATCCCCTATATGACATATTCAAAATTCATTGGAATCGATTGAAGCCCATGAACAGTGCTTTCTTTTAAGTCGACAAATTTTTTTTCAGCTTATATTTTTTTGTATGAAGGGGAAGTAGTGTAGGTACCTAATTAAGTCCTTTACTGTAAATTTATAATTTAGTTTTCTTAGTTTTAATTTAGTGTATGATTTTTGACAAATGAAAAAAATTTAAATGATTATTACAACTACTGATTTCAAAAATAATTTTCAATTTTATAATTGTAAGAAATTATTTAATACGAGGGGTACTATTTATATTTAGGAAACTGGCAGCACTAATGTCAATAGCTAAAATCTGACAACACCACAATAAAGTTTGACATTTTTTAGCATAAACGTACTCACAAAGGTTAGATATACAAGTGTTATTTGTTTTGTTTGCAGTGAGTTAAGAAAATCAATTTGGCCAAAAAATAGAAATTTCAAGAAAAGGTTTCTGTTGGATTATTTTTCACAACTTTCGACGTGGATTATCTCAACAAGAATGTCTCAATGAACTCAGTTCTTTGTATGGCGGTAAAGCACCATAAAAAACCACAGTATATCGCTGGTATAGTGAATTCAATTGTGGTCGTAGTACAGTCGCCGACAAATTCCTTAAATGTCTTCCAAAACTGATAATGCAAGATCGTAATGTGACATATTGTGAGATAGAGGCATCCTTGCACAGTAGTTTCACTTCAATACATTCGATTTTGCATTAACACGTAGTTGCAGAAAAATTTGTCCTCGTTGTATACCCCATAATTTATTATTCGCTCATCATCTCGCATATCATATCAATCATAACATTCAAATCGCAAATTGTTTAAACGAATGCAACGAATGATCATCAAGGGGAATATTTCGGAAAATAAATAGTACCCCTCGTACATAACTGACTGGCGTTGACCATAAATTACCGCTACCAAAATAATTGAAATAACGTTACACTTAAATTACCGTTGCCAAAGCAAGTGAAAATTTAACACTTTTTATTTTTATTTTCAAATTTATTCGGTTAACTGGAAAATTTCAAAGCCCGAATTACAATTTAATCAATTAAAATATTGATAAAAGTTTCTTGCATTTACTATGGATGTGTCCAAAATATAATAAATTGTAATTTAATATTTGCATTTCAGTTAATCTGTCTTGGAATCAGTCAAATATTTTCCAAATGTAAGCTTTATTAAATATCTAAAGGTCATTTTCACTCCAAATGCATACAGCAGTAAATCAGTAATTTGCTCGATTTATAATTAAAAATTTTTAATTTTATTATGCAGGTATTTTAATGAAACAGCGTTTTTAAACTTTGAAAAGTATTGGATATTTTTTGCCCACTTAGTGTACAAAAGGGATAATTTATTTTTTTTTTTTCTTTTTTAAATATTAATTAAAACTATGATTAGCATTAATTGGAACTTAATAAGAATAGATAAATTTTACCCAATTAATAAATTTTGTAAACATTTTCCTCGAAATCTGTCAACATTAAATAGCTGCCCTCCTTAAATTATACAAGGCATTATATGATGTACTTAATGTAGACACAGTGTGCGAAACTTAAATTATTAAATTTTATTTAACAAATTTTTTTAAAGATTTTAATTAGAGTTTTGAAAATGCATTAAAAAAATTTAGCATATCAGGTCATACTGAAAAGTTTGTTAACGAGTTTTTATGGATTTGGAAAATATATAAATAATATAGCATTAAAAAATTGTAAAAAATACTATTTTTTCTTTTATTTCCTAACCTAGTGGTGTTTGACACATTATTGGCCTGGGGCATTTCTAATAACTTGGATGATTATCATCCGATTTCCATTTGTTATATGTTTTAAAAAAGATAATAAAATATAAATTTCGTTTGGTGTAAAATGATATCTTTGTAACAATTTTTTCTAAAATACAAAAAAGTGAATTTTACGCTTTGTATTTTCAATTATATCGAGATACATACATTGTAAAAGCGACAAAATCCTGTTTAAAATTTTAGTAACTATTCTATAAACATAATCCCCACACTAAACCTTAAAAATATCATACGATGAAAATCCGGAATTTTATGCACAATTTGCCACAGTCTGCGTTACATATAATTGGTGTATGCAATAAAATGATAGCAGGCAATTGTTAAAGTGATTTCTTATCAGATGATATTGTTGACTTGCAATCGGTTCTTGCCATTATGTCTGACATCAAATGCAACTTTTAGTTTTTATTTTAATTTTTATATAAAAAAAACACAAATTTTAGTAAATAAAACTAAAAGAAGTTTTAACTACTTATTATTATTTTTTTTTAATATATTTATAAAATTTTGATGTTCCTTTGTAATCGATTTGGCAATTGCTTGCTATCTTTATATTTCACCTAAAGGTACCGCCTAAAAAGATTCCGTAAATACTGGATTAGTAGACGTAAACGTATCTCAGTATAGCAAATTTAATGAGTTAAATAAGAATGTTGTATTTTCTGTGTCATTATTATGCATTTAAGATATAAAATACATACACAAAACGTAAATACACAACGAAAATCTGTTTTGATTAAATTTTTGTTGTGCATTTCAGTTTTGTGTATGTATTGTATATGTTCAACGCATAAGAATGACACAAAAAACACAACACAACATCTTCTAGTCTTATTTAACTCATTAAATTTGCTATACAGAGATACGTTTACGTTTACGTCTGGCTAATCCAGTCTTAAATTATTTTAATAAATTACATACCATCTTCTCTTTTTTTCGAAAATAAATTTCGTTTCTCCTTCAACTGTGGGAACACTCATTTACTTTCCCTATACTCGAGTTTTTATTTTTAAACTCAATGTTAAGCATAAACTCAGAACCTATACAACGAGTGTACTCACACAAAAATGAGTTGATTTTGGTGGAAAAAAAATACTAAATAAACTAAAGTATACACAAATGGGCATTTTGCCAACTAGGAGAATATTGAAATCATATCAAACTATAGTGTATTCTTTTTAACCAACAAGATCAAGTATTTAAATTGATTACAACAAGAATTGCTGCCAGTTCTACCGACAAAAAAAGGAAAAAACGAGTAAAACAAAAACAACGAGTAGCTAACAAAAAGAAATAACAAAATATTGTTATTATTGTAAATACAAAGTGTGTAAAATGAACAAGCTCCTAAATGTAGGCTTCGTTTGTACAAATGTTCGTTGATTACAACAAATTTGTTGGCAATATGTAATATAAATATAAGTTGAAAAGAGCTTTAAAATTGAGTTAAAGTTGGCTTTGTAATAGGGAATGACAATCATACTCATAAAAATGCGGTAATGACGATGAAGATGTTGCAAAGAGAATTTTTGTTATTGTTTTTAGATGAAAATATGAAAAGAGTTATTTTCACAATAAAATCACATGGTTTGTGCAATTTAAGTTGATTTTTTTTCTGTTTATTATTGTTGTTATATTCTCAAAAATATTGAAATATGTGAAAACGATGAAAACCGATGTCGTTTGAAAAAAGTTTTCATTTTTCATGTTGTATTTTTTTCAATATTCCGTTTTTTTCGCACATGTTTGCATAGGAACGTTTGTGTGTTTCTACTGTACTACAATATGTTTAACTAAAAGTCGGCTATATATGCTTTTATAAAATATCCAAACTAGTAGTGTGCCACAGAAGAGTGCAAACGTAGCACAGAAACACAGTTAAAAAGCAAGACAAGTTAGCAAAATCGTTATATACGTCTATATAGAAAATCAGTCTTCGTATATACAAAAAAAAAAAAAAAAGAAATGTATTAAAACTATCATAAAAAGTTTATGTCAAAAATTAAAAAAAAAATTATTACCATTTGAGTTCATTTAGTTGTGTTGGTTAAAACAAAAGAAAAATCTATGTAAATTTAAAAAAAAAAAAAAAAAAAGAAACACTACAAGAAAAAAACAAAAAAATAAAACAACATTGTAATGAAGTGCTGAGTAGAGTTTTCAAAACATAAAAAAGTGAGTGTTTAATCGTAAAAATAGAAGTTTTATAAAAATATCTGTGCCAAAAAAGAGAACTTTTTTTCGAAGACAATAACTTGAAGTATGAGGCAAAAGAGAAGTTATTTTTGTAGTTGGTGTTTTTAAGAAACTTTAATTTCTAAATAAACCATAATTTACTTAGTTTTTAAAATTTATTTTAATATCATTTCTCGTAGCATTTATGTAATCAATGTTAATAAAAGAAATAAAAGAAAAATTTTCATTTGAAGAAATTTAAAAAAATAAATATAAATTTAATATAAATATTATGCAATTCGTTGATTTTGTTGAGTTACTTATAACATCAAACTATTTATGAGTTATTTATAACATCAAACTATTTTATTTCTATTTAGGACTAGTGTGAGCAAAATGTCTATGCATATGGCTCTAAAAAACACTAGAAAATTATATCCTTTTGTACTAATTTCTTTGAACTAATTTCGATTTATTTTTAAAAGAAATTAAATAATACAATATAAATATAATTTTTTATATTTTATATTTTTATATTTTTTATTTCATTGCGGGTACGATTCACAATCACGTATCTAGTTTTTGTAAACAACAAACACAAAAAAAGAACAAATTTGTGCCATTCTACTTCTTACAAAAATTGGTTTAAGCTCTTGTCGAAATTTTTCTCTAGTTTTCGTTTATTTATTTTTTTCTTTTTAAACTCAATTGGTAGGAAGTGTGCACAAGATTTGTGTCTAAATTATAAATCCATGTCTGAGTGTAGAAATGCCTTAACTTATTTTGAAAGATTTTCTTAAAGCAAAAGCCCTAAGTCACTTGAAGTTGGACAACTCACCAAAATTAATTAAGCATTGTTCAATATATAAAGAGGTCTGGCTGAGTCCATATTCTTATACCCTCCACCATATGTGATAAGGTTATATATCAATCTGTTATTCCGTATGTAAAATGTTAAGTAGTTCTCTCCATCTAGCTGTCCGTCTGTCCATCCACCTTTCCGTTTGTAGAAGTGCTGATCACGGGTCGAAGACTCAATAAATATGCATTATTGTATGTAAATTTGAACTAACCATACAAATGAGCTAATTGAAAAAACTTTTATTTAATAAAAAGTTTGAACATGTTTGGACAAAGGTTATACCAAAAAAATTCTAAATATTGCGTAATTGTGTACACCTTCTTTTAACCTATTATTCTTAATTATATGAGCGAAAAATTTAATGGTTCAGTATGGTGCAAAATGCGAATTGAATTTTTGAATATGTTCATTTGAGCAAATTCCGGAAAGAGGGCTCTAGATCGAAATTTTGTTCGATGTCTTGGATGGTGGTAAGATTTTCTGGATCTATAAAACCCAAATGAACAGAAAATGATATTGAGTCGATGGGTATACTTTTAGGTGGAGCTATGTAAGGTATCAAAATGTGTTAAAGTAATATTTTTCATTATTTTGCAATAAAAAACAATAATTGCATCTTCAGCATCAGGGCCGGATCATGGACCCTCGATTTTTTAATTTGGGGTTTCCACAAGACGTACGTTGCTAGACTAATGAGTGACTACACGTATTTGCTTTTTGTATTGCATATTTTTTCTACAATAATACAATAATTTTCGTTTGTCTGAAGCAAAACATCATCTGGAAACACCATCTAAGTCTGCCGAATAAAGTTTGTGTGGAATGGGGAGTCATGCTGTTGGTTTTTTTTAAATCCATATGATGAAGTGTACTGTGGCGTATGATTATTTTAATTTATGCTCAAAATAACTCATACGTATGGGTATTCTTCAGATAGGAAGAATGTTGTATATTTGAATAGTGGTGTTTATTGAAGTTTTTGGTAACTAACTAGATCTTAATGAAACAAAATGAAACAGATCTTAATGAAACAAAATGAAAAAGATTTGGTAAGAAAAATAGTTGGGACAACTAATTCCTAGAGAGTGAAATTGGGCTTTGAAATTTTTGTTGATGAATATTTAAAGAATTGATTTAATTTTATTATAAAAATATATTTCGTTTTTTAACTAATTCCCATATACATTTAATTGATTGAAACGTTACCAAAAAATAGTGTAAATCAGATTCGAATGAAAAATATGGTCTGATAAAAAAATCTCAAAAAAAGTTTTATTTAGAGTTAGCAGATTGCCATTGTAGTTACAAAAAAAAAAAAATATAGAAACAGTGCTACACAGTTGAAATGTGCTAAAAACGACCTCAAGATGCCTTATAATGCTTTGAGACCCAGACACTAAAAAAAAATTATAATTTTTGGACTTTACACTAAAATATCTCGAAAACAGATAAAGTCTCGGAAAAATTAATATATGGTAATGTGTAAAAACTCATACATTCTTGATATTCGGTTAAGCCATATTGAAATGCAGCATCTCTGAAAACAGACAAATGAGAGCAAGGTCTAAGAGAATTGTAAGGCGCTCGTAGCTTTAAACAACTTTAATGAGACGATTATGATGAAAAATTTGCACAGAACAAATAACAATCAATGTGTAGAATCGCATCACTAAAAGCGTAAGAGGTCCGTAGGAAGGTCAATTCCATAAAAACTGGAAGCTTTTTAATGCTCATCAAATCCAAGTAAAAATATGGAGTACGGCATGTTCTCCAAAAGCGGACAAAAGAGTTTTTATTAAAAAAAATTTTCGCAGAATCCACGGGGTAAAAGTAAAGACGATATTACATTTCAACACAACCGAATTTTTTGGAAACTGAATATTTTGGTTGCAGCAACCGAATTATTTAGTTGTGCCAACCAAATATTTTCCTGATACAATTGAAATATTTGGTTTCAACTAAAATTCTGTTATATTCACCGGATTGCAGTTGCGATACACAAATATATCGGTGGCTTCAACAAAACCATTCGGTAGGCAAGAAATTCGGTTGTGACAATTAAACTTTTTTCTATGTGCCCTGATGACCTGACTGAATATAAAATAAATATGTGTTTCAATTTTGATTGAATATTTGTAATGTAAAATATTAAATAAGCTAAGCAAATTCGATTTTCACGCTGAAACATTCTGAGTATATATAAATAAAAAAATGATTGGCAGATTTTTAGATAAATTGTGTTAACTAAAAACTCATAACTTGTTCTCACTTATGAAAATATTTAATTTTTTAAAATTGCCCATAGAAAACCATAATGATGTAGTTAACTTTCTAGCATTTTCCAAACTCCATTTTAATTAAATAATATAATAAAATTGAGGTGTAAATTAGTCAATATTTAGCCACGACCAGCCAGCTTTTATAATTATTCTTATTTATATCATTTAGGACAATAAAACTGTAAAGGCATCATTAGTCTTTACATTCCGTGCCGTGCCGGATGACCGTTTTATCAAGCTAGTCTTTGTGTAACAACTTGTCAGCTGTTTTTGCTAAATATTTAATTATTTTTAAATAAGGTCATTGCTAGGGGCTAAAATTATTAATTTATCATCATCCGGTAAACAATATGTTTAGTTCTTTGTAAATTTTTATAAAATATGTTTAAAAATTAAAAAAAGAAATTGTGTTATCTGTTAATTTTTTACTACCTAAAATAGTGTCGTTCGTGAACATACTGTTTCAATTTAACGAAAGTCCTAGTTCATCACTAATCGCCCTTTAAGTTCAATCGTTAATTTAAATATCTTTATACGGTGCAATTTTATTTCTTTTTTATTATTTCTTCAACAGCTACCTATGTTGTTTTGTTTAACAAGTTTAAAAATTCGAATTCAAAGTTAAAAAAATTAAATAAAATTATTCAAAAATATATTTTTCCACAAAATATTTTGCTTTCTAAGTAGTAATTTTATTCAAATTCTATATTTTTCTGATATATTTCTTTACTTAAGTTAATGAAAAAAATAACAATATGATAAAATAGTCTAGCGATTCAAGAAAAAGTTTAATGAACTAACTTATCACAGGCGATTGAATTACGTGATCGAACTAGTTCTTTACAATAAATTGAACTAGTCTAGTGAAAGTGATATCTGCTGTTGTTAGCTTTCACTTAACATAGTACGGACATTTCTGTTTTTAATAGGTTGGTCCGGAACGTAATATTACAGGCAAACTAACGACAAATACATTTTTTCATAAGCCAACATCTAATCAGCTGATTCGTCACAGAACGTTACGTGCAAACTAATTCTGCCTTAAGTTTGACATTTATATGCTATACTATTTCCTGCAGCGTAGCAGTTGGTATTATATTTAGTATATTTAGTTTTGTGTAATAATTTCTTGCACCTTAAAGTATGCCACAATAAATAATTTTCTACCAACCACGTTTGGAAAAGTCATTAATCTTGTTCTGCACTACGTGTTTAGCTTGTTCTTGTTATTATTGATTTTACTTTCAGGCAAAAAAACAACCAACATTTCTACTTGAAATTTATTTTAAATATAAAACATCTTAAAGTTAGCTACGCAAAATATACAACAAAAACTAAATTTATATAAACTAAAAGAGACGTTTAAAAATTAGAGGGTGCTTCACAAAAACTGCACAAAGATGAATTTCCAATTTTTATTTTATTTTAAATTTTTGTTAGAAGAAAATGTTCAAATTTCTCAAATCACACTTTCTTTAATATCGGGTTTGTGGCTACTAAATATATGTCAAAATTATACTTTTGCATTAAATTCCCATAATATATATGACATATTATGCACGTTTCTATATTGTTGTTGTTTTCAATACATCTAATGGTTATGTGTGCAAACTTGGTTGTATATTATTGTACACTCTGTGCACAACTGACACATTAAACCCAAATGCTGTTTTTTTTTCTTTTTTGTTTTTTAGTCATACTTGAATGCACGTTGTTTTGCGCCCATAGACATAAATATTTTTATTTGTTTACATTTCTTTAAAAAATATTTTTTTTACACGCAAAAAATGTTTTGCCAAAATTTTGAATAAGTTATTTTGAAACTTTGGAAAATATAAAAACTTTTATAATTTGTTTTTATAAGTATCATGAAGAATGTATACGTCGCTTAAACAATAACCGAATCATTGCCAAATCACTTTCATTGAATTTTAAATAAATTTTATAAAAAAAATAAAGGTATTGGAGAAAACACAAGATCAATGTGTCTTCCCTAGGTTGGAAAATCATATCCCATCAGTTTTAATAAATCTGTTAGATATCTTATATAAAAGTATAGTTTAAAGTCTTATTTTTCTCAAATTCTTAACAAAAGCTTCAGAATTTTTAAATAAACTTAAATTGAAAGGATCTCACGGCATAGCACTATTATGCCTTATAGGAAGAATACTGAATAGTAACTAAATATTCAAATACCTATAGATTTCGAGAATTTTTTTTATCTGTGTAGTATTGTTTTCATTTTGTATACATTTGTTGTGCTAAAACCCCATTTCTTAAGTGCAAACTTTTTTTTTTTTTCATTTTACTTTCTATTCCTTAATCCTTTTTTAAAACAATTTTCTTCCTGTTTGTTGATGTTTTTGTTTTAAGGGTTTTATCATTTTTATGACGGACTTAAAGTTTTTTTTTTAAAGAAAATATTTTTAAGGAAAAACAAGACAAAGAAAAGCTGTTTGGGAAAACATTAAAATTTGTTTGTGGTTCATATTTATTTAAAATATACAGATGCTGGCAAAAACGCTTGAAGAATTTAAATGCTTTATTGATCATTTTGGGTCGAGTTCCCACACTGAATTTCCTTGCACGAAATATTTCGATATTTCACACGACGAAAATATTTAGTGAATTATATGAAATCTACGACATTCTTTTTTTGTAATTTAATTTTTTTCAGTTATTGCATTAATTAAGTCAGTGGAACATGAATTTTTAGAACGACGATATTTTATTAGTAAATATAAATGTTAAATAATTAGTTATACACTCATAATAATCCATGCATTAAAATACGAAATTAATGCCAAAACAACAACTTTTTTTCAGCATTTATTTAAATTTTTTATATTATAAAAAAAATTGGAACTGGCAAACAGAGATGGAAGATGAACTAAAACGTCGGCGGCAGCAGCTTAAGATCAAAACTATCGGCGGCAGCGGCTGAGTCGGCTTTCAGAACGGTGGCTCTTAAATTGATATATAAATTTCTAATTTAAAAAATTCAATTGTGAAATCTTTTTTTAAAAAAACAGATTTTTTTTATTATTATGGACGTTGTGGTGTAATGTTTAGTGCATTGGTTTTTTAGACAGAAGGTCGCGGGTTAGATCCACAGCGACTGCATTTTAAATTAAAAGAAAAATATGTATTTTTTTTCTATCCCTCATACATATCGCAACGTCCTTTCGAAAGGTCCTCAGGAGCTATAACTGGAGAATAAAGTGGATGTGGCAATAATTTAAACTTCAACTAGTGTAGTTTTGCCATCGCAACTGGACAAATGTGCAACTGAGAATTACCTTCATGAAAGATCATTTATTTTTTTCTTGGACAAATGGTAGCGTTCTTTCATGATTTCTTCTCTTAATCGGCCCAATAATGATAATTAATATTCACCATTTATTGTCTTTCAAGTGGTCAAACACAGGTTTCACTGTCTATACTTTCCTCGGGGCGGATTTGTCTGTTAAAATCCAGTGCTTTGACTACTATACAGTAGTGAATACATGTTTCATCAAGAAATTCAACATAATCTAAACTACCTACAATCACACGTTTACTCAGAATCGAAAATAACCGTACACAGAGAAAACAGATTCATTGCGACAAACGAATTTCTTTCCAACTGAATAGTTCGGTTGTAGCAACCAAATAATTCGGTTGTCGCAACCAAATGTATACCGAAATTATGTTATAGTAACAGAATTTCTGTGGCAAACAAATATGTCGGTTGGTAAGAAATTAAGTTGGCACAATGAACCTGTTTTCTCTGTGTGTGTTTTTTTTTTCGATTCTGAGTAAACGCGGCACCCATCTTGCCAATAGCTTTTTCATACCCTAGTTTTTGTATTGAAAAAAATCAAGTTTAATTTGTTAAGTTTGGTCTTCCTTTCATTAATATTTTAAATTTTAGTCATTCTCCTACATTTTATGCTCCTTCATATGAGGATAAATGTGCTTTTGTTTTCTTAAAAACTCTGGAAACTCGTAGAAAAATTTTGGCTTTAACATAAATAAGATATTTCAATTTATTCATTATTGTAATGATTTGCTAGTCTGTAAGGATAGTTATTGTATTTATAGACTGAAATAAATAAATAAATAAAATCACTGAACCCTGTAGTATGCGTCTGCTCTTAACTGTTTCACGCACTTTAACTTTTTGGTCACTCAAAATTATATTGCGGCTTTTATCGATGATTTTCTAATTGAGAGCCCTAACTGGACGCCCCGAATGAAATAGATCCTTTGTGGCTGTGCGGCCACGTTAAAATTCATTTACCCAATTGTAAACAGTCTTAAGTACTGGTACAGATGTGCTATGAACTTGTTTTAACGCATCTTTGATTTCTTTAGGTGCTTGCTATTATGGTAGACATATTTTATGGCAGCACAAAATTCACTCTATTAAGTTTTCCAAAATACCAAAATATTGGTCAAACAATTGATTGTTAAAAAACGGAATGACATATTTTCCTAAAAATTTAACAGTCGTATTTTGCTTGTCACTCCAACAGGATTACAAATAGCTCATATAAGAATTCAAACGGGATACCAATTTTAAAAGAAATTTGCTTCAATTCATTCAAGTCAGCATCAGCTTGCTTTTATTTTCTTTATTTGTCGTTATTTAAAAATTAAAAAAATCAAAATAAACAAGAGGTTGCCTTCAAACAAAATGTAATAAGAATTTCTTCATTCTAAGATGTTTGTAGCTTTTCAACACTTATATTTCTGAGGAGAAACATCCTTACCTAGTAAATTGTAATGATATTTTATGTGTTTGTGCAATTAGTGATGCAAATAAGGAAATTCTTAAATATTTTTAAAAAAACATCTTCTCTGTAATTAAAGTCTTCAAAATTTTTTAAATTTTTTGACAATTCTACTTAATCCAATAAATTACAAAATTGTATGTTATATTTTTAGATTGTATTAATTTTTACAATTTACTTTTAAAACTGTTTCAGTAGCAATTCTTTCATTTTATTTTATAATAATAGCCCCAGTACGCTAGTTGGTAGCGTGATAGCTTATTAGTGCGGGGGTTTATGCTACAGCGAGACAAACGCATTCGTTGCTAGTGATCGGTTATGGTATTATTAATAAAACTAAAAAAAGAATAATTCTTACATACTTAACCTCAAAGTGCTCTTAGAAAAGTACTTAGCCACGTGTTTGATTGCTAAGAGGACAAGAGTAGAGCATAGCGTTTTAATAGGTTTTTGCGTTAAAACTCTGCATATTTAGGAACTAAAAATATATCCTAGCTAAATATAATTAATTTATATGAAAATGTATTTTTAGTTTGATTCGAGGTCATAGGAAAAGTTTTTTCAAATGAAAAATTTTTTCCTTATTTTTTAATTTAAGCAAACATGGAGAATACACAGAAAAAGTTATTAGACACCAGCCGAATGGAATGCATTTTCTGGTTAGCTACGACTTTCATCAACATTCTTTGTGCCGAAATACCAATTGTATTTAATTTATTTAATTTTTCAAAAACTTTTACGGAAGTTGAAATAAACAAAAATATGTTTTTCAAATTTTTGTGAAAATTTATGGTTTTATATAACGGTTGAGGTGTCTTAAGCTATTCTTAAGTTGAAATTCGGAGCAATAATTTAACAGCTAATTTTTTGTGTTCAAAGAGCGACTTGTGGAACAACTTCTTTTTTTTTATAATACCGAAGCATTTTAATTTAAATTATTCTAAAAGTAACCATTTATATAGCTCAAAACATTTATATCTCAGTTATATTTTACATTTAAGTTAAGGTAAATGAGTTCGGGTTCCATGTAATTGGTTGTAGTGAAAAATTATATAGAATTGATGTTTTTGGGAATACATTGTAAATGACTTTTCTTGGGAGATATAAGAAAAGGCCAAATTCCCAAAAAATTATCATGTCAATTGACTGTATTATGACATCGAATTAAAATAAATGTTACCTTGCATTGAAGGACAGAAAAATATAACTTACATTAATTAAAACTTTAAAAGGAATTAAAACGAAACGAAAAAAGTTATCTAATCCTTAGTGATATTTTTCATTGAATTTTAAAAAAATTTGATTATATTTTAGTTAGTGTTTTTTCTAAAAAAAAAAATTTGTCATTATTTACCCAAAGGTAAGAAAATTAGAAAGTTTTAATTAAGAATGATGAGAAAACTCCATAGCAACAATTTAACCGATTACATCATCGAACTATTCTAAAAATAAATGCAGTTAATCAAGAAATCAGTTAATAGATTAATCGAATTGAAAACAAAAGCTATGTTTAATAATTCAAAAATTTACACGAAATCCTCTTTCCTTCATTCTGTCCAGAAACACTTAAATGCAAAATGTTAATTTATTAAAAATAAAAAACATTTGAGCTTTCTAAATATAAATTAAAATCTATTTTTAAAAGATTTGCCTAGTTTAAAAATATTCAAATTATAAGTCGCCAAAACTTATACTTGGATTTTAAAATTTGCACATTTCACGTCGAATCGTAAAAAAAATTGTATATTCAAAAGCATCTGACTAATGTTCTTAATTTCTAAAATTAGATACTTTTTAGTTATTTATTGTCTTGACACGATAAAGATTGAAAAGATTTTAAAATGGCCAGTTCTTTGATATCCACCCTTTATTTCATTTTGGTTTTTAAAAACTTTTTGTTTTATCTTTTTTTTCTAAACTTACGCCTAAATTATGCACTAACACAGAACTAACCAAACAAATAAAGCATCCGTTGAATAAATGAGGGTTAAATAGTGATTGACAGTTTAGACATTTTGTTATAGCAGAAGTGTATTTTTAAGTATCAAATTCTTATCTTTTAAACTGTCATAAATTTGATGCTACTTTCAAATTTTTTTCTTTAATGTAAGCATGTACGAGTACATATGTATAGTTTAAAAAATTATATTAATTAGGTTGTTCACAAGTAGTGTACTAAGTGTTGTATGCTATAGGAAGGAGTGTTAATCTTTATCAATTAAATTAAAATTTTTATTATGAGTAGACTATTACGCCAATGTCAATCAACATTTAAACAATATTGAAAATAATGGCTTAGAAAGAAGAAAAATTATTTTGTACGAATAGAATAAAAACAAAAACCTATTAATACGTTTAATAGTAATA
This sequence comes from Eustalomyia histrio, assembly GCA_949748255.1. NCBI lineage: Eukaryota > Metazoa > Arthropoda > Insecta > Diptera > Anthomyiidae > Eustalomyia > Eustalomyia histrio. The sequence goes on along the minus strand of OX456523.1, from coordinate 68,337,810 downwards.
AAGTGAATGTTCCAGATCATTACGAAAAAAATTCAAGTCCAAATTTCCTAAAAAAATACTTGATTGGTAGGCAATATGTTCCAGTGGTTAAATATTCAAAGCCTTTTTTACTCCTAGAGTATTCAAAAAACAGGCCTTTTGAAAAAACCGGTTTCGGTTTTCTTCGAAAAATCGAATTTTAAAATTATTTTTAATTATTTTTATTGTCATATTCATTTAAATTTAATTTTTTTATTGTATTTCATTTCAACAAAAAATTAACTTAAAACCAATATTTTTTATATATTTTAAATATGTAAAAGAAAATCTATTTTTCACTTCTAAAATAATATTTTAGAAATAATATGCAATTTCAATGTTTCGTTTTAAGACGATTTTTATACCCTCCACCATATATGGTGAGGGTATATATCAGTTTGTCATTCCGTTTGTAATATATCGAAATATAGGTTTAAGACGCGAAGACGCAAGCGGGGGTAACTATTTTTACCCAGATTATTGAACATCCTCCCGAGCAGTTTGGCATTTAAAATGAGCAAAATCGGTCAAGCGGTTCAAAAGTTATGAGTGAGAATGTAAAGGTACCTCTAAATTTTCCATACAAATTTGTACAATTTTTCTGTATCTATTTTTTTTTTCTGTTAAGTAAGTAAAAATGTTATTAAGTCTTCTTATTGTTCGATTACATTTATTGTCTTACATACTATGATAACTAAGTTAACGTAAAAATGAACAATGTTAAAGTCGCTAACAGAGCAGACCTCTGTAAATAACATTGCTAAAACTAAATAACAAAAGTTCGTTACATAAATTGACAAAACATATTCATATTACAGTTCATGCAAAATTTAGTATATACGTATATCATATTCATCCCCTTTGGTGGAGGGTATTCAAAGATTCGGCACAGCCGAATTTAGACCTTCTTTACTTGTTTTGTTTGCTTTTGATAAAGCTAGAAGTGGAAAATACTCTTTCACTAATAGTAGATGTTGGACAAATAGTCAAAAGACAATTATATAAATTGTTCAACTTTACAGTTCTTTTGTCGCATTTATCAAGATATATGAAATCATCTTACATGACCTTCTCCGAGAAAAGGGACCTAGTGTGTCAAACAACGTGTTTGGACTTAAGAGTGTATTCTGGTACCTAAAAGGGTGTAGAATAAGATGAAATTAGTTAGATTTCTGATAAAAATTTATTTACCCCATAAAAGCGTACAAAACTAACTTGAAAAAATCGATAAAAATGAGAAAAACATTAAAATTTTACTTTTTTGGTTTTAAATTGTCACTCTAAAAACTAAAAAAAATACGTCACCACATAGGCATGACGTCACCAAAGTGATAACTAACCTTACCAAATCGCATCCCCCAACTGAATGTGTGTTCACAGTGATAAACTTTAAATGCGTTTTTCTCAAAACTTCATTTTCACACACTAGGTCCTTTTCTTGAGAAGGTCACATATAATCATGAATAATATTGTACAGTCTCTTTTTTAGGATTTTCAATACTGTTTATTGTGTTATTTAGATCAGAAATTAAACTATTTGAATTTGGAATATCCAAAGTTAAGTCTTCATCGGAATCTATCAGACTTACATCTAAGTCTTCATAACCAAACGATTATAAAAGTGTTCGGACAAAATAAAAGAGACCAAGTAACCCAGTTGGTGATGTAATTAAAAAAACCGGTTAACCGAACAAAAAAGACCGGTTTTCGGTTTTCTTCGAATTTACAAAATATTCGAAACCGATCGGTTTTTAAAAATAAAAAAACCGGTTGACCGGTTTTCGGTTTCGGTTTTTGAATACTCTATTTACTCCATCTAATTGTCCTGAGCTAAGACCAATAGAGGAATAGTGGTCAATTGCCAAAGGTAAATTAAAGATTGCAGTATTTGTGCGAACTATAGGTGAAATGCGCATTAGCGTTTAGCGCTCAATTTAGAGTTCAACAAATATTTTAATGTATGGCATACCAGTCCACTTCTAAATAATATTTATATATAATTGTGCTAACTATAAATACATTTATCTTAAATATAAAAAAAGTTTCAAAGCTACTTTGGTTATTTCTTTATTTTGGAAATAAAGTGTCCAAATTTTGGTTGCGGTGACATTTATTTTTAGTTTAATATATTTAAGTGTGCTAACAAATAGAAAGTTCAACAAAAAATCGTCGTTGTTGTGAAATAAAAATTCTTCATCTCGTACAATTGCGGTGTCGTCATATTTGAAGCCTTTTATATTTCACCACTTTTCATCTCTTCTCTATCCCTTTTCAAAGAAAGCAACACATTAATTAGTAGTAAGAATTTCTTAAAAATAAAGAATCCAAGCAACACATATTTCAAATATCAATTTGCTTGTAAAAGCGGTTTGAACACGAAAGAAAAGTTCTTGTTCGTAAAATAGCCCATACTTTAGGGGACACATATATTAAATTTCAGGTTACTAGCTTTAGCGTCACCACAAGATTAACAAAATTCAGGAAAGAACAAAGCGATTATTTACAAAAATTGCTAAGATTAGAAAAAAATTTACAAAATTGTAAAAAATAGTTTCAATTGAAAAACTCAAAATTTGATTTAATAGCTTAAATTAAAAATCAAAACTACAAAATTAAAAAAATCACCAAAAATCCTAAAATGTCGCTAAATTTGAACAAACGCTGAAATTCGTAAAAAATACCAAAAATAAAAAAATGCTAAAATTAAAAAAAAAAATTTGCAAAAAATAAATTAACCTTCAAAATTAAAGAAAATCGCAAAATTGGAAAACATTACCGAAATTAAAAAAAAAAAATCCCCAAATATAAGCCCCAATTCCCTCTACAATGCATAGTTTTTGAAATAAATGCCATCTAAAAATCCAGCTAAATAATTCAAATCTTGACGCATATATCTGGGAATTTAGTATGGGTTTTAAGCTTCTACTGCAAACATTTGATCTGTACACAGAGAAAACAGATTCATTGTGACAACCGAATTTCTTTCCAACCGAATGGTTTGATTGCAGCAACCGAAATTCGGTTTGTGGCAACCGAAATTCGGTTAGTAAAACAGAATTTCGGTTGAAACCATATATTTCAATTGGATCAGGAATATATTTGGTTGCGATGACCGAATAATTTACTTGCTTCAGCCAAACTATTTAGTTGGCAAGAAATTCGGTTGACATAATGAATCTGTTTTCTCTGCTTAGCGCTTTAAGTTTTTGCAACAGAGGTCAAAACTCACCTCTAATACCCCGATACTGAAACCAATTGTCGGTTTTCATGTCTAGATTTTCACATCGCACATTTCTCGAAAACTAAGCATCGTAGATAGAAATTTTCCCTGTATCTCGAAAACAAATTAAGATAAATTAATTTGGACAACGGTTTTGGGACGAGGAAGTCGTAATACGTTACACATAATAAAATAAAATAAAAATCGATTAGTTAATATTTTATTCAACAAGAGTAACCATAAATAAAGCCCTATAATGAAATGTTTACAAGGATTATAGTCTGATTTTTATATTATAAATAAAAAATATAAAATAATGTATCTTTGATAGCAAATCTACATTATGTTTAAACTCAACTTAAAAGTATATTTCGATAGATTTCGATGAAAGTCCAATAAAAATTTGGGATTTGAAAAAGATTTCCAATACAAAATGAAATCCAATATAAAATTAAATGTCGCTAAAATCAAAACGAAATCCAAATAATTATTGGAAACTTTTGAAATATCAACACTGTAAAATATCAGTGTGGTATTAACTTTGTCGATTACAACTTTGGACGCTAGAATTTCGACAACTGTTTGAAAACAACTGTTGTCCGGTGAGATAAGAATAGACAAAATAAAAATGTCTGCAGTAGACATTAAATTGCATGATAATTTTTTAAAGTAAAATATTAATTTTTTTAAATTCAACTGCCCAAAAACGCCTGGAATCGCGTTTTTGACACCTTTTTCTCTGCAGCAAATTTATTTCCAACTACATTTTTTAAAAGGGCTTATCCTTCCTTTATTTAAAGATTCCATATTAAAAAAAAAACTACCCATGTAAAAATCGAAATATATATGAGCATACATGATCATACATAGGCCTGTATATGATCATACATGGGCATACATGGTCATATACGTCCATATATTGTTCAATTTATGACAATACATGATCTCATATATGATCATATATCTTCGGATCTGAAATTTAAGGGGATATGGACGTATATGATCATATACGAGCATACATGAATAATATATGAGCATGTATGATAATATATGCACATATATCACCATATACCCTCAAATTTCGGATCCGAAGATATATGGTCATATGGTATGATCATATACAAGCCCATGTATGATCATGTATGTTCATTAGACCGTACCTCAAAAAAAATGTTTACCGTACACCCTCCAATATGAAGTATATTAACAAGAAAATTTCGAAAAAGTTTTTTTTTTTTTTTGGCCGAACGTAGGGGTCGCCATTTTATATTTTTCGTTATATCTTCGCCATTTACCGTCGGATCTTAAAGTGTTGTATATCAATGTTTTTTGTCTCGCGGAGACCGATGTTTTCCTCGAAGGAGCCATTGACCTCAAGTAACCCGTTCTAGTATTAACCCACCAGATCTCAGTTGCTACCACCTTAATGAACTACCCTAATATTTTAAAATGAAAGCTCGCAAAAAAGCAATAAACTTTTGCTAGGAAAGTATTCCAATAATTCCAGCGGAACTATTATTTTATTTTTTTTTATTTTTTTTGTTGCCGAATGTAGGGCATTTTTAATAATACCGTTACTACTATCTCACTTTGTTTTGCTATTCGTTTTACCCATGTAGTAACTGTCATTATTTTCTATAATAATTAATCGTGTTTTGTTTATTTTAATTAAAAACCATAAAAACTTAAAAAAATGTCTATTAGTGAATTTACTGTTAGTGATTTAAACAATACCAAATTACCTACGAAGTGCGATGTTATTAATTTCTTCTTGTATCTGCGGCATAACACTGACCGAAATCGAAAGTTGGGTGCATTTAAACAAGAAGCGTTGAGAAGTATAAGCCATTTGTGGAAGCGCACAGGCATTGCAATTATATCGGTAACAGCTCTTCGAAGAAGTTTGGATAAGCTTCTAAATGATTATTATAACATGGTTAAATATCAGTTGAAGTACAATGTAAATGAGTGGAATAGATTGTTCTTGATTTCACGTTGTAAGTGCGGTATCGAAAGAAAAAATGCATGCATTTGCACCGACTCTGATAAAATCTCAGATAATGCGAAAGCTTTCTTCATCGATCAGTGCGGTGCACGATTGATGACTTTAGATGATGTTGTTGATGCGATGCCGATGATAAGTGGCAATGATGTAGAAATGTCATCAATTGCTACAACATCGAATGAGGTGTATAGCGTTGGATATGAACCAGACAGCGATGAAGATCAGGAGTTTGAAGAAAGTTTTAGCGATTTTTCACATAAGTTGAAACACAAATATACAGTGGCGGACATTTCATTGCGTAATTTTAGTTCGGCTTTGGATCGCAGCGACACCTCAGTTCGCTACGGTGCCTTGCTTGCCACCATGTTAATAAAAGATTTGAAATTGTCGATTACCGCAAAAGCCAAAGAAGAGTTATCTGCAGAAACAACCGAAAATATATGTTAGTTCTTTGACGGGCTGATCATCAACAAAAACAAGATATTTAGAGAACGAGTGAAGTTTCGTAAGGAAGCAAAAGCCGCGGCAAAATGTAATGAGTTATTAACGTGTATCTCTTTCGATGGCAAGAAAGAGCAAACTTTGAAAAGAGTAACGGAGGCAAATGTGACCCGAAATGTTGTTTTGAATGAAGAACATATCACCATTGTGAAAGAGCCAGATTCAAAATTCATTGACTATGCTACGCCCACTGACAGCACTGCTTTGGGAATCCAGATGAGCATCGTGGATTATTTGAGTCAAGAAAACTTCAATATGGACTTCTTAATAGCTATTAGTTGCGATGGAACTCCTACCAACACTGGCTACAAAAATGGAGTCATTGTAAGAATGGAACGCCATTTACAGAGACCTTTGCAATGGTTCGTATGCCTATTCCACTTCAACGAGTTACCATTAAATGCGCTATTACGATCATTACTTGGCAAACAGAAAGGACCTGGAATTTGGTCAGGAAGTATCGGAGAAGGTATTCAGAATTGCATACACTATTCTGTAAGTTTAATATATTTTTAATTTTACCCACACCTTTAGGTGTTCCGTGTACTATAATACGTCAATGTAATTGTAAACATTATTCCGTTTGGTTAGGTCAATAAAGATTTTGAACGCATTCCAATGGGAGAAATGCCAGCAAACATAGAAGGCTGGAATGTTCGAGGAGATCAGCTTTATTTGTATCGTATGGTTCTAGCCGTTCATACCGGAGAATGCGATGAGAGATTAGCCAGCGAGAAGCCTGGTGCTATTAGCACAGCGCGCTGGCTAACAACAGCCTCTCGAATCCTCCGCTATTATGTGACGTGCACGAAACCCTCGATGATATTGAAAAATCTGGCTCAGTTCGTTGTAAAAATTTATGCGCCATTCTGGTTTCTTGTAAAAAGCCAACCGCTGGCACTTCACGGAAGTCGCAATATTTTTCAATACATATCTTGGATTCGTCAGTTGCCGGAAGATGTTCAACAGGTCCTTCGTCCAGTCATCGAAAATAATGCGTACTTTTTACACCCCGAGAATGTTTTGTTATCGATGATAACAGACCAAGATCCACTAGTACGTTCAGATGGCTATGCCAAGATTTTGTCAGCCCGCAATGAATCAACGGGATACATTCGTCAAATGTTTGGTCCACAAGTGAATAATTTTATAAACTTCGAGAGTGACTCCTACTTCGATATGATTAATTGGTCAAAATTCGAATTGACTGAGCCGCCATGCTTGCAGTTTTATACGCAAGACCACCTGGAAGCATTACAGTGTTCAAAAGAAATAATTAAATTACCAGGTTGGCACATGAAAAATAACTTAACTTTATAGTTTTCTTTGCTTAACTTAATTATTTTCACAGCTTATCCGTGCCATTCTCAAAACACCGAGCGTTTTGTTCATGTAGTACATGAATCTTCTATGGCGGTCACCGATGAGCAACGAATGGGGCACATTTTTTCTAAACTTCACAGCCGCCAAAGATACAGCCAACTTGAATCACGTCAAAATATGATTGATTAAAATTTGTGTTATTTTATAAGTGATCCACGGCACTCAGCATAATTTAACCAATTTTAGGTGGATCGCTCTGAAACATACACTTTATATAGAAAACTAAATTATCTAAAGAAAAGCGTATGAGTTTTTGGGTATATTAATTTTTGACAAAACAGCGAAGTGTTAAAGTCAAAATATCTATTTTTTATACTCGTAAAGAAACAGCTCTAAGTCAAAAAGTATTTGAGAAAACCAATCTTTGTTAATACAGAAGATATGACAAAAAAATTAAAAATGCCCTACATTCGGCAACAAAAAAAATTAAAAAAAAAATAAAATAATAGTTCCGCTGGAATTATTGGAATACTTTCCTAGCAAAAGTTTATTGCTTTTTTGCGAGCTTTCATTTTAAAATATCAGGGTAGTTCATTAAGGTGGTAGCAACTGAGATCTGGTGGGTTAATACTAGAACGGGTTACTTGAGGTCAATGGCTCCTTCGAGGATAACATCGGTCTCCACGAGACAAAAAACATTGATATACAACACTTTAAGATCCGACGGTAAATGGCGAAGATATAACGAAAAATATAAAATGGCGACCCCTACGTTCGGCCAAAAAAAAAAAAAAAAACTTTTTTGAAATTTTCTTGTTAATATACTTCATATTGGAGGGTGTACGGTGAACTTTTTTTTTTTTGCCTGTAAGGTGGTACGGTCTAATGTTCATATATATTTCGATTTTTACATGGGTAATTATTATTTTGTATATTTAAATTTTTTGGAGACATAATTACCTTTTTAATGTAATTTCCAATCGAATTTAGAAAAATTCGATATAAAGATATAGATTTTGATATATATGTAGATTTCAAATTGAAATCTACCAAATAAATATATATTCGCTATTTATCAGAAGAAATTCTCATTATCAAAATTGTTGAAATATTGATATTTTATTCATTTATAAAGAGAGTAAACCCCTTAAGATATTTTATATTGCGTAAGTATTTGAAAATATTTTAATAAGGAAAATTACAGAGACTTATTGTAGTAACCTTGCTCTAAGAAATAGTGTTATAAATGGGATTGGTGAATATGTGTATGTACTTAAGTACGTATTAATAAAAAAAGTAACCTTTCTTAGTATTTCATTGTAACAATAATCCAAAAAAGAAACATATTGTAGTCTGATAGGTATAAAATGCTATGAAATAATTTAAAAATAAACAACCCAGGGTTGCTAAAGTTTAAACTAAAGTAGTACATGTAGTTATCATTGTTTAGTTTTTATCGCATTATTTTGTTTTTTTCCTTCCGCAGTAACGTTTTTATCTATTCAGGGTCTTTTTGTGTTGTTTTTATAGTGTTTCTTTGCCAGTTTATTTTTTATTTTTATTTTTCTAGTAACAAACCTTTAGATTAACTAACTAATTCTGTTGTTTAACACACTTTTCAGTATGTTTTTTTGGGGTATTGTGAGACTTTCCTTATCCCTGGTTAAAACCTTATTAGGTTTTTTCTTCTTCTTTTTTTAGTATCTTTTTACAAAATCTGTTCCATTTAATTTGTTGTTGTTTCTTGGTAGTGTGAATATATGTGTTTTATGTTTTTATTTTGTAAACTTTACTTTTTTCAAATTCATTGTGTATATACTTTTTTTGTCTTTATCATCGAGTCTGTTATAGTAAAGGTATCGTGTTGTGTGCCATGGTACTTACTTCTTTAGTTTGTTACATATTGTTTGTTTGTATATGTAGTATATGTCACTTCTTCACCCACTGGTCTTTATACTGTCATGGTGTTCTCTTTATTTTTTTTTTTTTTGCTCCCGTATTATTATAACAAAACAAATTGCTTTAGAGTCCTAACTTTTCAACATGACCACACCATCACCACTATCTAGCTAAACTGGATTTAATGCCATAGGTTAGCTGGAGGGAAAAACGAAATTAGCGTAACACGTCTCTTCAGTGTGAACAAATATACCAACGTGTAGACTATTAAAACTCTATTGAAGATAGGACTTTATATCAATTAAAAATGGAATTAATTTATTTACTCAATACTGTTTTGTAATTTAATTTATATACCAAATTACTTTGTGATTTGTTGTAAATTAAAATGAAAGTCATGTAAATTTATAAAATAAAAATTTGTTTGCAGAAATAGATTAAAAACTTTTATACATAATATTTAAAGACAGTAAACATATATACCGTAAAAGATTTTCTTTCAATTTAAATTAAATCATATGATGCTTAGAAAAAGATTTATGTTTATTAAAAGTTTTTTAAAAAATTTAATTTTCTTGTATTTTTTCATTCCAGCTATTTTCTTATCTGTGTGACTATTCTTTGTCTTTCATCTTAAAGTCAAATAAAAATCTTTTTCTCTTAAAACAAAAAAGTATTTTAAAAATACTTTTCTTAAAAAAATATTTAATTAAATCACTGTGCTTTGTTTGAAATGAACTAAACAAAAATCCACTACTCTTCAACGAATTAACTTTGTGCACTTTTCTTTAAGAAAAAAACTAACCTTAACCAAACTCTACTCTACTTAGTAAAAATACAAAAAAGTTGTCTTCATCTAATCTTAAGGTAAGTTTTTTTAAACTAAAATAATTATTTTTTACTATTACTGCAGTGTTATTCTCTTACATTTTATTTTATAAAATTTTCTATTATTAGTACATTTTAACTTACAATTTAAGTTTGTTAGTAAATGCGTTTAAGTATTTGTTAAACTCTTTAAAAATGAACTTTTTAAAAAGTAAGTTAACAAATACTTTGTCTTAAAGATTTTAAAAAGTTGTTCCTTTTCATTTGTCATATGTAGCAACATTTTCTAAACACTAAAGTTATTGTAAGAGGTTAAGGAGGAGGATAAGTCATAAGCTGATTAAATTAGGGTGTATTATATCTTTAAATCTGGACCAAATTTAATTCTGACGTTTGTAAAAAGGAGTGGAGGAAACTTTTATATAGCAATTTGTATATATTTACAAATCATTTGAATTTGTGTTTTAGAATTTTATATAAAACACTTTTGAGTCATATTTCAAATTTTCAATAATTTTTATTTTCGCAATTAATTGAAAATAATCTGATACGCTGGAAAAAATTTCATCATATTAATTAAAAACTTCATAGATTTTCGTCCAATAAAACGCTTTATAAATTTGATAAATCTGTTTCATAAAAATTAATATTTATGGTATGTTTGTTGATATTTATGAAACCTTTCTTCAATATAATCAAAAATTTTCAAAGAATATTTAGCTATATGAAATACTTCTACAGAAGTTTAACCAATAGTTATAAAGAAGTTGCATCATATTTATGAAGAAATTTCATCAATGTGATGAACGATTTTTTTAATTTTATTTTTTTTTTTAACTATTTAAACTAATAAAAATGAAACCTTATTGTGAATTAGAAGCATGAAATAAATAATTTGTAAAAATTTTTATTTTTTGTTAAATTCTTTTATGAAATAATGAAATTTTCTGAAACATTTGTCATTAATTTTTATGAAACACTTTATCAAATTTATTAAAACTCTATAAAGATGATGAAGAATCGAATTTAAACGATTTGTAAAACAGCTCCTTTAATTTGATGTAACTTTCGCATCTGAGTAAATGGAGAAAAAAAAATACACTTACGAATAAAATAATTCGGGAAAATACAATCTAGAATTTTCATTGAAATATTAAACCCTCCGCGGTAAAAATCGAAATATATAATTATATATTTTTAGCCGGGCTCCCAAAAATTCGAAACTTTATTTGCGCATATAACCCATTCTACAGTCGGTTCTAACAGGATAAAGTCATGTGAATCTGAAGGAATTTCTTAAGAAAAAAGTCATTATAGTCTGAAGTGTTTTCCAAAAAAAGTCCTTAGAAACTGAGGGGTTTTAAGTGAAATTGTCTACAGTGTCTGACGACTTTCCTATTGTATAATGTTCTCAGAATTTAAGAATTTTCTACAAGGAAAATATATCTTATATCATCGATATATCACAGTTTAAGATTCGACTAAAAATTACGAAGAATTACGAGAAATCTTAAAAGGCGACCCCTCGTTCTGCAAAAAAAATTATTCGAAACTACCTTGCAAAAATAAATTAGATACTAAGGTGTACGTCAATATTATTTCTGGAGCGGTGTAATGTGCACCCTTCCAACATAAAACACTACACTCAGGAAGAAAGCTTTATCACATTTATAAAAGATTTTATAAATATGATGAAAATCTTCCAATGTAATTAATTCTAAATATTACAAATATGTTCACTGAAAATTTAAATTGAACATATATTTATATGTATTTTTAAAACTCTTTTTAAACTCCCTACACACTGATCCCCAAAATACGTATTTTCGTTTTTTTCAAGTTTTCAAATTTCATCCAAAACTTTAAAATAACGAAAATATATATTTTGGGGCTCAGTATGAATGGGGTATTAAATATGATAAAGAATTAATAAGAATGTTTCATCGTATTTATGAATTTATTTCTTGAATATGATAAAGTTTACAAACCTAAATAAATAATTCGTGGGTTTCTTTATTGATTTTATTTTATGAAACTATGAAAATTTATACAAATATTTTTATAGAAGAAGAATTAACGACAAAGAATTTATAATATAAAATAATTTATAATCAAGCTTTTTCCTTAAATGCAGAACTAATAATATTTATTATAAAGTTGCTTTTTGCTCAAAACTTAATTTAAACTAGATTTTGAAATCTATTTCGTGCATAATAATTATTTTACATTGCAATTTCATCGAAATCTAGTTTAAACTGGATTTTAAACGTAATGTAAACACAATTTAGATTGATATCAAACTATTAATATAAATCTTATAAGATATGATATAATCTGATATTGTAAAATACAATAATTTCTATTAAAAACTTATGGCAAAACTTAAACAAAAACTTAAACAAAAAATTCTCTTGAAGATTAGTTTCAGTAATAGAACTTAAATCGATTTAAGTACTTCTATCAAAAGCCCGCAGATGTGTGATTCCATTTAGACTTTTACATTAAATATTTGCCCAACATTTATGATGATTAAGAACATAAACACATATCAAAAATGGAATTGACTTTTTGTTTTAAAACAATAATTTCTCTGTTATACAAACTTGTAAACAGCCTAAAAATCTGCCATTATTTTTTATAGACTTTATCAGGAAATAAATTTATTTCAGCGAAATAACACTAGGCTCAAAATACTATCAACCTTTTTTTTGCAAAATCTTTAATATTTTCTCTTTGCTATTATACAAAACTTATAAATTGTTGTTTTGAATACTTTTTGGCCAGAATGTAGAAATGCATAAAACTGTTTTATTACAATAATAACTTTACTGAATAGTCCCTTGATACAAGTTTTTATTTTTTATTTACAAATAAATTTGTACGTACTCTTTTTCATACACCTTTCCCTCAATTGTCATAGCTGTGTTAGGTAGCAACTAATAGACATAGTAAACAAAATTAAGCACTTTCTATTATCTATTCGAGAATTTTGAAGTATAGGAAAAATAATTTTAACGTTGTAATAAACAAAGTTCCGAAAAGTTTTCATCCAAAAACTCCGTCACAAAAAATACATATTTCCTATTTTATATTCAACTTTCATTAAGACCTGAGGGTCACGTTCGGGAGTCCTTCCTTGTCAGCTGTTATTTAATGTAAATAAGTCATATTTATTCTTGGTATACGTAATTGTTAAAGGCTGCGAAGAGATATAATATTAGCTCTGTAAATCGAGTTATAGTTGTACTTACCAATACGAAACTTACAATACATATGAAGCTTTCCATACCGGAGAAGTGTATCGTAAAATATAGGACAACTTTTCCACAACTTTTCCATAAAGTTGGAGAAGTAGGAGTAATTTAATATTGCCCAATTTAGCAATTTGCTAGAACATTAAAGATTATAATTATTTGTGATTCTGATATGATTAATATACTACACTCAGAAAAAAAAGTTAGAAAAATTTGTAAACGCACTCTACTATTTTTGTACTGATTTTTGGTAAAAAATTATTATTTAGCAAATCTTTTTGCTATTTACATTTTACAAATTACAGAATTTTTACAGAATATTTACAAATTTTTGTTGCTAATTTCAGAAATCATTTTACAAATTTTTGAAAACCGATTTGCTAAAATTAGCAAAAAAATTAATAATTTAAAAAAAAAGTGGATATTGAAGGAAATGTTATTTCGAATTAAAACTTACACCTACAAACTTAAATTTCCTTAAAATGTTACATATATTAAAAAAGGGATCGGAAGTGAAGATACCGACTCATGTCTAAAAAGAGAACATCCACTTAAAATAGCACTAAAAAGGTTTGTTAGTTCTAAAAATCCGCCCTAAAAACAATTAAAATTTAACCTTAAAAGTAAAAAAAAAAATTGAACAAAATATTTTTCAAACCAGAAATAACCAAATTAAAATAAAATGATTAATTCGTTTTTTAAAATATATAATCAAAATTTTTGATGCTCGATAAGAAAAATAAATTCAAAGCTTTTTACTGATATTAATAATATTTAGAAATTTTTTTTGCTGATTTGAGCAAACATATTTTAAATACCACTTTACAAAAAGTCTACTAAAATTTAGTAGCGGCTACTAATTTTTCTACTAATTTCATTATACTACACGTCAGCAGACATGTGTTGCAAAAAATACCGCTGGGCTCAAATTAGCAGAATTTCCCGTAATAACAGCAAAATTTTCAGTTGCCATTACAGACTTTTTTTGGTGAGTGTATAGAAAGGTAGACCTAGGTCTGATATTATAAAGGGTGTCCCAAGAAGAACGCAATTTTTAAATCTGGCAACATTCGAAGTGTCATTGTTCGACATTTGAACAATTGTTATTGTTTGCTAGTAGAAGGTACGAGGTTAGTAAAAATGGAGCGCTACACGAATGAACAACGCATTCTCATTGTGAAATTGTTTTACCAAAATGGTGAAAGTTTTGCGGCTACAGTTCGCAAATTGCGATCAATTTGGGGTCACAATAATGCTCCAAAAGAGTCAACTGTAAAGAGATTAATGGATAAATTTGCCGAAACTGGGTCTGTTAGTGATGTAAAGACAACAACGCGCCATCGACCAGGTCGATCGACCGAGAATGTCGCAGCTGTACGTGATGATGTCGCTCAAACTCCATCCACCTCAATTCGACACCGAGCTCAGCAAATTGGTGTCTCCAAATCCACTTTGCAGCGAATTTTGACGAAAGATTTGCATCTTCATGCATACAAAGTTAAATTGACTCAGGAACTGAAGCCAGCTGACCATGGACAGCGAAGGGAGTTCGTTAATTGGGTATTGGAGAGACAACATGAAAATGCTGATTTTGCCGATAAAATCATCTTCAGTGACGAGGCCCATTTTCATCTTGATGGCTTCGTCAATAGGCAGAATTGTGGCATTTGGGGTGAGGAAAATCCTCGAGTGATTCACGAGAAGCAAATGCATCCTCAACGTGTCACTGTGTGGTGTGGTTTTTGGGCTGGAGGAATGATTGGACCTTTTTTTTTATGAAAATGAGGCAGGTCAAGCGCAAACAGTCAATGGTGTTCGGTATCGTGAAATGATAACCAGTTTTTTCTTGCCTAGAATTGAAGAAATTAATGTGGAGGGCATGTGGTTCCAACAAGACGGCGCCACATGTCATACAGCCAGAGAAACAATTCAATTGCTGCATCAGTCATTTCCCGGTCGTGTTATTTCGCGTTTTGGAGATCAGAATTGGCCGCCTAGATCGTGCGATTGAACACCATTAGATTTTTTTCTTTGGGATTTTTTGAAGTCGATGGTTTACGCGAATAAGCCGACGACGACTCAAGCCTTAAAAGAGGAAATTGGACGCTGCATTAATGAAATACCGCAGCATTCATGCAAAACGTTCATTGAAAATTTCATTAAAAGATCGCGTGCATGCCAGCAAAGCCGCGGCGGCCATCTGCACGATATATTGTTCCATACATAACCTCATTCTGTATACTTTACGATATAATAAAGTTTCACGATATTTTTTTAAATATCTGTGTTTTATTTAAAATTTAAAAATTGCGTTCTTCTTGGGACACCCTTTAGGTAGCTAGAAACATTAGCACTAAATTATTTAACCCATTTCACGTAGTTGTGTAGGGTGTAATGAAACTTAAAAAGATTATTGAACATTTTTGTTAAAAAATAATAAAAAAAAACAATAATAACTAAACATGACTCTTGACTTTAACGTTTACGATATTTTGCTTATTTTATAAGTACCCAAGACAATAATGTTTGTATAAATTGGGGTCAGTTGAAGTTTAAACATCTGTCCAGTGACTGATGCTAACAGGACCGGTGGGAAAGAAACGATCCTCTCCAGCATTTATATAACAGTAAAGTGGTTGGTAGAAATTTGATGAACTAAAATGTCGAAATTTAAAACCACTTTTAAAACTTTTAAAAATTTGAAAAAATCAGAATTTTAACCACTCTCGGGGACTGCACTTGTAAAAACGAAGGACCCTATGGGTAACATTTGTCCACCGTTGGTATGTAATTTTTAAGTCTTATTTTTAAATTTAACTTCTTTTTGTTATAAATTTTTAAACTCCATCACTTCTAAATTTTTTTTGTTAAACTTTTTTTTCATTTTAATTTAGATTTTGTTTCACAATTTTTAGTTGCTCTATAGGGAATAATGGATATTACCTCAAAGATGCTATCCCGTAATCGGTAACCTGAGGGCATAACACTGAATTTGCACAAAGTATTTTGTGTTTTGTAGGTAACCTTGCTTTTTATTATTCTTACTTTTGTATTTATTTGAACACAAAACGAAAACAATATAACTTTGCTATTAGCCAATCAATATTGATGAGAAACAATAGCTTTGATGGTGGATCGATCGCCTTGTTAGCGGAATGTCGTGTGATCGAGTCCTACTGACGTCCAGTCGATTTTTTTAAATTCTTTCTCTTTTGAATAATAGAGTATAAATCTATTTTTAGCGTTGTCCCCAGGTGCAACCTTTGCGTCAGTTCGGTGACTGATTTTTGGCATTAGGAACAGATTCTTCTGCGTCAGACCTATGTTACAATTTTCCACGTCCTGTGACAAACCCATGATAAAGCGACCGGTCCCTTTAATATAAATGAAGTGTCCGTTTACAACAGGGAAATTAATGTTAAATAAAATGCGATTGAAAACGCATTACCGGTAAGTCAAGAGTAATGCGTCATCGAACAAGTAGTTACCTGGACATACCTTACTTTATTACTAATGGATTTGTGTACTTATATAATTTTAAACAAATATTTCTTATTTTTGGCTTGAATCCCCTGGGACATTTCGCATAGCAGGGCTATGAACTTAAAAGCTTCGAAAAGTTAGCCAACTCTCCATAACACTCATAATAAGAAATGTCAAAATAACACAAACTTTTTGAAAATAAACTAATTTTTGTTTATTTTACGATACTATTAGTTATTTTCGCATGGTTTATTATCAGTGTAGAAGGCACGCAACAAGTGTTCTACTGCTGCACACATACGAAGGAACATTAGTAAAAACAGGAAACAATGTTTCCTGTTAAAATTCGTATTTCATTTTGATTTCCCAAAAATATCAAAATTTGTTGATGTTTTTGTTTCCAAAAACTATGTTTAATCGTCTGTATTGACGTTTACTGTTTTTTTCTGTCTTATTTCGTTGAGAGTAGTCGTTGTGTGCGGTGCTTTTGCAATTCGCACAGTAAATAAAATAAAATAAAGACTAAAAGTGCGTCAATCATTTTAAAAATTTGCTTTCCTTCCACATATATTACTTAATAGTGTATTCGAACACACAGAACTATTGTTTCGTTTATGGCTTAGTTTTTGGAACCGTTTACTACTTAAAGTCCTTCATCTTTCTCCACGATACATCTATTTTCTATTTTCTTTACAACAAGAAATTAATATTAATAGGAATGATTTTCCGAGTGTCATTTTTCTTTAATTATTTTATTTATTTATTTTGAATATTAGTTTAAAATGAGCTTAATATCTTTTTGTTAAACAAAATTTCATATAATTATTTAGTTATCTTAATCTTTCATCAACACATTGGGTGACTTATTCAAGGGAAATTTTATGTATAATTTAAAAATTATATAAAAAAAAAATTTTATAATAATATAATAATCGGTTAGTATATTTCTCGTTAAGGTGTTCCTAATGTATATGTTAGAATATAAATATTAATTTCTACTAAATATTTGCGATGCGCCATATTAACATGCTGTATCGAAATAAAAAAAAAATCTTTTATAAGTTTTCAGAATTCTTTAATTTTATTTTATTGAAGAAAGGAGAACAAAAAAAAAAAATAAATAAATAAAATTAAAGAAAGGAGAACAATGTTGTTCCAGGTTTTATTCGTATTATATTATATAAGATATTAAATACTATGAGAGGGCCAATTGTCAGGAAAAGACTCATATATGCCTACATTGGTATATGTGTTTTTTTTATTTTTTGATTTTTATTCGGCTTTTTACTAATAAAATTAATGTTTCCCAATATCAACAAAAAAAAAATATCAAACAGCAACTATAGAATTAAGTGTATACGAAAACTTGAAACTTTATCACATATTTTACCCTTAATACTACGTTCATAATAATTGCTATCGCTGTAATAATTTTTTATTTTATTTACCAGTGTTTTTCAGCTTATTTTTATAAAATTAACTCCTCATACTTTGTTAAATTTTAATGTTGACATCATTGAAAATGATTTATTATGTATTTCTTTTTTGTTAATGTTGTAGTTTCTTTTTTTAATGTACGCTTGCGGTGGGTCCTATACTAAAGGGCTAATTTTAAATTAACTATTAAACAAGAGAAAATGTCAAAAAATTATACACAAACCAACAACAAATTCTTAGTTCAGCAAATAGTTAGTGTGAAACTTAGCGTTGGAATATTAAGAAGGTAAATACCGCGGCAAATGTATTTAAAAACAAATAAAATTTGACTTGAAGGCAGGACCATAAACATTTCATTAAATTTGTGTTCATTTGTTTTTGACCGTTAATAGAATAATCCAAAAATAGCTTTTTGCGTTTTTATACAAAGTATAACTTTTTGCCTGAAATTATTACAAAATTTGATGAATTTTGTTGAATCAGTTAAAAGAAGTTGAAGGTTGGGTTGTCGATAAAAGTAAGTTTCTACACTTTTTTGGCCCCATATACTCAAAAAAGGTCATGAACTAAAAATTAATCCAAAATCAAAAATTTTCCTCATGCAACTTAGTTCCGATAAATTTTAAAAATTTTCTTAAGATATTTTTTTCAAGTAAAAGGTTACTAGTTCTTGGGAAATAATACACTTAGATATAGGATTTTTTTCCTAAAAATATTTTTAGATAAATTAAAAAAAACTAGTAAATTTTTCTTAAATCAAGAAAAAATTTAGGTTTTTTGGGAAAATGTTAAGTTTATTTTTAATTTTTTTGCCGAAAAAAAGAAAACATAAAACAAACTAGTTAATTTTTCTAATTTTAAAGAAAAAATATTATTTTGTTTATAAATTATATCTTAATACCCTAACCGAGTACTATCAACAAAGGCTTTTGGCTCGTTGTAGCGAAAACAGACCAGAGCCTATTGTGGGAATCGAACCCACGACCCCCGCACTGATAAGCTAGCACGGTACCAACTAGCCTACCGGTGCTATCCATTAAAAAGAATTATCGTGCATGATTTGTATTTTTGCAACAATTTTCTTAAGTAAGTTAATTTAAGATAAAAAGGACCCCCAGTGTTCCTTAGCCACAGATGCCGTGTGTCACTTAGGGCGTCCCTTTTTGTAGTTCTCTCAAAGAAACTACGAAAAGGTTATGAATTTGTCACAATTTATTTCGGTTCAGGATATCCTACAGTACTTTTTTAATTTGTTACCACTTTGCGAATGAAATTTAATTTATATTTTAAATACATGGGTTTAGTATAGGGTCCGCCAAATAACTTTTTTTTTTTGAAAATGCTATAAAAAAAAGTACTGAATATTTTCTCAGATTTCTTTTTTTATTTGAAAGTACAATCCTTCCGGTTAATAATGGAAAAATTTCATTCAAATGGCTGCCTCCGCTGGCCATGCAGTAGCCCACACGATCGGTCAAATTTTTAAGCACATTATCGAATGTGTGCAGCTGTATTTTACCAATGGCTTCACGTATATTGTCATTTAAAGCGTCAATTGTCTCTGGCTTGTCGGCGTAACACTTATCTTTGACGGCATCCCACAAATAATAGTCCAACGGTGTCAAATCGCTGCTCCGAGGTGGCCAAACGATATCAGTTCTGCGGCTGATAATGCGATCTTTAAAAGCAGGGCGCAAAAAATCGAGTGTAGCTTCGGTTGTGTGGCACGTAGCGCCGTCCTGTTGAAACCAAATTGTTGCCAATATCCTCCTCTTCAACATGGCCCGATAACGATCGCCATTGATTTTAACGGCCAACCGAGGCAGCCGAGGAAGAATTGTGCTTTCAAATAAAAAAATAAATTTGAGAAAATATTCAGTAGTTTTTTTTATAGCCTTTTTTTAAAAAAAAGTTACACAATGAGTGTAAAGTACTGTAAAATATATGGTAAAATATATTACCTTTACCGTAGAAAAGGTATCATATTTATTAGAAATTTTTTATAAAATTTAAATAAAATTTTCACTTAAAAGAAGTGCTATTTAACTTAATGTTAGAAAATATGTTCTTATTTTTAGGGAGTTAAGTCCTAATTTTTAGGGAAAAAATTTATCTTATAAACTTTAAGTTTATTAAAATTAATTAAAATACATTTTTTCTTAAAACACAGGAAACATTTCCTAAAATTTTTCTATAATTTAGAAATTTTTACCAAATTTAAAGTAAAATTTGTTTCTTAATTTCAAGGAAAATTTTATTAAATTTAGGTAAAAAGTGTCTTTGGGGCCGATTTGATTTAAATTTTTTCTCCAAATAAGCTAATTTTTCTAAATTCTAGTTCATTTTTTTTTTGGGTGTAACAGAAGGGAATAGAACAAGTACTGCATTAGTTTTTGATACAAAAACCTTAAAATTATATACTATCTGAAAATTGATAGAATTCAAATCCATCTTTATTTAAATTTTCTGAATGTTTTGTATTATTTTTGAATTTAAAAATATACACGCAATTAAATTGAAGTTATCCTCTTGTCAGCTTTTTCACCTTTTGAAATTTTGACTTGTAAACCAATCAATTATAGAGTCAGATTAGTTAGAAACGTAGGAAACAATTTCGAAATTAAAGTAACACATTAAATAATCTGAAAATGATTTGGTTTTTATTGCCAAGTAAATAATTGTAACATTGGCTTGCATTGGCTTTTTTAATCAAATTGTTTCGATACTGATAGGTCAAAAATCTTTCTTAATGGCAATATTTTTTTTTTATTTTATTTATATTAATCATATAATTACAAATTATGTCCTAATAACCTAACCGAGCACTAGCAATAAAGGCTATCGGCTCCAGACATACAGCTTCCGCGAAAGAACTATACCTCCGAAATCCAACTATTCTTCCAGACTGTTAACTTCAACTAAGAACCACTTAGGCTAAATTGAGATTTTGTAAATGGTTCCTTAACTAGTTCTGCATTAGATATACCTTATATTGTCCTCTAATAAACAAGTTATGTTTCGATTTTAACGGAATTGGTTATAACCCGGTGTCTTCACATACATAAATATGATACCAAGCAATTGTCAAGCTGATTTTATCTCATGTGAAGGCACGTAATTTTACTGTTATTGAACTTTCATAATATCGTTGGCATGCAAGCGGCACTTGCCAGAATGTCTAACATCAAGTATCACTTTTAGAGTTTCTTGAAACAACACTAATTTAGTAAATAAAAACTAAAAAAATTTAAAAATTTGTTATTTGTAGAAAAAATCAATTTTTGATAAAATTTTTTCGTTTTTTCAAGAAAAAATTATGGGATCTTTTAGCAATGAAATAGGCAAGAGATTTTCACTACGGTGCAATTGACATTATTTTAACATTAATCGGTAGTCGATTTGGCAATCACTTGCCATCGTTTTAGTACATATGCAGACATATTTTTGAGAAGTAGATTGGCTACAGTACACTTTCTTAAAATTTTCTTACGTCATTTATTTTTTTTTTTTTTTTTGATAAACTTTAGCCAAAATTAATGCATTA
Organism: Eustalomyia histrio; assembly: GCA_949748255.1. Lineage (NCBI taxonomy): Eukaryota > Metazoa > Arthropoda > Insecta > Diptera > Anthomyiidae > Eustalomyia > Eustalomyia histrio. The sequence continues at coordinate 68,316,298 of OX456523.1, read as the reverse complement.
TTCAATGCAATATTAAATTCATTTCTGAACTGTATTATTCATCAATTTTGTTGCCATTTAATATCATTCAGTATTATTTGTTATATACATATATCATATGAAAATCATCTCTATGATATCGTAATGTATTTTATGTGTGTTTTTGCGTTGCTAACCAAATATTATGCTAAAGACCAAAAATGTTCATATCATTGTATATGGATGCATAAATGCATACATTTTGTACATTTTCATTAGTATAAACACTTTATATCACACAACTTTAATATTTGCATAAAAACTACATTTTATGGTATCATATGCATAAAATATAATGTTTGGTTATATCTTGCAGTATGTGCAAAAAAAGTTGGTTAGTGTTTTACCAAAAATAGTCTCATTTGGGTTTTTGGACATCAGAGAATTGGATAATAAAAATTACTGTTGATATTTTTATCATCTGGTGGTGCTAAAATATTAGTAATAATAATTAATGCATTTTGGTTGACACATCAGAATTTAAAATATTAAAAACTTACTGCCCAATAAACCAAACAATTGCATTTATTTTATCGAAGCAAGACTACCTAGGTGATTATCATCACTTGTAAAACTAAAAGAATATATTTTTCGTTTTTCAAGTTTTCGTTATGGAAATTTCTTGAAATAACAATATGTAGTACTGTCTGGTCCAGTATTAAAATCCTTAGTAAAAAGAAAAAATGTTGATATGGCGCAATATTTAATCATATCCAATATGATATTCTGTAATATCTGCTGTAATGTTTAACTAATCCAGTGTGTTAGAGTTTAGTCGACCCCTTCACTCACTCAGCCACACTCTGCTATAAACAATAGCTGGATTTATTAAAATACAATCACCCTTTTTCTAGTTGTCGTCATCGACACAAGACAATGTCGTCTTGGGATTTTTTTTTGAAATTGGTATTCCCGTTGTCGTTATCGAAAATAATTGATAACTGTCAACAAGTATTTGGTATTCTGTAAAAAAAATGTGACGACGATATTGTCTTGAAACGACTCTGATTTTGTCGACACAATTTTTAGTAACGACTTGAGGAAAAGTTATGACTGAAAAACAAAAACGGAAAAAAAGGGAAGAAATATCAAATTTATTAAATGCGCTTGGCCCACCGAGAAGAATGTGCTATTGTTTCCAGCACATCTTTGAAGGCTGTTTTATTCAGCCGAAAGTAACTTTCAAACCTTTTAAAAAAAATAGAAGATTAACATTCTTTAAAGTAACAGACTTTGATTTTGCTACTCACTTGTTATCCGGCAGATTAAAGATATTGGATTTCTGTATGAGAAGTCTTCTTTCCAATACTAGATTTCCTTTATTTTCTTCATCGCTGGTATCAGAATTTAAATTACACATAAAAAACATTTTTTCGCAAAAATAATAAACAAAATAAATCTGCCGACTCAATTTTTAGAGATGTGTTTTTGTTTAAATTGATAAACTGTCGACGTCGTTACAACACTGTTTTAGAATACCAATTTGGTGTCGAAGTGATATCGACGTCGAAGCAAAGTGATGTTGACTCAAAAACGACGACGACATTGATAACGACAACTAGAATAAGAGTGAATGTTTATGTAATTGTGTTACATATAATGGTTGTGTTACTTATAATGGGAATTTACATAAATATAATGAATGAATTTATGAGACTATATTGTTCCTTTCCTCATTTGATTATATTGTATATAATGTTATATATAATATATTTAATTTTAAATAAATAATATATAATCATATCTTTTAGTCGTAGACAAAATTTGCAAAAAAAAAAAATTATATAAAATGAAACAAATATCAAATTTTGACGGCTAAAAGATCATATGTTTTTTTATGCCGATGGAAAATGTTGCGATATAATAATATATAGTCATGTACATACATAATTCAGTGTCACATCAATACAATGTAAAGAAATAATTTACAAGAATCGTCGGTTTATTTGTGAAATCGGAAATGTGGTTAATTAAGATAAGGTCGAACTTTATAATGTCAATCATGAGGGAATAAAACTTCTTATGTTAAAAAAATTATAGTGTAATTTTGCCCACAAAAATCCATTTCATGTTTCGTACAAAAAAAATTAAATTAAATTAAAAATAAATCCCCCAACTTCCTTAAAAAAAAAACATAAATCATTAAATAACATTTAATTGTTAACATAAAACAAAATTATATATATATATATATATACACTCATAATATTATTTCGTTAAAAATAAACTAAAATACATATTAAATTAATCGAAAATACAATCAAAAAGAGGACTACTGATTTTTCATTAGATTCAGCCCATTTTCTTGTTTATTTTCAATCATTGTTTAATAATCGACATAAGTAGTAAAAGCAATCGAATTAAAATAATCATCAATTTTTAACTGACAAAAAGTAAAAAAAAAAACGATTTTGGGGTTTATTTTTCAAATGGAAATTTTTTTTATTTGTATGTAATTTTTCAAAACACAACACAGACAGACGTATATACTTTTTTATTTTCTGTGTGTATCTATATTTGAATAATTTCTTGTAATTTTTATTGAAATAATTTCATATACAAACAAACTATTTTGGTAAAAAAGCAATAAGGAATTATATGAATTTATATTTTTAAAAACAGAAAACATAAAATTTTACATTTAACAGAAAATATCAACTACTACAGAATGTCTGTAAATTTTTATAGTTTGTTTCTTGAATGACTGATTCAAATAGTTAAAAAATATATTTCTATGAATTTCAATTGATTTTTCGTTTAAAAACAAACTTTACGTATTACTTTTTAAATAAACTACATTCGGTTACGGAAAATATATTGTGAGTGTATATATATATATACAGGGTCATAAGTTGACACCTCGTACCTGAGTTTGTAGCCTAAAATAAATTTTTTAGATTCTAGAAATAATTAAATTAAAATTTCAAAAATTTGGTGTTAATACACTTCTGAAAAAATTCTAAAGCAAAGAATTAACTTGTTTAATTATTACTTTTATTAATGGGAATAAAACAAACTAATTGGCAACCATAAAGTGGAGTTTTAAGCCAGTCATCATTTGTATCAAAGAATAGATCATCGGCAAAAAGCTGGCGGCAACACAAAGTAATAATTTTATTGATTTTAAATATTGTTAACATTGTTTCATTAACACTCATTTAAAAATTAATGAAAAAAAGTTGTGGTAACCCAGTGTTGAAATCATTTGAGTTTCTTTTAAAAAAGGATTTAATGATTTAAATGTTTTTTTATAAATAAAAGATCTTTGACTCGATGAGAAATATTACATAAATATTTCATGCATAAAATTATGAAGTTAATGTCAATAATAAATTAAAAACTTTCGTAAAATAAACGAAATTTTGTCAATTTTACGAGTGTTTTTTATTTTAACATTTTTTTTTGCCATTTTTATGATTGTGAATCTGTTTTTTTGTTGCGTAGTTTGAACATTTTCGTGTTCCTATTTTAAAAAAGTTTATAAATATTTAATTCTATGTAATACCTACAAAAACAAAACCGCAACTTTAACACCTACAATTCTAATTTATGTAAAATGTCAACTGGTCATTAAAGTAGTCATGGAACAATTTTTTTATACATTTTTAATAATCTCGATTCACTACAAGCATAACACGATACATGTGTACTACGTAAATAAAATTAACACATATGAGTGAACTCCCATTAAAAATAATGGCCGTGTATTATGTGGGAGCATAGAAAAAAATAAATATTTATTGTGTACGTTTAACCCTCAAGCCGGCCTATTAAATTTCGAAATAAAGAATATTTATGTTATTAAAAATATCGCTTAGGTGGCTAATTAAGGTTGATAATGGTTGACAATTTGCAGTTTTAGATATCGCTGGATGCGAATTTGAGAAAAGAATTTCAAAATTTAAAATGGATAATTTTTAACGAATTCTTATTTATGTCCCTACGGGAAATGAACCAGTTACAGAGTAAGTCATGTGATCGAAATTTGTGTCAGAAACCGGTCCACGAGTTGGGTTTCTTATATGAAAGTAACCGGTAACTTTAACATCCCAGCAAAAACATGGTAATGACAGTTCATTACTGTGTACATTACCATGTAATGATAGGTCGTTAGCTTTTGCATTACTTTAAAATACAAAAAAATGTCCTACTTATGGTAGGTAGAAGTACTTATATGTACATGTTAAATAATGAATTGCTGGTAGTAACTGAAATAAGTGCCGAACTTTTTTTTCTCTTTTTTTTTTTAATATTTATTGATTAATTTGTTTTGAAAACCTAACAACAGTATAGAAAATTATCTGCTGTAAAAAGAAATTTTTCAAAAATGTTAAGATTTTAAAGGGTTTCTAATGTGAAATAGCATTCTATCTATCTAAACTTAAATGTTTGAATGCAAAATGTAAATATTTTAAATATTCTTTTTATAAATTCAAATACAAATTATTCTTATTAATTTCTTTACGTAAAAAAATTATACTTGAATAACGTCCACTATTATTTTAATAATACTTACTTTACAACTGTAAGAAATTCATTAATTAATTAATTAATTAATTAATTAATTAATTAATTAATTAATTAATTAATTGTAAGCGAGGGTAATGACCACCCATGAATTTTGGGACATCGCAAACAAAAGTAATTAAGCGAGTAAATATCCTGGTAACTAGTGAAGCCCTTTGTGTGTTACTTACTCCCTTAATTACTTGGTGTCAATTTCTACCTCTTAAGCTACTTGCAACATATCACTGACTTTGTTTAGGATACCATATCACTGCATTAGTGTAAGTAAATTCCCAATAGAAGAAGGTAGAATTATTATTATGACTAGTCTCATTTTAGACACTACTTGATGTATATCAGAACTACTGCCAAACGAAACATTACGTTACTAGCTCAAATGTATATACCTCAGGACTGAGTACATGTAATAAATAAATAAACTGGTTACATATCAATCGTGTTATCCCGCAGAACTTGTAGGGAATGGATAGCTTCGTGACATATCAATTAACTGTTGCAAGTGAACTGGACACAGAGCAAACGAAAAATAATTAGCATGTAACCTGTCAATATTTCTTCCGCTTATGTCATATTAAGAACGAGTTTCGGAAAGATTCCATAAGGTTCAGTCACTAAATTTTCCTGCAATGTGTATTAGAAAAGCTTTTGAAAAATTTTATATTTGCGATTTTTAAACAATTTTATAAAAAGAAAAAAAAAATACAATCACAAAAAATTGTTAAAATTTTAACAAAATTGAAGAACAAAAATTTTCTAATTAGTTAAACAAAAAATTAATTAAAACTTTTCAAATTATGGTAACCCATGGAGGCAAGTCTGTCCCAGACAGTCTTATTCCCGCTAATACTGCAAGATGAAGTTCAGCTCTTTGGCTGCCATTGTTTTTCCATGAACTTTACTCTAATTCCTTTAATTCGCATCCGATTGTCCCAAGAAAAATTTTTGCCATAAGGAGAATAATAATAATAAATCGAAATCAAACAAATCAGAATTATTAAAAATAATTGTTTTTGATTATTTATAGTCAGTTGAAGAGTACAGACGTGATTTATCTTCGCTCGCAACATCAGTTATAAAAAAGTTTTGTAATAGGTTTAGTTTTTAATAGGTTTATTATATTTTAGATTTTCATAGGTTTATTATATGGGAGTAGTGTTCAGTCTTTTAAATAGGTTTAGTTTTTAATAGGTTTATTATATTTTAGTTTTTAATAGGTTTCTGTCTGTCTGTGTTCTGTCTTTTAAACTGTCAACACGCATTTTGTCCGCATATATAGTTTATGTTTTTAGTGTCGTTAAATCGAATTTAAACGCGCCGTTTTGTTGTCCAGTGTTGATATAATAATAATTACAATAAATCAATTAATAAAAAAATAAAAAAAAACTGAAAGGGGCAAAGGGCTTTAATCTCTCTTCCTTTCCTCTCCCTTTTTTAATTTTTTTTTCTCTATTTTGCATGGTACAACCGCCTTGTATTCTTTTTGTTGTTGGGCCAATTAGTGATGAAGGCATAGCACTGATCACTGAGTAACCAATTCAGCAACAAAGTGTGTACCCGGTTGTTGTACTATTGCAGATATATTGCATATTGTCTGTACTCTTCAACACTACTCCCTCTTTCCTCCCTCTCATAACATATTTTCCTAATTCTAACACAATGCACTGCATTAGTAGGGGACATCCTTGAGTGTTAGTCTAACTCAAGGATGTTAGTCTAACAAGGACTTCCAATGGGATCTCCAGCTTCACCAATTATAGCTGATATTGTAATGGAAAAATTATTAGATTCTTGTATAGAAAAATTAAATGTGAAACCAAAAATCATCACAAAATATGTTGATGATTTATTTTGCATTATTTCGAATGATTCAATTAGTGATATTTTATCAACTTTTAACTCATTTCATGACAATATAAAATTTACGATTGAGAAAGAATGTAATTCTAAAATTCCTTATTTAGATACATTGATAATAAGAAAGGGTGAGAGTTTATTAATAGATTGGTATCAGAAACCAACAGCTTCTGGAAGAGTTATTAACTATTTTTCTTAACACCCGAAGGGAATCATACTTAATACGGCTAAGAATTTGATTGAAAGGATATTAAAGATTAGCGATACAAAATTTCATAAAACTAATATAGAAAAGATTAAAAATATTTTGTTAAACAATAATTACCCAATTCAATTAATCTGTAGACTGATAAGACAATGTAAAAAACAGAATAATTTAGTTACGAGAACGGTTACTGAACCTAAAATTTACAAATCTTTAACTTATGTTCCTCTTATATCTGAAAGATTAGAAAAATCGAAAATTTATGATAATAAGAAATATATAGTAGCACATAGAACATATTACACATTAGGTAGATTATTTAGCAAAACGAAAGATAAAATAGATAAATCTGAAATGTCCAATTTAGTTTATAAAATACCTTGTAGTGGAAATGATAATGAGAATTGTAGTAAAGTATATGTAGGTACAACAAAGAATAAATTAAAAACAAGAATTGCAGGACACAGATCTGATCAAAAATACAGGAACACTACTTCTACACAGAAAACAGCATTATCATTACATTGCACGAATTTTAATCATTATCCTGATTTTGATAGGACGTCAATTTTAAACACGGAAAATAATTACAGACGTAGATATATGTTAGAAATGTTACAAATTATGAAGGTACCATCTACACAACGAATTAATTATAAAACAGATATAGCAAATATTGCACAAAATTACAGACATTTAGTTAATAAAAACTAGGATAAATATTATTATGTTAAATGAAATGTATATAAAATATTTTTGTTCATGTAATATTTTAATGTTTCAAATATTGTTATTTTTGTTTTCTGTGATATTTTTATTTTTTAATATTTACAAAAAAATAATTTTTGATTTACCGCCTTTTAAAAAAAAAAAATTGTTATATATAAGTTTCCAGTTTTATAATTTTAATTTATTATTTATAAAAAAAGACAATTTCCCCTGAAGAAGTCACCCAATGTGGTGACGAAATATTGGGATAAATAAAGATTTATAATTAAATTTTTTATAAATAAAGGATCTTTGGCTCAATAAGGAATATAATATAAATAGAGAAGATCGAAGAAAACTAAAATAATTATTCGTTCCTTTTTGTTTAAAACGATTCTAGTCTAGATTTTTCAATAGATCAATGCAAGACATTTCTACAAAATTGTCCAGTAGATGTTTTCAAATTTTAGTTGTTCTCCTCCCGCAGAAAATTCATTTGAATCCGAAAATTCTTTGAAGTTAAAAAATATTCCAGAAAGCAGCTTATTGTGTAAGAAATATAAATGGCTGCTTAATATTCCTTATGAAAACGGAGTATAAAGAATTAGTTTTTCATTCACTCATTTGAAATTAATTAAATTTGACTCGGATATCGTTTCAGAAACGCATTCAAGGCGTGTTTGTGTAACCTTCCGCAAACACAACTTGCTGAAATACAAGAAATTTTAATATTTTAAAAAGATTGCTATAATTTTACGGGATTTATATAAAATTTAACACACGTACACACCTATCACATAGACAGGCTTAATTCCAATTTCTGGTAAAAGAAGCTGAGCTAGAGTGGAGTGTTTGAACGACTTCCAGTGTAAAATTTAACGAACTTTTTACTCTTATGCAATTTTTGTGATCGTTCCATCTGTTGAATTAATACTAATCAATGAATCAACTTTAACAAATAATTCCAATAAAAAATGGTGGATTTGATTTATATTGTACAGAAACAAAATTTATTCAATATAAATTAAATTAAATCATATCCCACTTTATTCAATACCAAATTATTTCTTAAAAGTGATAATAAATTAATCGCAGGATCGTGATTGTTCAAATTAGTTCGGAAAATGGATTAATATAATTTAATCAAATAAAGTCTAAAGATATAGCCATTTTCAATTATATAGTCGGTTAAATGGAACAGTGCCCATGATGAAGTTAAGCGGAACAATTTATTAAAAAAAATATTATTATATGAACTAAAATCCTGTAAAATACCATTGATTAACCAAAATAACAGATCAACAAAACGTAAGCTAGAAATAATTTTTATATTATTTAATTTGATGAATTTTGTAGTAAAATTTTTGCAATGTTAAGAGAAAAGAATCTTCGCCTAAGTGTTTCTTAATGAACCCTTAAGTGTTATGATATATATTAGTCAGTCGCGGGCAGCTTGATTTGCCTGCCATTGGCACTTCATTATGCATATTGGCTTCATTTTGAATTAACGTAGTTATTTGTTACTATTTAAACAGTTGCGTAATCACTCATTTTTCCAAGCAAGCAGCTTTGGCAAGGAAAGTTGAGCAGTAAAGCGCTGGCATTATTGATGATATCATGCCTGATTTTTGTCCGAGATAGCTCGCGTAAAAGCACTTGTTTGGAGATCCAGAATGACACAAATTCACCGCTTTTAATCAGTGCTCGTTTTTATCTTTAAAAATGATGACACATCATGCCTTCTCGGAAGTGCATATTATAAAGCTTTGCAAATATTTAAAATCATGCCCTCTTAAAAGTACAATATTTCAGCTTTTTTCAGTTATGAGAAAATGCCTCTTAATTTAACAAAAGTCATGTCTTAACAAAAGAACATATATTAATGTATTTTTTTAAGCACTTCAAAAACGCCTCTTATTTATGCGTTATGCAACCTCTTTTTTTGGAACAAAAAATACTATTTAATACAAAATAAGATATATTATTGACATATGTGATAATTTCTGCAGTCACAAAGTATTTTCTGTTTAAAGCAGTTTGGTATTGTGGCAGCTTTTTAACAGTTGGGGTTTTCGACATTCTTTTATACACAGCAACATATTTTGCACCAGTTCCCGTGTTCTGTTATTATTTCAACAACAACAGTCCTAATTTCTTTAGTCCACATTGGTGTTATGTTCAGTTAAATGATATATCTAGAAAAAACCAGTCGATGTTCTGCCAACATTTCAATAATTGGGGCACTGGTAATTTTAAAGCAATTACCTCTTTTTTAGACAATGAATTATATCTTATGTTACACCAGCTTTGTGACATGTCCCTCATTTAGCTATCACAGATTTATCACCTTGGATCAATTGACCCTTTATTAGCCGTACATTAAATTTAATGGTAAATCCAATAATAGATAATAGTTGGCATATATGCTCTCTTTAAGAAGATGATGACCTGCTTTTTAACTAATGTGTAATTAGATGTATTGAAAATTCAAGTATGTTCAAAACATACAACCTCTTGAATTTTTTTTGAAATGGAAAAAAGTGAATTTCGAGTGCTCATTAAACATTATTTTTGCAAAAAAAAAAAAAAAAAACGTCAATCAAACCAAGGAAAAGCTTGATTAATACTATGGGGACTCTGCACCATCGATTTCAATGGTGAAAAAGTGGTTTACTGACTTTCGTTGTGGTCGCACAAGTACAAATAATGCTGAATGCTGAATTGAGGTCAATACACCCGAAAATATCGAAAAAATCCACAATATGATGTTGGCCGATTGAAGAGTAAAAGTGCGCGAGATTGTTGATGCTACAGGCATTTCATATGGCAGTGTGGTTTCGATTTTAAATAATCAATTGGATTTCAGAAAGCTGTCTGCAAAATGGGTACCGCGTAGACCATAAACGTAATTGTGTGACAACTTCAAAGGATTGGCAAAATTCCATGAATTGGTATACGAATTATTCTCCGGATTTAGCCCCCAGTGACTATTTCATATTTTCAAACCTAAAGAAATGGCTCGGTGGAATGAAATTTAGATCCAACGATGAAATTATTGACCTAGGAAAATCCTATTTTTTGAAGGGATACAAAAATTGGAGAAACGATGGACTAAGTATATTGAGCTAAAAGGAGATTATGTTGAAAAATATATATATTTTTTTTTGTAAAGAAAACTGTTTCATTCAAAAAGTCACGGACTTATTGATCCGCCCTCTTATGACGGATCTGAACTGCGAGATTGAAGCGTTTGTTTTATAGCAGAAACTACTTTTGTAGGTTTGCTGTTATTTTTGCAGAAATCGAACTCGAAATATTTTGGCGTAGAGTCACACATCAGCTAATACACCAACACTACTGACTCTAAAGCAGTTTGATTATAACACTGTCCAACAGCATTTTTGGAACAAAATAGCGACCCCATAATTCTGAAAGGGTATGTTGAGCATATCATTTTTGTAGAACAAACTTATGGTCCAGCACGTCTGAGTATTTTTTTACAGTGGGTCAAAATTTTCATTTTTCGGTCGAAGGGAGCATATACTATATGAAAAAAATGCTGTAAGTTAATATCTGAGAGAATTCTTATGGTTAGAGTTGTATTGTGGAATTGTATGAGGCTTATTTTTGTGGAAGATCTTAACCCTCTAACTGGTCTCTTTATGGGTCAATTTTACCCTTTTTTCAAGAAAATAAAAAAATATCCTTTAAAAAAGGAAATTTAAGGATTAAAATATTCTACGAAAAGGTTTCTGTACAAGCCCCATACGTATTCAGCAAGCATTACATTTTGGGATTTCCCTTTGAATCTTTCTTCCAATCCTTTTTTATTCTGATGAAACCTTTCACCGTGTTCATCTGAAACCGCTCCAAGGTTTTCTTTAAAAAAATTGAGATGAGAGTGCAGAAAATGCACCTTTAGTGACATCTTAACGCCAATATTGTTGAAACCGATTAGCATGCTTTCAATATTTTCTGCATAGTTTTGTGCTTTTGAGTTTCCAAGGAATTCTGATATAACCAGCTGCATAAAGTCAAATGCTGTCTTTTGCATATCCGACAGATGACCATAAATTTTTTCATCTTGTAATAATTTTCTTATATCAGGTCCAACGAGCATTCCTAGAAAAGGTAATTTACATTAAATGAAATAAATTATTTCTTAAAACCGTATTTTACCTTCTTTTAATTTTGCTGCAGATAATCTGGGGAAAATTGTTTGAATGCGTTTGAAAGCATTTCCTTGTGTATTTAAGCAATGTGTATCCGCCATGATTATTTAAGCTTTAATTTTTCTTTTTTTATATTAATTTTAGTAAAAATCACACCCGATATGTACTGCTTAGTAGCTCAATTATGCTTGAATTTTTTCTTTTATTTTTTAGTATTAATTTTAATAAATATCACACCCGATTTGTAAGTCACAGCTGACTAGACGCGAGAACTCAGTGTTTGGCCCAGCCGAACTTGACGACGTTTTTACCTGTTTTGTATATGTTGGTGTATAATTTTACTAATTAAGCGTAAAGAGCTTTATTTACAACATTGATGTCTTTGGTGACCCCCATTGAAATTTTCCGGCAAACATTTTCGTAGAATATTTTAATCCTTAAATGTCCTCTTTTAAAGGATATTTTTTGATTTGCTCGAAAAAAGGGTAAAATTGAACCATAAAGAGACCAGTTAGAGGGTTAAGATCTTCCACAAAAATAATCGTCATATAATTCCACAATACAACTCTGACCATAAGAATTCTCTCAGATATTAACTTACAGCATTTTTTTCATATAGTATAATGCTCCCTTCGACCAAAAAATGAAAACTTTGACCCACTGTAAAAAAAAACTCAGACGTGCTGGACCATAAGTTTGTTCTACAAAAATGATCTACTCAACATACCCTTTCAGAATTATGGGGTCGCTATTCTGTTCCATTCAAAAAGTCTTAATTTGTTGGACAGTGTAATTAATCTGATATTTTTAATTTTGAAAGTTTCACGCCTCGGAAGATTCCTTATTAGCAGCCTCACACACATTAGCACATTAGGGTAAATAACATGTTACAATATCGATGATTTTACAACGAAAAAGGTGATTAAATCTCATTTTTTAAAAGGAGTCGATGGTAACGCTGTTACGATGGCGACCGATATAGCACCATGCTGACTGAATTTTTCTTACCGGAAGTTGACGTTGGGACCACTTGTCATACTGCAAGTGACACAGTGCGTGTTTTGAAGCCACGCTCCTTGGTAGAGTTAGAGAGCAACAACCTTCAAATCAAAATTGTTAAAGTGACATCAGAAATTTAGCGCAACTTTATGCAAAATGTAATCCAAATACTCAAAATTTTTATCAACGCTGAAGGCGGCCATTTATCGGACACAATTTTCCACAATTAATTGAAACAAATTTTAAAAGTGGGAATAAACATAATCAGTTAAAGACCATATGAGTTTTCACTTTAAGCAATAGTTACAGCAAAAGAAAATCAGATGATGGTTTTTATGCCACTCTGCGACCTTTCCTTAAGACTTAAATAACCACACTATTTGAAAATTAATAGATGTGAGAAATTATAAATTTGTGTAAAAGCAAAATTTATAAATTGTGACCAGTGGGATTAAAACGAAATATGGTGAAGCAAAAACTAGGGTTAATGCTGTATATATTTACAACTGAAAATGTTTGCTACACAAAAATAGCTATTAAAATTGTTTAAAAAAAGGTATGAGATCAGGTTGGTTTTTTGTTAAACTACAAAAATATCCAATATATGGAAAATTAGTGGTTTGAAAAAGAAATCTAAATAAAGTTCGTGTTTTTTATGTACAATTTAGTGGTCAAGATTAAATTCCCAGTGGTAATAAAGTTCTTTTTTTTGTGGGTTTTATGAGCAGAAATTAGCAAGCAAAAAGGGTTAAATTTAATAAATGGCATTTTAAAAATCTAAAATATGTTCAATGCAAAAGAGTTGGGTTTTAATAATGATACATTAATGGGAAAATTAGAAAAAGATAACAGTACCCTGATGGCATTTAGACTAGAAAAAGGAGTTTGGTGGAAACCTATACTCTAGTGGAAAACAAATCATAAACAAACCATATAACATATGCACAAATCATATTATCTATGACGTCTACTATACAATATTTATACTACTTTTTAATATTTTCTTAATTTTTTTATTTCCTTCTCTTAAATAAAAATGTTTTAAGATATTTTTAAATATACAAAAAAAGAATCAGCTGTGTAAGACAACATACTGATTTAACATTGCGAAGTAATTTTTTATTTAGCCTAAATTGTATTTTTATATTAGGTAGTTCAATTAATTTTGTAGTGCATTAAAAAACTAAATTATAATATATTTTTCTTTTTAGGTACGTAAGCAATCTTATGGTAAATATGATGTATTTAAAGACTTTGTATGTTATTAAGTCTTTATTATTGAATAAGATTTCTTGATTATGAATATTATGAAAATTTAATTTATTCACTACATTTTATAAAGTTGTTAGATTCCTTTTACAAGTACTTCTGCTATGAATCTAGTAGTAAACAATTTTTTTTTCTCTTGGTTTAACTTTTTAAACAAAATTTGTTTTATACATGAATTGTGAACAATTTCAGATGACTGCAATTATTGTGGTTTTCTGCACAATAAAAACCCAGAATAACACACCTGTTCGCCCATATAAATGTTAAGATATGAAACAATCTACACTGTACCCAGTGTCTGAGTGTACTTGTGTATTTGACTGTCTATATTACAAACAATAATAATTTAGCAATTCTTAGACACACGTACTATACCAAAAACAAATTGATGCATAGTATATGCACTTTAAAACTAACAGCAGGACTTGCAAACAACAGTTTTGTATTAATATTTAGTATATAACCTATGGGCTTAAAATAGAATGAACATAATCAAATTAGTTAAGTTTATGAGATATTGATATTCTTATAATATAACACGTCACAAATTTGACTAAATTTCAAATAAAAATAAGTTTTAAATTTTATATATTTATTTGAAAGGTATTTAATATCTTAAAAAATCTTTGTTTTAAAACTCGTTTACCACAGTCACCAGTGTTGGGACACAATAAAGTGTTTTTTTAAAGGCAAATTCGGCTACAACTTAGACTATTCACTAATAAAAGGAAATAAAAAATAAAACAATTTTGCATGTAGATTAAAAATTTATTTCACCAAAGTTCCAAACAGAGGTAATGAAAGGCCTAGAGCTTTTAGTTGGCTACGAAAAAAAAGCCAATTGAAATCGGTACGGTGGCAACCCATTTTGAGGTCATGATAAAAAACGCGTTTAAAGTTTTTACTTTATACTACATTAAAATAATGCAACTTCTTAATTGGTAAGAAGTTTTTATTGGAAAGTGGAACATTGTGATTTACACTCAAACTAGGATCGTTTTACATCATGCAATCAAAATACCTGGTAAACACATTAGAAATATGATCTGTCGATTACATCAACAAAATATTTAATAATCGTATAAAAAGTAAACAAGAAAAAACAACTGGGGATATCAAATAAATAACCAAAATTCTACCTAACACGGTGTCTTCACATGCAATAAATTTATAGCAAGCAATTGTCGAAATAGTGTCATGTCATGTGAAGACACTTAATTTCAATGTTTTTTGCAAAGTTGGATATTTTGTTTACCATTATATAATTGACTAAAAGCTATACCAAAAATGTAATAAGTAAATGCTATCTTAAATACCCAAATTTGATCTTATATCTAGAAATTTCTTTTGTTTGATGACTTATAGTGAAATTTTACGTTACAATTTTTTTTATACATAACGAATTTGTGAAACATTTTATAATTATGAAGTTAATCCTAAAGCGCATTTTAATTTTTGACTTATTTCTTACGTTCAAGATGAATTTTGAGCTTTGTTGTAGTCAAAGTCATATAGTAGAATTTTATAGCAAAAATATTTTTAGAACATTTTAAACCGTGTTATCCCCGTTTTAAGGGTACATTTCCCTTTTATTTACGAAAGAAATAGGAAAGACCCATACATTGCGCTGTTAGAGATTCAGTGTTCCACAAAATGTTTTTTGCATAAATCTGCTAAACACGTTTTAAACAAAAGGTGGGAAAATGTAATCCCCCCCACCCTTTAAAATAAAATTCAGCCGTAAACTTTCAAAACCCTGATACATGAATAGTTTTTTGGTCCCCTCTACCAGAATCCGTTGTCGGAACTTTGTTATTTTGAAATGGCGATCACGACGCGAAGACGAAACCGGGGGAACATCCTCCCGAGAAGTTTGGTTTTGAAAATGAGCAATATCGGTTCATCGGTTCAAAAGTTATAAATGAAAATGTGAAGGTACCTCTAAATTTTCCATACAAATTGGTGTATTTTAGTAGAACTTCATAGTGCGACTGGAAAGTCAAATATTTTCACCTGTTTTTTAACCAGGCGCCTAGAATTAAATAATATTTAATACTTACCTCAAAAAAGCTTCCACCACTAAAATTTTTTTTTACCCCAAAAATTTTTATTCACAAAAAATTTTTTCACCTCAATTTTTTTTTTCACAGAAAATATATTTTCACATCCAAAATTGGTTTTTATCTCAAAAAATTTTTTTCACTTCAAAATTTTACTTTTAAAGTTTTAACATTATTTGTATCAAAAACAGTAGACATTTTTTAAGGAGATTGGTGGAGGGGATTCAAAGATTCGGTACAGCCGAATTTATGATTTTTTTTTTTTTTTTTTGGAAAAAGCAAACAAAATTTAAATTTGTAAAAACTGTAACGGGCACAAATAAACCACAAAGTTCTGTTTTTTTTTTTTTTTTGATAAATTTTTATTAAATTTCGAACAAATGAAACAAATAAATGAAACTGAAAAAAATCGGTAAGTGATAGTAAATCGATTCAAACAAATGTATAAAAAATTAAAATAGATATGTCTTTATTTTAAATATAACGGAAAACTGTTTAATTAATCTACAAATAGTAAACTACATAATATTCTGGGTGTACTCTTCTAAAACACACTTTACTTTGGTTTAGAACCACGGTGCGTATGTGGAATATTTGGTTCGATATAACTTAAACGAACCACTAGAGGGGAGCACACGAATACTTTAAAGAAAATAAAAAATGTGTAATATTTAAAGAGATTGAACCATAATTGTAGATATTACAATATTTAATTTAATAATGTAAAGTTTGTATTAAATTAAAAATAATTGCTCCATTCTTTTGTAATATTTGATTTTTATTAAAATTAAATGCATAAATTTATCTTCATAAATTTCTATAATAGATAACAAATTTTAGATAACAAATTACGTACTTTTTAAGTATATGATGATGTTGTACAACATATTTCATTGACATAGGTTAATGCAATTATATCTAGTATTTTCCCCATAAGCACGTGTATTGAAATTGCTACTAAGGTAACAGTGTGTTTTTTTTTTTTGTCATATAAATACATGCAGTTTGTTAGTAAAAACTCTCCAGTGTATGTGCGTGCAATGTTGCATGTATGGTCATATGAGTTATGAAGCAAACTAAATAACTAACCAAGCCACCCATCAGGGAATAACAACTGCAATAATAACAATGTTTTGTCTTACCAGCAATTTGGGTGCTGTGCTGTATTTTACTATTCTATGAATTTTTTTTTTGTAACCACTTGGGGAGCTTACCATAATTTATATTACCGTTAGTTTTAATACAAGACCTTGACTGTGGCAGGAATTTTAGGCACCTTTTCAGTTTTTGGATTTTAATTTTAAAAATTCATATATTGAGAGAATATTGCAACCACAGTTATGGTAGTTTTTAAAGTTTTATATTCAATTTTAGAATATGAAATTAAATATTGATACTATCAAAATTTATGACGGTTTTGTTTTACGGGAATATTTGTTAAAAATGTTGGTACATTTTAAAAATTGATAAAAATTTTACTCTTGATTTTCATGAGTAGTAGATTTTACCAAATCATAGATAATCATATGTGAATTTTTATAACAATTTATAATGTGCTTAAAGGGAGCTAAGATTTTTAATGCTCAAAATATGGAATTAAAGCTAAAAAAAATCATATATTCTAATTTCAAGCCATGATTTATAATTTAACTACACTTTAATTCAATATCATATAACTAGCATTATTTATTTTATTAAACATAAAAAACAAATTATATCCTAATACCCTAACCAAGCACTAGCATAGAAGGCTTTCGGTTCGTTGTAGCGAAAACAGCCTCTGGTGGGAATCGAACCCACGACCACCGCACTGATAAGCTAGCAAGCTATTAATTAGCCTACCGGGGCGCAACAGCAAAACGGACACTGGAATTCAAGTCGAATATTACAGTGAGAATATACTTTAATTCAAAGCTTGAATCACAGTTTAATTCAAGTTCAAACAACATAATAATAACACTTGTTTTCAAGCCTTTTTTTCAAGTCTAAACAAAGCCATACAATTAAGGAATAAATTAAGATTTTATAAAAGTCTTCACAGAAAAATTGTAAATTTTAACAAATGTTCCCAATAAACATTGAAAAGTTAAAAATTCAAGTGCTTTAAATATTGCTTGTATTGTGCTTAATTTTAAGTATTTTTTTACTGTCAAAATCAAGTTCATACAAATAAAAATAATTTCATTCATGTTTTTCGTTTATTTTCAATATTAGGATGTATGTTATATAAGTAAAGTTTAGAAGCATGATTAGCGAAGCTGCAGGTGCATAACTTCTACTACGTTGATTTTAGAAAGGATTTATCATTAACCAAAATTTTTGGCTAATGATTAGCCAACGTTTTTGGCTAATGATTGGTTCGATGCTTTCAACACGGTACATATCTCTCATTAAAAAATTTGCAAATTTTCCAAGGAAAAGTTTAATTGTTAACTTTTATTTAAGCTTTTTATTTTATTTGTAACTTCCCAGCAAAACCACACATTACCAAATAATGGGTAAAGTAATGTATAGCGATAGGGGCCGATGGATTGCTTTACACCTTACTTCATTGATGAATTTTGTAGGCGATGAGCCTCAAAGTATTGTATATACCCATTACTTTAGAGGTGATAATGTAAGGGGTTACTCTTATGGTTACGAGAATGGAAAAAATAATGTGTCTAAAAATAGATTTTTAAAAAAGATGAATTTTTATTAAAAAAATTATTACAAATATTTTTTTTTAAATATTTGTTATTAAAAATAATGTGGTCAAGATGGGATTCGAATCAGGGAAATCTGGTTGCCAGCCAAGAACTCTACCCACTGAGCTATCGACGCATAGTATTTGATTGCTTAAATCTAAAATGAATTGTTGCGCTTCGTTTTTTCGCTAGTGTTATCAAAACAAACATACATTACACAAAGTAATGTATCTAAAAGTAGATTTTCAAAAATATTTCAATTATTACTTTACATTTATAAATCATATATTACGTAATCAATAATGAGTAACTTATTACTTTATGCTTGCAAATAATGAAAAGGGTAACGAGCTATCATTACAAGGTAACGCATGAGAATATCGCACCCATTACCAAAGTTTTGCTGGGTTATTAATTTTTTGAGCTTAAAGTTGGTTTTTTTAAATTTTATTTACTTTGTTCTTTTATTTATAATTTATAAAGTTTGTTTTTTTCACCTAAAGATTCTACGCAATAGAGTAGCGAAATATTTGAAAATAAATAATATATTTAAATAAAAAACCAACCTTAAGCTCAAAAAATAATAAGAAAAGTTTTGTTTAACAAATGACAGCGTCGGCCTGATAGGATTATTATTATAAACGAATTACACAGCTGAATAATTGCAAAATCCAATTGAGATCTCCTACGTCTGCTTTAAACTCAACAAAATTCATGTCACTTTTAAATCACTGAGTGCTCTATATTTTAAATAAATATTTTTTTTATAAAATGTTCTTAGCAAATGATTTTACACTAAGCTTAAAGATTTAAGAAAATATAATAACATTTCCTTGGATATATTTACAAAAGAAAATTTGCTATAAAAAAATTCAATTCAAATAGATTATCTTCAAGATTATATTGATTTAATGCAGGAAATTAAATATTGTATAGTATTACACTTAAAAAAAATATATATATAAATATATAATACAAAAAAGTACCCAATAAAAAAAATACAATTCTTGTATTTTTTTTAAGGCATTTACATACTTCAAGTCAAAAAAAAAACCCACACATATTCAAAGAGACTCACACAAATTTAAAGGATTTATAACTTTAAATCCCAGCAAGTTTGGGAGTAGAAAAGGGTGGGAGTATAAAAAATAGAAGCAGCACTCTAACGAGATTTTAACCAAATAAAAAGAATGAATTTATTATATATAAATATATTCAGTAAACCGCGAAATGCAGCGTATATGATAGGATAAAAGTTTATTTTATATTTCAATGCACAACAAAATCTTCTTTTTAAATTTAACGAAATTGTGAAGTGAATGTATTGTACCATAGTGGGTATGGGAGAAAAATATTTAAAATAAAGTTATATTTCAAGGAGGATTTTTCTTTATTCTATTTTCTATCTTTGGATGACTGCATTTATGTGGGTAACGATATAAAACTAGAACACCAAATATGGATATTTAGTTTAAAACTAATATGAATTTTTTCTTGTTAGCATAATCGTGTCGCCATAACTGGCGTTAAATAGAAACAGTTTAATATAATATCGCAAAATGTACAATATTTTTTTTTTAAATCTAAAAAAAAAAATATTAAGGTTTTAAGAAACTTTAAAGGGGAGTTATTGTTCTTGTAACCAAAAGTGTTTGCTTAAGGCAGATGTTCAAAAACAATTTTGATGATTAGCCTTAATGTACATATTTTTAAATTATATAATTCAAAACACATTAAAGAATTACATTTAAATGAATTTGTTCCATTTTTCATATTTTTTTATGCATCTGTAACTCTTGTTACAAATTTTAGCGTAAATAAAATAACGAAAATTTATATTTTTTTATGTCCATACATATATTTTATAAATTTTGCAAATATCATCATCAATACTTATATTATTTATTTTTATGTATGCTAAACCAAGTTAAACATCTGTATGTTAATATAAATTCTATGAATTTATAAAAAAAAAAAAAATGCAGCATTAAAGTATTACAATATTGTTGATAGATGTATTTTACATTATTTTATATTAATATTTCACAAAAATGAATTTATATAAATTGAGCAGATATTTAAAGGAATTGAAGTGAGACAAATCAATTTATCTGTGTTGTTTATATGACAGAGTAGAGGAAATTGATATTCCAATTATCATGGAATTTAAATTTCACATAAATGCATACATTTTACACACAAAACTCAAAAATTTTTAAATTATTTGTATTATTTGTATAAAACTTATTCAAAATTCAAAAATAATGTAAGTTTTTTAGATGTGATTAAATTATAAAATTTGAATTTATTTAACGTTAACGTTATAAAACTCTGTATTCATTTTATAACAATTGAAATTTATCTGTCAAACTAATGCTGAAATGAAATATGAAACATAAAATGTGTGAAATTTTAATGAGTAGAAAAAAGAAACCGAGGTTAGCTGTGGCTAACTGGCGTAATAAAAACTTACCTAAATTACAACTATCAACGGGTAAGCATCTTTTTTAATCACTTGTACTCTCTAACAAGGGAAAACCCAATACCTTTACTTTTACTTATTTTTACTTTGCCGAATCACATTACCACATTTGAAGTCGTTGGTGCCACTTAATCCAACGTCGATTTATAATTTTTCAGCCTTGAGGAATTATAAATTAATTCATCATCCTTTTTTTCTAGTTATTATCTATCAGCTTAGCCCAAAAGAATATTGACTACAATTGTGTGCTTATAGAGTTTACCCCTTTCAGCACATCAATTAAGTGCATATAGTTATGGGCCAAATTGATTTTTATATATAAATTTCTGACAGCTTTCCAATCATCATAAACACCATTACCCATTTAACAGAGGTATTGTAGTGTATATTAATTAAGATTTCTTACTAATTTCAAGTTAAACTAATCAGTTTCGATTTTACATTTCAATATTTTAATGTATAAAATTCATCAACGATTTGAATGAATCCTGTGTAACAATTTTAATCACAACCGTAGTATGTGCCTATAAACAAATGCTTATTTAGTCATATAAGTTGTCATTCCTTTAAGCAACTTTTCGATTTTTTTGGTGCTGAATAAATTTTTATATGAAGGGTTTCCAAATGTAATCTCTTTTAGATTTTTATATATAGAAAAGTATATTTTATATAAAGCATACTCGAATAAATGTGGTTTATATTAAAATAAAAATTGTAAAGTATTTTCATGTAAAGTTGAATATTATTCTTAAATTGTACTACATGACAAGGTAAATTTTCGCATTTACAGTAATTTAATGGACTGGAATTTTGATGGAAACCTTGGCATTATTTTATGAAAAATTGTCGTTATCATATAAAACTATGAAATTTGTATATTGTTTTTCAAAGGATTACATTAAATCTAGATAGTATTGAACGAGAATGTAATATTCGAAAAACACCGAAATATTAATAATACACAGTTATTGGAATGTCTGAGGACAGTTTTGCGATGAAATTCAAAATCTTCGATAAAATAGTTTTTAGTAAAAATCTGTTTCGACTTTGAAAATAAAATTAAATTTTCACGAAAACTATGCGTTTTTCGTAAAAAGAATAAAGTGTACAAATAAGCATGTTTCGGATGTCAAAGGAAAAGCTTAAAACTTTCTTCGTACCCAACGGTGGTTCTGGTAGCTGATCCTGTTTTGTCGGAAAAATTATCAGAGGTTATAAAAGTTATGAAGTCTTATTTGCTAAATACTTGAAGGATGAAGCTCTTAGTGGGATTTTTATGTCAAATGCGCCCGTGAGTGTTTGGAACGGTCACCAACTGATAAGTTTAAGATACTAAAACGCGGTGGGTCCAGAAAACCACAGTCAGGTCATTATACAAATTATCATCGAAATTATATCGCAATTACATTTTGCAATTATTCACTTTTGTTCATAACAATAATTCTATCAGACCTACGCTCACGTTTGTGGAAGTAATGTTTTCATTGCAAAATTTAATGGGGAAAATGAATATTTTTGTGCTCTTAAATATTATGCAATTAAGTGCCATTACTTCAATTAAATGTAATTAATTTATTGCCATTTAATTGGCCTGTAATTAAGTAAACATAAATACACTTTATTTCCCATGTCTGGTATAAAAAATTTTTAAATTTTCCAATGAAAAGCTTAATTCCACAAACGTGAGCGTAGGTCTGATAGAATTGTTAATATGAACAAATCACACAAGTGAAGAATTGCAATGTAATTGAGATCGCCCAGATATGCTTATTATAATCTATATAAGATCATAGCATAGTATTAACAATAAAAGGTGTAAGAGTTTACCAGGGGCGGGGGGGGGGGGAATATATAAAACCGATGAAAATTTAATTAAGCATCTGTGTTTAAACATAAATTAATCCTAAATGTCGAATTAGATTTGCTACAATAAAAATATACGAATTATGTGTTTGTTCAACTGAGCTATCCTCTCAAAAATTCTTTATTATCAGCACAGATTGAAAACGTTCAAAGTTTATTTATCGTATATTCTTGTATAATTAAAATTATAATTTGATTTTAATTTTAATTTTTTAATTTAAATAAGTAAAATTATCGCTCTTAACACACGACACTTTCCAATTTTAATCACACACGCCACGGTTAAAATTTAAAGCCACTCTCACCCTTCATAAATTTTGTTTGCACAATAACAGTTTAGCGTATAGATTTTATGATGTAATACTGTGTAAAATAGAAATATGAAGTACAACAGTGTTAAGTTACAAATTGAAATATAACAGTAAGTCTATGCGGGAGGAGGCAGTTGGGAATTGGGACCTGTCCCGTAATAGGTGAAAAAAGACTGATTCCGTAAATACCTATCACGTGTTAGGTGAAAAGAGGTCCATTTGCTAAATTACCTACCATGTGAACGGTTTAAAAGCCTATATCAAGTGATAGGTCTGAGAGTACCAGTCATGTGGTAGGTGAAAACAGGATCGGTTTCTAAGTACCTATCACTTGGTCAGTAAAAAAGTCTATATCACGTTTTGGGTCTTAAAGTACTAGTCCCGTGTTAGGTGAAAACAACACTGGTTCATAAAAAGTTTACCACAAACTCCGTTTAAAATCCACTATCACGTGATGAGTTGGAAAGTACGAGTCCTGTGATATTATCTTAGGGGTTAGTTGTGTAACATATTCTTTTAGACCAGTCCTGTGACATGTGACAGACGGTAATTGACCCCTTGTTAAAGTGACCGGTCCTTTTCATATAAAGAAACCGGTCCAGTGACCGGTTCTTATCAAAATGAACGGTGTCCTGGGATAGCTCCTTTTTCCGCAGGGTATTATACAGTTTGTAAGCCTTTAAATTTTTTTTATTGTCTTAAATCATACGGAAGAAATATTATTCAATATTTTTTTTCCATTACACACACGAAAAATTTTTTTCAAAAGCAAAACTAATTTTTTTTAAAACAATACTAATTCATATCTACACTTACCAAAAAATTTTATACACTTCCAATTTATAATTTATACTTATTTATAGACTCACAAAAATATCTGTACTACATATTTAATATTATTTTTGATTTTTACACTAACCGGAAAATGTTAGTTGAAATTATTGAACTTATCAACAATACACTCACACACATATTTAGTTATTTCACTCTCTACTCGTAAGCTTGTAGGCAACTAGCAATGAGATCCTTGTGTTAAAATAATGAGCTTATCAATCAAACTTCAACCTTAGAAATGCTCGTTCTAAGCCCTATTTTTTTGGTAAGGTCTTTTTCTCTGGAATGTGTCCAAAGTTTATTTAAACAAAGTATTCTTAGATATCCAACAAGTATGAACTGCAGTGCGAATGTGTAACAAATTAAAAGTATACGCCAATGTGATTTATTTTGTTAATTTTTCTTTTATGATACACCATAATTTTGACGGCTTTTTATTTTATTATTTAGTATATAATTTTAATTTTTATACGCTTAAAACAAAACTCTTTATGGGAATTCAACAATTTTACTTTAAATTCTAACAGTAACTCAATGTATAGAGCGTTTTTAAAATGTGAAAACAGTGCCGGATGTATATTAATTTGGATTAAAAACGCATAATTTATAGAAAAACTCCACTTAAATCGTTAAGAAAAACATGCAGCTGTGTTTACCACACTTCAGAGGATGTGTATGGAAAAAGAAAAAAAAATACTTGCAAAATAGAAAACTATAAATAAAATAAACATAAATAACTATAAAAATAAGGTTAATTACATATTAAACAACTAGAGCAAAACAAAGCAAAACAAAAATAAAACTTATTATATTTTTAACAAAAAAAAACAAATCTAAACTAAACTAAAGCTTATAAATTACCAAAGTACTTAAACTTGTAGAAACTCAATTTTAACATCAAAATGTAAAAAAAAAATAATTAAGAACAGTTGAAAGTCTCGATCAAATAAGAGAATAAACAACTAAACAACAATAACTACATTCACCGTTGAAGAAATGTTGCTAACATTTCTAGAAGCTTATTTTTAAATTAAAATATCGTAATATTTTAGTTTTCTCATGACTTTCAAATTGCAAGTAATTCATTGAATTATCTCAAAACATTAAAACAAATATTGAAATATTAGGGCAATTTTAGTCATATTTAAACGTAAAATTCAAACATTTCCATTTATAAGAATACTTAGACTTGTGATATAGAACTGTTATCAAAAAAAAAGCATAAATATTTTCTAAGAACAATATAACTTTCATTTTACAGTTCCGAAATGGTATTATATATTCCTATTAGAGTCAGACATTGTACATTATCTTAAAACCCCTTATATTTATTTAGTTTTAGTTATAAAAAAAATTAAGGTAACTCTCATCATATTTTATACTGCAGCTGTAACAAAAAAACTTTTAAGTTTAAAAAGTATAAGAATAAATCAATAAATTTATCAGAAAATTTTCTGCTTGCACAAGTGCTTTTTAGGTTTTTATACATTTTTAGCAACTAAAAAACAAAATTTTTTTACAAGTTTTTTTTTTATTATATGTACGAAAATTTTTTTATTTGATGCAATTTTGTTTAAAGTTTTGGCTTATAGAAACTTTTTTGTATTGTTGTAGTTGTTTTTATTAAGCATATCTATATATGTTATGTTTGTTAATTTATGCCCTACATCATGGTGTTTTGTTAGTTAACTCATTTTTATTTCATAAATATCATAAAGTAGTTGAGGGTGATTTTTATAATACTTGCACCAACTAATATTGATTTTTATTAAAAAAAAAAAACACTAGAAAAAGCATAATATCGGATTTACTTATTTTTTTAATACACTATCCATATTTTTGTTACAGATAAATTAAAAAAAAATAAACTTAGAAAACATTCCCGACACCAAAAAATATTTTTTGGTGAAAAATGTTCTTGAAAACAATTTTTATTTAATTTTTTATTTGTTATATTTTTGCCCACGTAGGTGCCCAAAAGTTTAAAATCCTAGAGACCCCAATTTTAAATCGGCATGCTAAATTGGGGTTATTTCATTACCAAATAATGTGTAAAGTAATGTATAGCCACAGGGCCGATTCATTGATGAATTTTACAGGTGATAAGCCTCAACGTTAAGTATGGACCCATTATTTAAAGGGTATTTAAGTAATTTGTTGCTTAAATGGTTTTAAGTATAGGAAAAGTAATGTGGCTGAAAATAGATTTTCATAAAAAAATATCAAAAAATATTATTAAAAATATTCCAAACTTTCTTAAATATAATGTGGTCATGATGGGAATCGAACCTGAGAAGCCTCTTGATGATCTACCCACTGATCTATCGACGCATACATTATTTGAACTTGAACATAAATAGTTGCACTTAGTGTTTTCGTTCGTGATGGAAAAACGTACATACATAATGCTTTTGCTTAAAAAAAGCAATATATAAAATGAGATTAAAAATAGATTTTCAAAAATATTTTATTTATAACTTTACGTTTATAAATAATGCAATACTTTATCAATGATTGGTAACTCATTATTTTGTGCTTGTAAAAGTTAACGAGCAAATACCAACATTTTGCTGAGATTCTTAGTTTTTCTGTCCACTCTATCACATATTAAAATTCTATCCAAATCGCCTGGTTTAATCAGACAAAAGTTTACGTCTATAATAATAAATTCAGACCGATATTTTATTTTAGTAAATATTTCGAAGGGGATTTTTAAAAAAATGTAGTTAATTTTGTTCAAACTTCTACTGAGAAAGTTGGCTCAATTGTCTTCTAAAACGCTCATGTGTTTAAAAAGTTATTTAGTCATAATTAATTATTAAGTGTGATTTAGTAAAATCTTGTAAATAAATTATTTAAAAAACTTCGTATTCTAAGGCCTTCCAAATCTCATTTTTTAGAAGATATTGTGAATTCTTTTGTGTTATATCAACCTTTAAAAAATGATTAACAAACATATTTTTGAAACAGTTTTGAATATTTTTTTTAACAATTTTCTATATAGGTAATTCCATTGTGACGTGTGTAAACATGATACTCACATTTTTGATTATAATTCAAGCAAATAAAATTTAAAAAAAGCTGCGGTTCCCAAGGATGTTAATCTTAATAACGTTTTATAACAGCTTGACACCGAAATTCCATGCTTTCTGCTCAGAATGACCATTAGAAGACTGTGACGAGTGTGACCTTAAAAATTTGAGCTCTTAAAGAATTATTCCTTTCAGGTAATATTATGTAAAATTTTCCGTAGAACGCGCTTAATTATTTTGATATAGTTATTTCATTAGAGTGTTTTTGATTGTATTAGAAAAAAAATATTTTCTTAAAAAAAAACTTTTCAGAAAATATGACGGGTGTGACATCTTTATGTGACGGATGTGACACAGTATAAAAACTCGAAAAGTTTGGAGAAATAAAACTTTTTATTGACTTCCATTACATAAGCAGTTTAAAGATAAACCCATAAGAAAATAATAACACATATTATATTATTATAAAGACTTATTCACTATCTGTACTACCAGCACAATACTGCAGGGGAGTAGTTTTAAAGTAATTTGTTTAAAATCAGATAAATACAGGGTGTCCGCCGGGAAGGTATACTATTTTGTGTGTTTATAATTTCTGATTAAAGGAAAGAGAATGGATCTTATATTAATAAATTTTTTATTTAATGCCGGCAATTATGTATGGAATACAATATCAGATAACTGTCCGCCTCTGTTAGCCTCACAAATGCGAGCCCCTTTGAGCACAGTTTTCATTACATTCTCACACATTTCACGCGTTATTTCATTAATTTCATCACGAATATTTTGCTTGAGTTGCTCAAGCGTTTCTGGTTTGTTTGCATAAGCCTTGCTTTTCAGATATCCCCACAAAAAGAAGTCCGGAGCAGTTAAATCAGGCGATCGTGGAGGCCAATCAACATCACCATTTCTTAAAATAAATTGTTGTGAAAAAGGGGTCTCGAAGTAATTCCATTGTAATACTGGCTGTATGCGATGTGGCACGCTCTTGTTGATATCATATGTTAATCAAGCCCAAAGCATGCAGTTGTGGCGTTAAGAAGTTTTCAATCATATCACGACATCGCTCCGCATTCACAGTTACCATTACGCCGTTTTCATTTTTAAAGACGTAAGGTTCAATGATTCCTCCTGACCAAATTGCACACCAGACTGTCACTTTGAATGGATGCAAAGGTAACTGATGAATAATTTGAGGGTTTTCCATTGCCCAGAACCGACTATTCTGTTTATTCACATATCCATTCAAATGAAAATGTGCCTCGTCACTCACTATGATTTTTTCATGAAAATTGGGGTTGTCATGGGCGAGCTGTAACATCCTATTGACATATGTACGGCGGCGTAAATGGTGTTGTGGAAGAAGCTCTTGTGTCAACTGAATCTTAAATGGAAACAAATGCAAATCCTTGTACAAAATTGTGGCCAAAGTTGTTCTTTGAAGACCAAGCTCCTGATCACGGCGTCATATTGAGGCTGATGGATTGTTTTGAACACTTTCTTGAGCAGCAGTAATTTTTTCAGCCGATCTTGCAGTACGTTGTGGTCCATGCTTGGGCCTATCACCTACAGACCCTCTTTCTTCGAATTCATACACTACACGATAAATAGTGCGTTTTGTTGGCACGTTGTTGCTCCCAAAAATTTCACGTTACTTTCTCATCGTCACAGTAATCGATGATTGATTTTGATAAAATCTTTTAACAATTAAAACACGTTGGTTTATCGAATATTTTTCCGTAATAAATTTGCCATGTGTCTACATCACGACTGCCAAATATGAACTGTCAAGACTAATGTTTACCAAAATGGCGGCTAAACAAATTAGTATACCTTCCCGGCGGACACCCTGTATGTAGTGCAAACATACACAGAGACTGCATCTGCTCTTTTAAAGTTATGAATTTTTTGAATATTGATTATTGATTTGACGCCGTCCCACCTTTTGTTTAAACAAATAACTTTTCTGCACCACGTCGTCTATATACACATTTCAAAGGGTTGCCAAATTGATAAAAATTTTCTTTTTTTTGTAATTTTTTTCATATGTCCATAATTATCATTCTCTTGTAGACAAAAATTAACCGATTTTTAATAAAAACTAGTGAATTACTTTTTTCCTGTGTAGGGCCGTTCTACGTGGAATTACCCATATGCGATTAATATTAAAAATTAATCCTTATTTGAAATTTTGTCATATTAAATTATTCGAAAAATTGTTTGATTAATGGAATAACAATTAACTGACTGAATACACCAATTGTCACATAATATTTTCGAAAAACGAAAAAATTAAGAAAAATCAATAAAACATAAAAAATAATACCTTTGAAATGACCAAGATCGCTAAAATCTAGGTTCGCGCTACACCATTTCGTTTCCCTTTAGGTGTTTCAATTCCACTCATTTCCTGAGAAGAATTGTTAAGTTCTAAAAAAAATATCTCAGTTAGTTTTTCAAAAACGACTCGATGGAAGATTTTAGTTTTTGTTGCAATACTGTTCCAAGACATCCCAAATGCATAATTAAACTTATAGTGTTCAAACTTTTTAAGCGTGGTTGGTATAGGGTGTTATACATTCGCTCTTGACTTGCCATAAAATTTATTCACGATGTATCTTTTATACTTTTATTTTTATTTGTGAACTTTTTCAGTGTTACATGAATTTCCGTTTTAAAAATTGTTATTGTACCTGAAATAGTTTTTCTTTTACGTACATATTTTATATAAATTTTCATCTCATCCATAGACTATCTAGTAAAGGGTGTCCCAAGAAGAACGCAATTTTTAAATCTGGCAACATTCGAAGTGTCATTGTTTGACATTTGAACAATTGTTATTGTTTGCTAGTAGAAGGTACGAGGTAAGTAAAAATGGAGCGCTACACGAATGAACAACGCATTCTCATTGTGAAATTGTTTTACCAAAATGGTGAAAGTTTTGCGGCTACAGTTCGCAAATTGCGATCAATTTGGGGTCACAATAATGCTCCAAAAGAGTCAACTGTAAAGAGGTTAATGGATAAATTTGCCGAAACTGGGTCTGTTAGTGATGTAAAGACAACAACGCGCCATCGACCAGGTCGATCGACAGAAAATGTTGCAGCTGTACGTGATGATGTCGCTCAAACTCCATCCACCTCAATTCGACACCGAGCTCAGCAAATTAGTGTCTACAAATCCACTTTGCAGCGAATTTTGACGAAAGATTTGCATCTTCATGCATACAAAGTTCAATTGACTCAGGAACTGAAGCCAGCGAAGGAAGTTCGTTAATTGGGTATTGGAGAGACAACATGAAAATGCTGATTTTGCCGATAAAATCATCTTCAGTGACGAGGCCCATTTTCATCTTGATGGCTTCGTCAATAGGCAGAATTGTCGCATTTGGGGTAAGGAAAATCCTCGAGTGATTCACGAGAAGCAAATGCATCCTCAACGTGTCACTGTGTGGTGTGGTTTTTGGGCTGGAGGAATCATTGGACCTTTTTTTTATGAAAATGAGGCAGGTCAAGCGCAAACAGTCAATGGTGTTCGGTATCGTGAAATGATAACCAGTTTTTTCTTGCATAGAATTGAAGAAATTAATGTGGAGGGCATGTGGTTCCAACAAGACGGCGCCACATGTCATACAGCCAGAGAAACAATTCAATTGCTGCATCAGTCATTTCCCGGTCGTGTTATTTCGCGTTTTGGAGATCAGAATTGGCCGCCTAGATCGTGCGATTTAACACCATTAGATTTTTTCCTTTGGGGTTTTTTGAAGTCGATGGTTTACGTGAATAAGCCGACGACGACTCAAACCTTAAAAGAGGAAATTGGACGCTGCATTAATGAAATACCGCAGCATTCATGCAAAACGGTCATTGAAAATTTCATTAAAAGATCGCGTGCATGCCAGCAAAGCCGCGGCGGCCATCTGCACGATATATTGTTCCATACATAACCTCATTCTGTCTACTTTACGATATAATAAAGTTTCACGATTTTTTTTAAATATCTGTGTTTTATTTAAAATTTAAAAATTGCGTTCTTCTTGGGACACCCTTTATATAATGTCATTTATATGTTGATGACTGTACTACCAATCTCTTCATGTTTAGAGATATACGATAGATTTCTACTAGATAAAATTGTCGAAATTGATAAATATTAGTTTGTGAATGCTTATTACACGCAGAAAAAAAGTTAGTAAAAAAATTTGTAAACGGTTTTCAATCCCACTTTACCATTTTTGTACTGATTTTTAGTAAAAAAATTATTATTTAGCAAATCTTTTTGCTATTTACATTTTACAAATTAGAGAATTTTTACAGAATATTTACAAATTTTTGTTGCTAATTTCAGAAATCACTTTACAAATTTTTAGAAACCGATTACTAATTTAAAAAATGGATATTGAAGGAAATGTTATTTCTAATAATTAAAACTTATACATATATACAAACTTAAATTGCCCTAAAATGTTACATAGGTTTAAAAAAGGGATCGGAAGTAGAGATACCGACTCATGTCTAAAAAGAGGACATCCACTTAAAATAGCACTAAAAAGGTTTTTTAGTTCTAAAAATCAGCCCTGAAAACAATTAAAATTTAACCTTAAAAGAAAAACAAAAATTGACTTAAATATTTTTCAAAACAGAAATTACCAAATTAAAACAAAATGATAAATTCGTTTATGTTTTAATAATTTTTAAGATTTTTAAGCCTTTGATTTTTTTTCATTTTGTATAAAATATTTTGTAAAAAATATAATCAAAATTTTTGATGCTCGATAAAAAAAAAATAAATTTAAAATTTTGTACCAATATTAATAATATATATTATTTTTTTGCTGATTTTGGCAAACAGATTTTAAATTCCACTTTACAAAAAGTCTACTAAAATTTAGTAGCGGCTACTAATTTTTCTACTAATTTCATTGTAATACACGTCAGCAGACATGTGTTGCTAAGATTAGCAAAAAATACCGCTGGGCTCAAATTAGCAGAATTTCCCGTAATAACAGCAAAATTTTCAGTTGCCATTACAGACTTTTTTTGGTGAGTGTACCCTCTCAGTAATTATCCCTACTACCATTTTGAAGACTATGACTGAAATTTTTCACAATAACGAAGTGGGAAATAGGGACATTGTACGTGAAAGTTATGGAATTTCACAATATTATTGCAATCGTGTTAATCGAAAAACACATTTTCCATTAAAATACTTCAACTAGGTATTATTCTTAGTGTAGGTTAAATAAGATTTTATATGAGGAATCAGAAGTGAAAATAATTTTCGCAACCTCCTCTTGTTGGAAAAAGGTTGCATACATTTAATCACGAATGTCCGCTTGTTATGAGCTGTCATGTCAGTTAGAATTTTAATGACTCGCCATTTTCCAAAAGCTTGTGATCGGCTGACTTCAGTCACGACAAACTTTAAATTACTGGTAGTTACTGAAATTAGTACCGAACTCGTATTTGTGTTTTTTTTTAATATTAGTGATTAATTTTTTTTTTTTTTTTGAAAAACTATACAACAAAAAAGAAAATTTTCTGCTGTAAAAAGCGATTTTGCAAAAATGTTAAGATTTAAAAGGGTTTCAAATGTGAAATAGCATTCCATATATAAAAACTTAAATTCTTGAATGCAAAAAGTAGATATTTTATATATTATTTTTACAAATTCAAATACAAATTATTCTTAACGATTTCTTTAAGTAAAAAAATTATACTTGAATAAGGACAACTATTATTTTACTAAGAGTAACTACTTACTTTACTATTATTATAATTTCATCACTATGAGTAACTATGTTGGTAACTCATTATTCTCACCACTCTTGTAAGCGATAATGACCACCCATGAATTTTGGGACATCGCGAACAAAAGTAATTAAGCGAGTAAATTCCCTGGTAACTAGTGAAACCCTTCGCGTGTTACTCCCTGAATTACTTAGCTCCCTGTGATTATTTTCTATATCCAAACTTGAAAAAATGGCTCAGTGGTAAAAGATTTGCATTTGATTGGTATTTTAAGGAGTTTGGCAGATCTTACTATAAACACGGCTATTTAATATGGCTGGGAAAAGTGTATCAAGCTTAAAAAAGATTATATTGAAAAATAAAGAAAATTTTCCCAAATTTGTTGTGTTTTAAAGTGGGAAGAGTCTCTTAGTTAATAGCCTTTTTCCACTGAGCTACATCTTTCATCCTTTCTCATTTTGTTCCATCTTACATCTTTCGTTATTTTAAGTGTCATCACTAAAAAAATTACAAAAGAAAAAATCGATTTTCTTTGTGCCATCACTAGCAAACTGACATTGCAGAAAATAAACAAAAAAAAAATTATTCAACAAAGGAAAATGAGGGGCACATGTAAGAATTTTATTCTTATGTCTACCAAAAATTATTCTTCATCATCATCTTCTTCCATAATGACCTTTAATACAACTTCTCTAAATCTATTTTGTAATTTTAACAAAAAATATGCGTCCTTTTCTTTTATTTTTTGACAGCTGAATAAATGGCAGATGAAAGATGTTGCCAATGTAAACACTTGTGTCACATTTACAACATCTTCCACGCGTTTCACAAAGATGTTGTTCAGTGTAAAAAGCCTATTACGGATTGCACAATACAAATTGACCAGAGGAATTATAATGCGATGATAATGGTTTGGCATGATAATAGAATGTAGAACGTGTGGAAGTAAAACACTACACAAGGGCAACGAAATAGAATTGAAACACTAGATAAGGGGAACGAAATAGAATGAAGTAGGGAACGAGTGGAATTAAACACAACACAAGGATAATGATATCGAATGAATGGGGAATAAATGAAATTAAAAGACTAGACAGGGGATCGAAATACAATAGAACTGCATTGAATTTTATTTTATTTTAAAAGTATTAATTTAGAGTTAATTTTTGGTAAAACCTCATGAATATATATTTTTATTTATTAAACAGTCATCAATACAAGTAACAAAGCATAGAGTGCAGTTTATTTACGGGAAATTTTACAGTATTGTCATGTTTACATTCCAGTGATATATTATAATTCGTGTTTTCAATTAAAATGATCTTTTCTGATGCAGAATTAAAAAATTGTGTGATCGAAAAAGGCTTAGTTTGCTTCTTCTAAATGATTGAAGAAATATTGAGAAAAAAAAACTATTATAAATCAAATATAACCCCAGGATAGAATAAATAATTCTATAGTATTGTCTTCTATTAGCTTTTCGAATTCGTATTCAGTATGATTGAATAATTCAACTTAAATTGAATTAACACCATAACAGGGCTAAACACCATTTTTTCAGTAAATTGGACTTAGCATCTTTATACATCAATGCATAACAACAAGTAGAAACTAACAAATTTTTTAGTTTTTTAAAACAATTTATTTCTATTTTTACATATTTTACTTATAAAATGTGGACATAAGTTACCGATTTTTAAAATTCTAATGATTTAAATTAGGTTTGAGCGATATTCAGCTATTATTCATTTGAAAATATGAAGCTGCCATAAATACTGCTAAACAACAGAAAAAATGCATCAGATATGCGACCCATTAATTCTGGCAGATTATAGAGGGCACATCACAAATGTAAATCCTAATATTTTTATTTATAACAGTAAATTAATTTTATTTTAATAAATTTGTAACCCACATAGTTCATTTTCAAAAGGATTTTGTTCAAAAATTTTAAAATACTAAAAATATTTTTAACCCAACCCACAAATTCTTCGATGGTGTAAATAATTAAAAGTAAATTAAAAAAGATAAAAAAACTTTTGACTCAAAACGTAAGATATTAAAAAAAAATTGCAACACAGTATACTTAAAATTCATTAGAAAGTAAATACATAAAATTGAATAGAAAATAAAATTACTAAAAACAATTTTTCTCTTTTTTTAATTTAATTGCATACAGAAAACTCTTTAATTCGAATTCTGGAAATAAATAAAACGAAAGTATCTGACATACAAAATTTTCAACAATAGATACTTGAAAAGAAAAGAAATAGAGGAGAAAATTTTGCAACATTTTCTAAAAATAAAAAAAAATACTTGCTTTTAATGAAATTGACAAGTAGTTTTTATAAATACAAAAAAAGGAAAAAATAAAGTAAATACGAGAACTTAGTTTTTGTACAAATTTTTTCAATGAGCTTGAGTTTCATCAAAAGAAAATTAGTTACTATGTTTGATGACTGGATTTTTGTCAGTTCTACATTATAGAAAAATGTATAGTAAGTTTATTATATTGTTTGTTGCAATTTGAAATATGAATATATTCGGCGCAGAAAGATATGGTAGGAGGTTTCTATAAGATATTCGTTATGAGGTGAACGAGTGACTACATACTCTTGTGTAGTTGGTAGTAGTTGGTATTTACATGTTGTATTTATTCAATTAACTACACTCGACAAAGTAGATTTATATATAACATAAAAATATGTATAAAAAAAATCGTCCACTTTTGTATATAATTATATATAAAATAAATATATATTGCAGAATCTAACAAAAAAAATCTGTCATTTTTTATATTAGTAAAAAATAAACATCTTGATCCGGCTTCTTAATAAATTCAGAGAGGTTGCATACGATTGGAAATTATATATAAAGGGTGGTTAAATTCTAAGGGCCGATGTTGAATGTGAACTACACCTAAACGTCAAGTTTTTTTCTACATTTCATTTGACATATATTAATTTCAGACTAACTGAATTTGAACCATGGAAAGATACACAATCGAGCAACGCGTTAAAGTTATTCAGGCTTATTATAAAAATGGGCGTGTGGGCAAATGGTGTTCGCTATCGCGAGATGATAACGAACTTATTGTGGCCAGGAATTGACGATATGTGGTTTCAACAGCCACACAGCTAACGAAACAATGGCTCTTTTGCGCGACAAATTCAATGGCCGTGTTATCTCCCGTGGTGACGATGTCAATTGGCCACAGAGGTCATGTGATTTGACACCGTTGGACTTCTTTCTTTGGGGTTATTTGAAAGAAAAGGTGTTCGTCGGTAAGCCAGCAACAATTCTAGAGCTAAAGGATGAGATAATTCGGCACATCAACGCCATAGAACCTCAATTCTGCCTCAGCGTCATCGAAAACTTGGTGCATCGGATGGAGTTGTGCCGCCGAGATCGCGGCGGCTATTTGGCCGATATTTTGTCCCATACATAATTAAACCATACCATATTATCATAATAAAAAGAAATGACAATAATTTCTTAAATAATTTGTGTTTTATTCAAAATCAACATCGGCCCTTAAAATTTAACCACCCTTTAGTTTGTTCTGATCTAGTAATATTGTTATATGCAAATCGATTTTATTATTGAACTATTAGTTGGGAATTTCCAATAAAAAATTTTTGGAATTATATCACATAAAAATTTTGTCAAATTATATACAGTTTGATCAAATGAATCCGTTTTCATCAAATAATATATATTTATATAATTTGCCTTGAGAAAAAATTATGTATGCCATTTTTCATTATATATTTTTATGGAAATTGTGTATTTTTTCATCGGGATTGTAGAATTCGACCATGACTTACCAAAAATCGTTATTTGTGTCTCGTGTCTCTTGTTTTGTGTTCTTTTTATAAAACAAAAAATACTTCCATTTGTTAGAATTTGTTTTCATTTTACATTCTTTCATCACTATTTTTTGTGTCAAGAAGCATAAACTCATCTATCATGGTAGTAGAAATGAAATTCTTAAGAATAATAACAAATAGAAAAATAGTTGTAATATTGTATAAAATCTGAAAATAATAAGAAAAAATTAAAAAACTATATTTAAAAGGATGCATCAAATTTAAATAAAAACAAAATCAATATTTGACCAGATTTATTCGAATTGCATTAGTTTTGATAAGATTTTATTTACATCAGATGTAACTGTATCCGAGTTTTGGTGCATTACAATAATGTCATTGTCTAGACTTTTGACAACAGTACTTAAATTCCTAAAGGGAAAATTTTCAGGGGTTTTGAAGTTAATAAAACTTTAAAATACGCATATTTCTGTCTGATCCCCATATTTTTATACCTGGTACACTAAATCAAACATTGAAGAAACTCATTTCAAACTGAGTACTTAAAAAATTATTTTTTGAATATTAGTTGCTCGGTAGTTTTTGCTCTAGGCCTCTTGAGTTGTGTCTGGTAAAATTTGGACCCAAATCATAGCTTAGTCAAAACCTAACAAAAGAGGGACAAAGTTTTAAACTATATTTAGAAATTAACAAAATTACAAAAAAAAAAAAATAATCAAAAATTTTTTTTTCAAATTTAAAAAAAAAAAAAATTATTTTTATTTCATATTCATATTTCATATTTTTCAAATGTTTATCCTAATCCATATTTAATTCACAACATAATCAATGTTGATAGTTAATGATTAGACAATATTCAATAAATAATAACCAAAGGGGACAGCGTGGATACTGAGGAGGTTGGGTAGCGTCAACCGGAAATACTAAGTAATCTATCCTGATGGCTTTTGTTGAATTTTTCAATTTTTATTCTCTATAATTTACAAATAAAATTTTCATTTTTCTTTGCAATAAAAAAAAAAACAATTTATAAAAAAGAATATGACTATATGATCTAAAATCCTACTAATACAAAAAAATAGATCACCAATACATAAAAACTTCAATTTCTCAAAACTTTAAATTGAATTTTATAAACATTTTTTAAAATCAAAATGCAATGCAAATCCTGACGTGATAAAAGTTTTGGAAATCAATTTGTCATAGATGGAAAAAATTAACCCCCTTTGACACGTCATAGATCTGACAATTTTTTAATTATTTCCAGTACTAAATAGTTATGTAAAGGTCAGTAAAGGTTACTTCAATATTTTAGTAATTCACTTATATTAATAAATTCTCAAGAAGCCAAATTACAATATTAGCTAATTGTAGGTATATAGCGTTTTCATGTTGTAATTATTTATGGGTGGTAATTAATAAAATC
This sequence comes from Eustalomyia histrio, assembly GCA_949748255.1. Taxonomy (NCBI): domain Eukaryota; kingdom Metazoa; phylum Arthropoda; class Insecta; order Diptera; family Anthomyiidae; genus Eustalomyia; species Eustalomyia histrio. Next base: position 68,278,271 of record OX456523.1, on the reverse strand, counting down.
TAACAATGCATAACAACAAACCAACAATAAATTAATTATTTTTCACTTTTATATATAACTAACAAATAAATACATAAAGATAGTAATCATAGCTATTAAAAATAAATAAAATTTCTATATTAATCCAAGTGAAAAAATCATGTCCTACAAATATCAATATATTTCATACTAAATAAATAAGCCATAATAACAAATTTTTATCAAAATGACCTTAATCGAAATGAAAATCATGATTGAAAAAATAACTTTTGACAAAACTTAAGTTTATGGGTGCGTATGAAAGCATTTTTAGTGAAACTAGTAAATAAGAAAAAAAAAAATATCGAAAAGTTGTCAGAATATAAAATCGTACTCGAACGAAGAAAAATGGTAAAAATGTTAGACAAACAAAAATGCACAAAAACCATTAAAAAATAAGCGATGAGCAAATTTTAAAGCGAATCACAAAAGTTAATTAATTTAATAACGATTGGCATAAAAATGTATTTATATTTATCATTTGTTAAATTAAGAAGTAAAAAAATTTCTCAACTTGTATTCTTTTTATACTATTTTTTACTACTTTTTAATATTTTTTTGTACTCAAAACGGAATTTTGAGTTAAACTAGTAAAAATAGAAAAAGCTAAGAAAAAATAGTATGTTGTTTGTTTACATGCTATTTTTTGAAGTAAATAAAGAATAAAGCTAAAATGTACACATCAATAAAGTAAATACAAATAACGCCTTTAGATATGCCATCAAAAAATATAAAAAACATAGTAGTAAACACACCTTTCATGAAGAATCAAGGTTAGGTATGATGAGGTCGTAAGAGATGGAAAATCGAACAAGCAAAAACAAAATAGTAATCAGTATTAGCTACAACAACACATTATAAAATGTACATTATGTAGGAGAGAGAGAAATCTAAGGCTTAATGACGTCATTTAATTCTTTTTCTTATGTTTCTATTCAGCCTAATAGTAGGCAATAAAAGTAAATTCACTTGTATGTGAATTTATACATATGAAAATAAAAATACAATTTTATTATAGTGTACGGCTTTTCTAGCTGCTCGTGTTCATTTTTGTTGCTGTTGTTGTTGATATTATTTTATGATGAGTTAATAAAATAGGATTTTCTATTGTAAATAGTTTTTTGTAAATGTATTTGTGTTTGTTTTGTAATATAGTGTAAACATACACACGTATGTATAGAGCTAGGTTTTGTTTGTTTTTTTTTTAGATTTTGTAAATAAGAAAGGGATTTTTATGGTTAATTATAAAAAACCCATAAAGTATACTGTTCATAAGCAAATAGTTAAAGTAAATATCTTTAGAAATGACAACAAAAAGAAAATAAACTTTTTTATGCAGGTTATATCATTTTTATTTTGCCTGTCATTATATGAAGAGGAGTAACTAAAGAAAAGGTTAAGTGTTTGTAAATTTGTATAAATATTTTCCATCTAAAACAACATTAATACAGATCAAAACCACAGACGTTGAAGATTTTACTTTTGTTTAAATCTTAATCTAAGAGAGCCAGCAGGAAATACCTTATGCTTTGAAGCTGGTTAGCAAAGTGATGGCTAAGAAAGTTTTGAATAATGTCAAGATGTTTTGTTTATGATTTCCTTCCTAGTAAAATGTTCATTAAAGTTTAAGAGACCAAAAGTTAACAAAGTGTCAATAATCCATACAAAAAGTGAACAAAAAACCCTCAACTGTCAAATAGACACTCGAATTCTTGCTAGTGACTCAACCTGGTATTATTATGTCGTGGAATAAAGGAGAATTTCCCTAAAAAAAATTTGTTAATAATTTTTTTTTTGGAAAAGTTTTTTAATTTTAATTCTCTCACAGGCATGAAAGTTGTTATATATAAAATTAAATTTGTCATAAAACTTGATGGAAAATTTAATAAATTAAATTAAATGTTTCAATTGAAACTACCAACGAAACTTTATTCAAAAAGTAATCTGTTCTACATACAAATTAAAAGCCTTTATTCTGTGGGAGCCCTTAAAGTATACTTATATTTGCCTATCTTTTGATAGGCAAACATAACTGTTAACTTATTTACATATTCCACCATTTATTATAAGATAATGTCGTCCCAATTTAGATTTTTATATTTTAAAATCATATATAATAAAAATCAAAAACTAACTGTAATAACATGATTGAAATAAAAAGAAAGGGAAAAAGGTGTTCCTTGAAATGTCAAATATTTCAAAAAACTTAATTTTATACATTAGTGCATTATATTTTTAGTGTTTCATTATCGATTAAATTTCGTTTTTAATTGTTTTAGAAAAATAACGGTTATTTTCGATATCTAAGGCCATAGCGACAATTCTTCCAGGGTTCGTGTAGCAGTTTAACAATTTTATACATACAAAATGGGCTCAGTTGAAGTTCGAATAACTTTCACGTGATTAATGCAAACAGGATCGGTATTAAAGCCCCTATACTATATTATGTCCCGTAAATGGAGAAATCAGAGCCAATCTGAAAGTATCGCCCTCGTGACTGGTGAAATAGAACCGATCTAAAGCGCCTACGCTGTGACCAGTGCGGTTACCGGTTGACTCCTGAAAACAGAACAAATTCAGCACATATCATTGAAGAAAATACATCAAGACAAAAAGTTCAATTTGCCTAAAGTGTAAATGGAACAAAAAATACAAATTTTTAACTTTAATGGGGTGACAATCAGGACATAAGGACCACATTTGTCTACAGTAGGTTTATAATTTTTAAGTATTTTTCATTAAATTTTTGTAATATTTTTTTATTCAAATTTTTTAATTTCTTCCCTTTTTAATATATTTTTTTGTTAATCCGTATTTATTAATAATAATTTGTGTGAATTATTAGCCAATTCACCTCAAAAGACATATCCCGTGATATGTCATATTTTTAAACCCTTCGATATAGATGAGGGTATATATCAGTCTGTCATTCCGTTTGTAACACATCAATAGTTTATAGAGTTTAAGGCCCTAAAAAGCATACACTCACAATACATTTTCCGATATCGATTGAAGTTTATTTAAAAAATAATACATAAAGTTTGTTGTTAAATGAAGAATCAATTAAAATACAAATATATTTTTTAACTATTTAAATCAGTTATTAAAAAAATCATATATAATAAATACGGACTTTTAATATTAGTTAATACTTTTAATTAAATGTAAAATTTTATAAAAACGAAATTGAAATAATTGCTTCTCGTGTTTTCTTTATAAAATAACTTGTTAAAATACAAAATTATTTCAATAAAGAATTTGTTTACATATACGAAAGCGGTCCCAAAATTAGCCGACCTAACAAAGAAAAGACAACAAACTTGGAAAAAATTTCTCTTTTTTTCAGCATAAACTTTTTTTTAGCTCTCTAAACTTTTCCCAGCGATATTAAATAGCTTCGATACCCTGTTTATAGTGAGAATTGTGTAGCTCCTTAAAATAGCCATCAACCCCAAATCTTTTACCACCGAGCCATTCTTTCAAGTTTTGAAATAGAAAATAATACGAGGCAGCTAAATCTGGCGATTAAGGTGCGAACTTTATTTGATTGATTTTGACCAATTTTTTTAAAGTGACAATTTTTGCCATTTTTTAAATTCACTGAGATCGTTTATTTTTGATGGCTCAAAAAAAAAAAATATGTCTAGTCGGCTAATTTTGGGACTGCCCCAATATAGACAGCCCCAACATAGACAATAGAAATGGTAACCTATATGTGTGTTGTGTTTTGCAATTAAACATCGAAATAAAAATCTTTCATATTTGATAAACAAACTACAAAAATCGTTTTTATACCCTCCACCATATATGGTGAGGGTATATATCAGTTTGTCATTCCGTTTGTAATATGTCGAAATATAGGTTTAAGACCCCATAAAGTATATATATTCGTGATCCTTATGCAATTTTAAGTCGATTTAGCGATGTCCATCTGTCTGTCCGTCTGTCTCTCTGTTGAAATGGCGATCACGACGTGAAGACGCAAGCGGAGGTGCCTATTTTTACGCAGATTATTGAAGATCCTCCCCAGCAGTTTGGTATTTAAAATTAGCAAAATCGGTCAAGCGGTTCAAAAGTTATGAGTGAAAATGTGAAGGTACCTCTAAATTTTCCATACAAATTTGTACAATTTTTCTGTATCTATTTTTGTTTTCTGTTAAGTAAGTAAAAATGTTATTAAGTCTTCTTCTTAATCGATTAGATTTATTGTCTTACATACTATGAGAATAATATCATTTTAGAGCTATATGTGTGTTACTCTAATAACTAAGTTAACGTTAAAAGCAACAATGTTAAAGTCGCTAACAGAGCAGACCTCTGTAAATAACATTACTAAAACTAAATAAATAACATTACTAAGACTAAATAACAAAAGTTCTGTTACATAAATTGGCAAAACATATTCATATTACAGTTCATGCAAAATTAAGTATATACGTATGTATATAATCTTCAGCCCCTATGATTGCCGAAGGCTGGGCTTATATAGAATGAGGTAAGGTCCAGAGGAGCTGGATCGTCGTAAATACGTCCATTAAGTATACCGACAGGAGAAAGATATGTAGATCCAGCCCAGATGGTGTTTTTCTCGCTTTCGTATATTTGGCTGACAAGCATATTATCGTGTAGTGCAAGTTTCTCAACAAATCTGGCTTGCAACGACATGGAGTACCTTCAGAAGGGTAGAACATCGGCATTTTCATAGACGTAACTATTTGAAAATAGTTTTATGAAATTTTCATAATTTCTTCCAATGCATTTTCTTAGGATTTTCAGTTCAAATATCTCCAATTCTTTGGCTACTATAGGAGATATAGTAAGCCAGATTGGGTTTTTCTGTTAAGCTTTGTTGGTTTTTCGTTTCATTCCATAAAATGTATTTTTTGTTTTTGTAACCTAACACATTTATATCTAAAGAAAGAGCAAAATACATAATTGCCTTAGTGCCCCTACTTTTGGATAGGTGGTGCTGAATTAACTAAAACAATACCCTGCCCAATGGCTAGGTCCAAAGAAATTTATATATAAAGAAAGAGCAAAATACATAATTACTTTGGTGCCGCTACTTTTGAATAGGTGGCGCAGAATCACATTAAAACTATATCCTGCCCATGGCGATATAGCCTTGGATTAGGCTTTCAATTAATTTATTTACCAAAAATATTAAATAAACTACATACTTTAAATTCTAATGCATTCAGATGTTACTAGTAGACTTATTACATAATTTTAAAGTCAACTTTTCAAATGTTTGACGTAATAAAAGCATTTGTTTCACATTTTTATGTCAAAAAATGAATTTTCATAGAGGAAAATAGTATTTTTTTTATTCCATTAGTATTTTTGAGAATTGAGGTATTGCCAAATGTATATATATGTTAATTTTTTCTTTTATAAAAAAATACACATGAATAAAGTGCAATATTGTGCTCTTAAACATCTAAATGAATATTGATTTAAAAAATTAAGTATAATATGCACATAAAACATATATTTTTCATAGTTTTTGGCAAATATTAATTTATGTTACGAAGAAAATAGAAAATCAATAATACTCTACTGCATATTGTAGCACAATATGGCTAATGGAGACTAGCTCTGCAGCAAAATATGCGTAATGGAGATTGCACCTTCTGATGGGCCATCTATTCACAAATAGTTATAAGTCATGTTCTTTCTTCAAGTAATTAATTTCTTTGTTGTATTCTCTCTATTAGACAAACACACTTCAATTTTTTAAAGAAAGAACATACGTTGCAACTATTTATCAATACGTGGCGCATCAGAAAGTGCATTCTCTCCATTAGGCATATTCAGCTGCAGAGCTAGTTCCCATTAGCCGGAACAAAATTGAGTATTTGACAAAAACTATGTTTTAAAATGTGTTTTTTGTGCAGTCCATGTTTAAAAAAACTAGTGAAAATGTAAAGGTGCCTCTAAATTGCCCATACAAATTTAGTACAATTTCATAGTAGCGACTGATACATAACATATTTTCTCATATTTTTTCACCAGTCGCTTAGCAGTAAATATTTTGTATTCACCTCAAAAATTTTTTTACCACTAAAATTTTTTTTCACCACAAAAAGTTTTTTCACCTTAAAATTTTTTTTCACCTCTAAATTTTTTTTCCAACAAAAAAGTTCTTTTCACATCTAAAAAAGTTTTTCTCCTGCATAATTTTACTTCAAAAGTTTTTTTATATTATTTGTATCAAAAACAGAAGAGAACATCTTTTTAGGATATTGGTGAAGGGTATGCAAAGATTCGGCACAGCCGAATTTAGCCCTTTTATACTTGTTTTTATAAAGTTTTGTGAGTTAAATATTGGAGATTATTTTAAAAGACTTTCATATATTTAGTTAGAATATTGTTCAACCTTAAGTCCAAAAATCTAATATGATATTGTCATTTATTTGTTGCCTTTCAAATACAATTGTTTTATAGGCACCACCCTAATCATCAGTCTTGCTAATACTCATAAAGATCTAATTTTAACAAAAATGTTTTTGCTAATATTTCGACTACAGTAGATACCCTGTAGGAAGCCTGGGTTCAAGTGTCTACAAGTCACGACTTTTGTCGACTATTTTGGGTGACTTTTTGGTGACATGTCCACAAAGCGTCTATACTTTTTACATTCCTTTTTTGCAGCTGCAAAGCTGTGCTTGTTCTTGATTTTTTATTGTTTTATTTTGTTAAAAATACATGTGCATAGCTGCATGCAAAATTAAAGTTTTTAATAAAAATATAAAGAAAAATGAATTGAAAAGTTAAATATACAAATTTGAACAAAATATATAATGAGCAAAAAAAATACAAAAAACTTGTAAAAAAACAATAAATTTTGTATAAAAAAAATAACAAGAAAGAGGCAACAATTTTTAGTGAAAATTGCAACTCTAGAGATTTTGTGGAGCCTGATGAAGATTTTACGGAGCCTGTGGATGATTTTGTGCAGTCTTTTGAAGATTTATCTACTCCAAAATAAAATTTGCACGAAATTTTTTTTTACTTTAATGAAATTTATAAAAAAAATTTTATTAATGAAATATAAAATTTAACAAAATAAATGCACCTGTTTAATCTTATTTCCTTCCTAGTGTGAAAATTAAGTAAAAAGTTCCAAAAGTTTAGACTAGAATTACTAAAATATACTAGTGAATCTCTGGTTCCAATGTCAACACCTAGTCAATAGTTGTGTAGATTCGCAATGACACGCACATGTTAAATGTCTACAGCAGAAAGCCTTGGCTGGGGCATAATTATTCAGTAGTTCTGGTGACAAAGTCAATAGCGAATCAGTACAGTTTCACCAACGACATTTCCTACATTCTGGTAGTGCTACTCTTAAATCTTTTCATTCTGTTAATCCTACTGCTGTTAATAACATTGCATAAAATACCGCCAGTGCTGTTAATGAATGTAATAATGATGCTAATTTGGAGGTTTTAACTGCTCGTGAAGTGTTAGACGTGCAAGCTTCTTATGATTGGACTAATGTTACTAATCGCAAAAAAAAATCTCGAAAACCTAAGTTATAGTTGGTGATAATAATAATAACAATGAATTGAATGTCGTAACTAAAACGAAATGGTTTCTTCTCGCATCGTTTAAAGCTACAGTTGCTGAAGAGAATATTGTAAACTATGTCGCTAAACATCTAAATATTGATTTATCGCATATTTCTTGCCACAAATAAATCAAAAAAGATACTCCTCTGGAGAGTATAAAATTTGTTAATTTTAAACTTGGATTTTCATCTGCCTTTTATCAACACCTTGTTAAGCTTGAGCTAAAGTCCGTCCTTTTGAGTTTTTTTCCGAAAAAATCCCCGATAAATCAGCAAACTTAATTAACTCAGCTAAATCGCTTAAGGTTTATTACCAAAACCTTTCTGGTATGAGGACTAAATCATCATTAATTAACTCCTTTACTTCCCATGGTGATTATAATGTTTTTATGTTTACGGAGACTTTTTGTAATGAAGAATTCTTTAATCCCTTCTAATATGTTGTTTTTCGTAAGGATCGAGATCCTTTTAAAACTGGTCATGGAAAAGGTGGTGGTGTCTTCATCGCTGTAAAAAATCGGTTTGCCGCAAATTTATAAGATTGCATAACATGTGTTCTGAATTGGATCAGCTATGTGTCTCTATTAAAGCTGCTATTTATGATATATTCATTATTGTTTCTTACATTCCTCCTCGTAGTTCAGACAAGTTATATTCTTCGCATGCTTCTAATATATCTTCTCTAGTTGATTGTTTTAATGAAGGTGACAGATTGTGTGTTCTTGGTGATTTTAATCTGGCTGATGTTATATGGTCTGTATAAAACTCTTGTTTCTTTTTACCTAATAACATAAATAAGTCTTTTGATATGGCCATTCTTGATGCAGCTTTTATTCTTGATCTTATTAAAATTAATTCTGTTTTTAATAGATTTAATAAAATCTTAGATTTAGTTTTTATCAGTTCTGATTTAAAGTTTTCACTTGTTGAATCGAACTTTCCAATTTCTCCCTCTAATATTCATCACTGTGCTCTGGAAATCGATATTGAATTTTATGAGTACATTCGGAAAATTGGTAATGATCAAAAACGTTATAATATTATGCTGGTAATTTTTATACTCTTAATGTTATTATTTATAATTAAAATTGGTCTAATGTATTGAAAAATAATATAGTATCTATTTGCTATAATATATTTTTATCTAATGTATTAAAAATTATTGATGATAATATCCCTTTATCTAATCCTAAAGTGTAAAAGCTTCCTTGGTACACTAAAAGTTTAAGGAAACTAAAGAATCTTAGAAAAAAGTTTCATAAAAAATTTAAGGCTTCAAATAATACCAGCGATAAGCTTAATTTTTTTCATTATGACAGAGAATTTAATTTTTTAAATAAGTTTTTGTATAACCAATATTTGATGAGTTTCAATGATTCAATTAATAAATTCAATCCGAACAGTTTCTGGAGTTTTGTTAATTCTAAAAGAGGTACAACATCTACAATACTATCGCTTATGTCATATAATGATCTTTCTTCTGATAACTTGGAAGATACTCTTAACCTCTTTGCAATGTGCTTTCAATCTATTTTTAAGGATGATTCCTTTTCTATTAATGAACGTGATTTTGATTACATTGTTTCATTTTTTGATTTTGGCTCTTTTTAAATCTCAGATGATGACGTTGCTTTGGGAATTGGAAAGCTTTCAAATTCCTTTAAATGTGATAATGATGGTCTTTCAGCTTTTCTCTTAAAGAAATGTGTTTTTACATTTATTTTGCCTCTCAGAATAATTTTTAATAAATCATTAAGAGCTGGTTATTTTATTCAGAAATGGAAATTTACAACTGTTTTTCCTATTTTAAAGAGTGGTAATAGAAATAATATTGCTAATTACAGACCTATTTCTAAATTAACTAACGTTGCTGAAGTCTTTGAACACATAGTATATGAGAAAAAGTTTTTTTTTTAATTAAAACGATTCATTTTTGTGTCTCAACATGGATTCATGACTGGTAGATCAACATCCACAATTTTGTCTTTTTTTACGAATTTTTTAATTTCTTCATTTGAAAATGGTGTTTAAATTGATACTATTTACACGGATTTCGCTAAAGCTTTTGACCACATGATTCTTTATTATTAAAGCTTTTCAAGATCGGCATTCATTCCGAATTGCTAACTTTCTTCATTATTTAACTGGCAGGTATGCTACAGTATCTTTGGATGGATTTTGCTCCGATTTGTTTATTCCCACTTCTGGTATTCCTCAAGGTAGCATCCTAGGACCCTAACTATTTAATATTTTTATTAACGACATTAGTTACTGCTTTAAAATTTTCCATTTTTTAATGTATGCTGATGATCTTAAATTTTTTAAGCTAATTTTTTTCTTTACCTTCAGGTTTAATTTTACTACATGGTCCCATCGAAATGGCTTTTATTTTTCTAAATGTTTACATATGTCTTTTCATAGACGTGGCAATGTCCTTCCTTCTGAGTACAGAATGGAGGGTCATATTTTAACATCAGTTGATGAAGTTTTTGGTTTGGGTTTGCTTTTTGATGTTAAATTATCATTCACTACTCACTTAAATTTCATTATTTCTAAAGCATACTCTCTTCTTGCATTTTTTCGCCGTTATTTGGACAGTCGTTTTGATAATTTTACTAAAAAAGTTGTTTATACTTCTTTTGTAAGATCAAGGTTAGAATATGCTACTTTTATTTGAAATTCCAGTGCAGCTTTTCATATTGCTCGTATTGAGAAAATTCAAAGAAAGTTTATTAAGTTTTAATTATTTCTTATAATGTACCCTCTTTTTCAATTCCCTCATATAAAGATAAATGTGTATTTATTTCATTGAAACTCGTAGAAATATCACTGCCTTAACTGTTTTGCATAGTATTATTTGTGGTCTTATTGACTCCCCTGAATTGCTTAAATTAATTTTAATACATGTTCCTCCAAGAACATTTAGAAATGTAACTAAATTTTTTCAGATTGATTTACATGTAACTGAATATGCTCTTTATGAACCACTTAATAAATCTATGAGGTTGGTATCTATTAGACATAAAATTTAAAATCTTGTCAAATAATATATTTTAAATTAGTTTTAAGATGCTAGTCTGTAAGGATAATATTGTACCCATAGACTGAAATTAATAAATAAATAGATATAGTAATTAAAATTTTAACATATATTTTAACTGATTAATCATTTGTTTCTTACGGATGTGTGAGTTGTTTAAATAGTATTTAAAAAGAAATAATAACAGCCATTTGGTTTAAATGAAAATTAAGTAGACCGGGTTTTAAATTAAATATGATTTCTTGTAAATGACATTTTCTGTTATTTTAACTTACAAACTATTTTAAGTGTGTTTCTTCCATTTTTTTTTTTTTTTGATAGTCTTGTAATCATTCTTTTGTTTTTCATTTATTTTATGTTTCAGAGGAAAATCAACAAAATGTCTATGCATAAATATAGTTTCCAATTTACAAAAATTTAATTTGTTTAAATTTCTACAATTAGACAAAGTAGTACCGATTCTCCTGTAATTAGTTCTAGAGGTTGTTTTTCAACAGTTATGACTAACATCAAAATTCCATGGGTATTGTTAAAATAAATTTCCCAATACTGAAACTAAAGAAAAGTTAAAGGAATTTTCTTTCCATTAAATAAAAGTTACTAAAACATCTCATTCGTTTCAAAAGTTACAGAGTTTTGGCCAACCAAAAATAATTCTGAACTTCTAAGGGGTGGTTGAAATATTATATAATTGATATTAGAAGCAGAACTTGGTTTAGTCAATAACTAATTTCATACATAATGAAAATATGTAAAAATTTTTGGGTAATCGCGTGAATTACAGCATTAGAAAATAATATGCATTTTTGATAAATAAAAAGTGATATAACGCCCTTATTCGAGGAGGGTTATTAAATAGTTTATAGTTTCACCCACCAACTTTTAGCTTCGATAATTGCCAACGTTTTCTTTTTACATTTTCACAGAATTACACAACATGCTTTGACAAATTGTCGTGATAATTTAACATTGGCATACATACTCATATATACAAATCTACTCATACATTCTCACCCAGCCTGAAGTCAAGCAGTTAAAATGTAGATGAGCATTTGTATCATCTATTTATCAATTCACAAAGAAAATTGTATTGTTAACGTAAACTACTTTTGAAAAAACAAAATTTTTTAAAGGTTAATAACAAAAGTACACGCAATACTAAAAAAACCGATACTAAACTATCTTTAATCATTCTCAGAGAGATAGCAGAGTCTTAAAGCAATTTGTTATAAGTTAGGTGAACAAATAAGTTGATTTAAAAAAAAATTACCATTATTTAAAAAAACGAAAGAAAAAATTTTAATTAATAATTATTAATAATTTATTAATATTATTTATATTTATCATATAATTACAAATACCCTAACCGAATACTAACAACAAAGGCTCGTTTTAGCGAAACAGACCAGAGCCTCTGGTGGGAATCGATTCAACGACATCCGCACTGATAAGATAGCACGATACCAGCTGGCTTACCGGGGTGCTCGGAAACAAATAAATATTTTCAGAGTGTATTTGGATAAAAAAAATGGTTGTCCCAACAGAATTCAGTTGCAATTGATTCTCAGAAATTTAACGATTCCATTGAAAGAATTTGTTTGAAAATTGGTCAACTTTTATGTTGAGTTTTTTTATTTTACAATATTTTTTCCCTTTTAATAATCCATTCTCTAATGATATGCTTTTTGTATACCTGGTAGTTTTTTCACACTGTGAACTTCTATTCAACTATCTTGCAATGAATGTGGTTATAAACGGAAAGCTGATTGTAGAACTGTGGTTACACTGAAAAAACTAATGTACTTAAAAAATGTTTAATTTAACAAAAAATGTAATGTTGTTCAGATCAAAATGAAAAAGAATTAAATATTTAAATGAAATATATGTAATTAAATACTCAATTTAATGAAATTAATTAATTTAAACAAATCTTTTGTTTTTGAAAAATGTGTTCTTGAAAAGTAAGCGAACTGGGAATTTGCAACAATTTACAAGTTTGTTAAACAGCTGATTGTAACACCAAATGCAAAAATATATTATAACGAATTATGAAATATATAATAATGAATAATTAAAAAAAGATTCTTGATGTAAAATGTTCGGCAGAAACATTTAAGAAGGTTTTCTTACCTCGTTAATTTCTTTAATCTGTAAATCGATTTTTTGTTGCCGTTTATTATAAATAATAAATTATTATTTTGAGTGTGTGTGTGTATGTCTAAATATTTGCATATTTATTTGTATTATCAATAACTTGGTATTCAATTGTGCTTATAATCGCAAGGTAAGACAATTTACAAGAAATTATCATTTTGATTAAATTGTCGTCATGTCACTTTTATTCGATTTACCACATGTTATATGGTCAAACTAAAGGATTGCAACAATATATGTTTTGTTAAATAATAGTCTGACAGAGATTAATTGTAATTGTATTTTAGAAGTTTTTAATATTTTATACCCTATTTATACTTAGCCTCAAAATACGTATTTTTGTCATTTTCAAGTTTTCGATTTAAAATTTGTATGGAACTGGAAAGTTGAAAACTTTAAAAAAACGTAAATACGTATTTTGGGGATTAGTGTGTATGGGGTTTTAGAATTATTATGATTAAGGTCGTCAATCGATAAATTTGCACTACCGCTATCCGGTATTATAAAGGTATTGGTAAGCGATTCTGACACAGAAAACAGATTTCTAGTTACAACCGAATTTTTTTCGACCAATTTTTTATAGTTCCATATACCATATCTATTAATAGATTATAATATTCTATAAATAGATATTTTAAAAATAGATATTCTACTAACCGCGTTCCACAAAATTTATTTTAAAAATAAAAATTGTTTATTCCGCCAACTGGGCTCGAATCGGCGACCTTCTGTTGGCCAGGCCATTGCTTTTCCTCTAGACTAAATTGTAATAAATCTTTTCTAGTCAAATTTCAAACTTGAATATGTTTCAGGTTTAAAATTTGAATATTTTGTTAAAAATAACATAGCAGCCAGAACAGAAAATAAATTGCGTCATTTAATTTTATTCAATAAAAAATATTTTAAAAGTTCAAAATTTTTTAAGGGTTGGAATTCGTAAACCTAAGACTAGCAGGCGGTGTCTCTACCTACTGCACCATAGACACTTCGAATATAAATATTAGAGTTCGCCAAAATTATATAAAATTTCTTTGACTTCGGGATATCATCACTATTTTGTAAGTTTTTGCAATATAAAAAATAAGGGTCTCCAAATCAGCGTTTTTTGGCCGCCGTGCGCAGGTAGAAGGAGTTGAAATTAAACAAAATAAAATACCATTCTTTTTTTTGATGTAAAAACTTAAAAAAAAAAGTGATGATATCCCAAAATCAAATTTTGATGACGAACTCTAATAAATATGTATATGAATAAAAAGCAAAATATAATATATTTTAAAATTTTGTAGTAGTAATTACAATTGTGGAAATTAATGGTTGATTGCACTAATGTTGATAAACTACAATTTTTACTCAAACTGATTGGAAAAACTAATATTTTTGATATAGCAATAGTTTTTATTGAGGCAAAACCCATATGAAATTTTTGTTGCAAAAATTCTGTTCAAATTACAAAATCTTCGATAAAAGTATAAAATTTGTTTATCAATAGCAATCATTAGTGGCGTCTAAACAAATACAATCCACAATTTGGTTGCTTCTACTGAAACCCTAATTCAGTTGTATATTTGATCAGAATAACGGTCACAGTTTTCCATTTGAAGTCCTTCATCTTTCATCACTTTTCATCATATTACGAAAGATTTTTTATTAATTTTAAATTAATTTCGTATTTTTATGCATATATTGTCATAAGTGCAGCATATGATTAATAAATATAAACTCAAAATATATTTCTTTATATATAAACATTACAGTTGCATTTAAACTAGATATTTTTGTCTTATATTCAATTTAAGCTATCTTTAAAAGGAGAACTTTTCATGGAGCGAAAAACCTGTTTACTTTTTATTTTTTTATATTAAAAATATTTATCTTTTAAATTTTTACACTAATCATGAAAACTCTTTCAAAATATTACACAGAAAAAATACCAAAAAATTTTAAATAATTAAACATTTTTGTAAAAATTCAAATTCGATTTCAAACATATTTTTGTTAGAAATTTTTGTGAAATATTATGAAAATTCTTTAAAAATAAAAAGGTAAAGTTAAAAAAGATATAAAAACTTTTTATATGTATTTAAAAATTCCATTTTGCTGACTTTTAAAAAAATGTGCTATTTATATTAGCAAAAATTGTCTATACCAACAGGATTTTGTAAAATACAAAATATTTTTTTTCTGTTTTGGAGTTATTCGTAATATTACCAGTATTACAGTAGATAACATAGCTCATGTTTATATATACATTTTTTCAAATGAGTAAATACAACCAATAATATTTGCATTCAAGAAGAACGTTCTTGTTCTTGGATAGTTTAATATAATTTTGATGACAGCTACGCCTGCGAATATTTTGTGCATCAAAAAAAATTTCTCTTAAATTTGTAGATAGCTTAAATTAAATGCGAGGCAACGAAATATTTTTATATTTTTAAATTTTGCTTCACAGAATTAGGAACGTTTTTTAACAAAAGCAAAATTCATTTTGTTTTTCTCTTTGTCTGTACAAAACTAATTGAAAGAAATAAAATGTTTTTTTTTCTACCAAACTCAAAGCCAAGCGTACATATTGCATACACAAATATTCTGATGAAAATTATTGGAGGAGAAAAAATAAATGTTTCTTTAAATTAATTTAATTTGTGAAAGGAAAATATTTAAACTGAAGATATGAGATGCCGAAATAAATATGCAAACATAAATTATGAAAACGAAATGTTGAAAATTTAAATAAATTAAATTCTCAAAAACAAGCTAAAAACGTGATGCTGTCAAACTATCAGACATTAAAAATCTCTTGATATGTCTCAAATTTTTGAGATTGTGTATTATATTATTGTTTAACAAAGACAATATGCTGAGGCATTTGACTTAACAATAACAATACCAAGTACAGAGTTCAAATAAAAAACCAATCATAAAGCCACTGCCCCAAGTTTAGAGATTGGAGTTGAAAATTTGAATTGAGCCAGAAAGCTACCGAGCCAACTTGGCTCATATTATATGAACTTGGCTTTGTGTCTTTTTGGCTCGATTCGAATTTTTCAACTCGATTTTTTGTACGTAGCTTGGTTTACCATCCAAAAAGCACCAATTTTATGAACTTTTTTTTATATGGGTAGCACATAAAGAAAGGTTGGAGCTTCAGACTTTCCTCTTTCCGGTTTCCATATTATTACAATATATTTGAAATAATCTTTCAAAATGCGTAAAGGGTTTATTTTTGATTTTTTTTTTTTTTTTTTTTTTTTATATTTAAATTTATTTATCAAAAAAAAATTCATTACAATTAAGTGCTTCAGCGCCTAATAGGCATTGTTGAAGCAAGTTGGCAAAATTTCTTCTTACAATTAGTTTATATAATTAAATAAAATTAAAAAAAAAAAAAATAAATAATAGTAAAATAAATATCCAATGAAACGAAAAATTATAACTCAATTTTTACATCAGAAGTTGTTCTAATTGTTGCAATAAATAATTTTTTAAGTTTGTTTTAAAAGTTGAAATTCTGTTTAAGGTTTTTAAATGTTCAGGCAAATTATTAAATTCACGACTACCCATGTACTCTATCCTTTGTTTGGTCGTTTCAAGTCTACACCTAGCAACTGCTAAGCTGCCATTATTCCTTGTATTAAAAGAATGCTGATTTCTCGAAATAAATAAAGTGTGATGTCCAATATTGTGCAAGCACTTAAAAACATATATTAATAGTTTCATTTTGAAAATGCCATAAATTGGTAACACTGTTTTAAATATATCCTTATAAATTGATATTGTTGAATGTGTTATGGGAACGCAGGATACAACTTTTAATGCTCTGTTTTGTAAACGTTGTAAAGACTTTAATTCAGAACTATTTTTATATCCATACAAAAGAGCCAAGTAATTAAAATGGCTTTGGATTAACGAAGTATAAATTAAAAATTTTGTATTTCTATCAAATTTGTTTTTAAATTTGTATAAGAAACCAACTGCTTGGGCTGCTTTCGTCTTTAGACATTGAATGTGTATGTTCCAAGAAAGATTGTTCTGCAAATGTAAACCTAAATACTTAATAGATGTTTCTTTCTGAATTTCTTTACCATCTACAATTATACTGAAGTTGTCATATCTATGACAATAAGGTTTAAATCTCAATAAACAAGTTTTACGTGCATTTAAAAACAGTTTGTTTATTCTCAAAAATTCAGATATTAATGCTGCATCACGTTCCATGTAAGCTTTGACAACAGTTTCATGCTTATATGGGTATAATAAACAAATATCATCTGCATATAAAAAAAGTTTTCCAGAGAGCTCAAGATTTTTTATGTCATTTATATATATGGTAAACAACAATGGCCCCAGTACACTGCCTTGTGGAACACCATGTTCAACCACACCATAATTACTCTTTTGTGTGTTAACTTGAACAAACTGCTTACGGTTTGAAAGGTAACTTTTCAAAAGAATTAATTCTTTTCCACAAATTCCATAATATCTTAACTTTCGTATCAAGATTTTATGATCAACAAGATCAAAAGCTTTAGTTAAATCAAAAAATATACCTGCTACTCCACTATGTCCTTCATCCAATCCTTTGCATATAAAATTAACAACATTAACAACTGCTTCCTCTGTGCCACATCCTTTCCTAAAACCGTACTGAAAATCATTAAATAAGTTATTGTTACTCATATAAGAGGCAATCTGATTATGTAAGATTCTTTCAAACACATTGTCAATGATGGGCAAAACAGCAATCGGTCTAAACATCTCGGTTGTACAGGCATTTTTTCCCTTTGGAATTGGTACAATTTTATGAATTTTCAAAATTTCAGGATATATGCATCTATCAATCATATTATTAAAGATATTTACCAAATAAGGGGTAAAATCACTTTTGTTATTTAAGATAACTTTTGGCAAAATATTGTCATGACCACCACTTTTATTAGGTGCTAAATTTGAAATAATAATCTGAACCTCATCATATGTTGTACAGCTTAAATGAAATGTATCATTATATTGTATTAACGTTCTTAAGGAATTACAAGAATCGTTTGGAAATTCATTAATTTGAAACCTTAAGTCTTTTATTGATTGAAGAAAGTATCTGTTTAATATCTCAGCTTTTTGAAAATCATTTTCAATCATTTCACCATTATCATCTTTTAAATTAATAGTTCTGGAACAGGTTCTTCCCAATGTTTCGTTCAAAAACTTCCAGCATTTCTTCGGATCGTGTTGAATTCCATACAATTTGTCTTTATAGAAATTATTCATAGACTCCCTGTTGGCTTTTTTAATTACATTGCTAATTCTCTTCAACTGTGCTTCTATATCTATATTACCACGGTTATTTCTTCGCTTTTTTAAAAGATATTGTTTGAATGATATCAATTTCTGCAAGTTTAAATTTATCCATGGAGTTATATCTTTTTTATTAATTATCTTTTGTCTTTTTATTAATGTAGCATTTTTGACAGCATTACTTACACATGATATTAACATGTTTGTATCAGCAGAGGGATCACCAGTTTGACACACCATTGGTAAATTGTTTCTAATATTATCTTTTACTCGATTGTAATCACATATCAATCGAATATTCTCAGTTAAATCATGTTTTTTAATTCCAATTCTAATTCGGCACGAAATAATGTTATGGTCTGATAACCCACATTCTACGGATTCAATACACAATAAATTTTTAACATTGCTGTAAATATGGTCAATGGATGTTCCACTGCCTGGGCGAGTAATCATTGTATGACAGTTATCAAGGCTGTAATTTGCCAGTAAATTCAACAGATCTTCTGACGCATGCATATCTAACCCATCAATGTTAGAGTCACCAGCAAAAATACAAGGGTTTCGGCCATACAAACTAAGAAGATTTTCCAAAAACAATAAATATCTTCCTGTGTCGCATTTTTGAGATCTATAAAATGATATGAATTTAACAGATTTTCCATTAAATTTCTGATTATTTAGACTCACAACAATTAAATCAAAGAAATTCTTGCTCTCACACACTTCTACTTTATAATGAAAATTTTTTTGAATAAAAATTGAAGTACCACCATAGCCATCAATTCTACAGCAATGTATGCTATTGTAACCAGGAATATTATATAGTTGCACTTGATCTTTACTAAACCATGTTTCTTGAACAGATACTATATTGGGTAGCCGTGGTAACCTTGCAATCAATGCTTTAAATTTATTAAATTTATCTATTGAAGAAATACTCCTAATATTAATAGAAATTAGAGTAAAAAATGAATCATTTTCGTTTCTGATATAATTTTCAAATGATTTTAAGTTAAAAAAGTATTGATTATTATAATTATTAATCATAAAATGAAATAAAAGATATACAAACAAATTTTATTTATTTTTTTATTGTAATTTACGGAGATAAGTAAACATCATCATCAGGGGCTTCACGTTCATCACCATCAACAACTTTATGTTGAGATCTACGGCCTCGAAAACTGTTTGTTGTTGCATCCAGCAAAAGCTTATCAACTTCTTCTTCATTTGCAATAAACCTTGGTTTGGACAATTCACTTCTTTTAACAAAAATTTTTCCACCAACTGCGTATACTGAACGATAGCCCACGGTTTTCAACGTTCTTGCATAATTTAGCAAACTAAGAGTCTCTCTGCTTAGAAAATCGTTTACAAAAATGTTCTTAAAAATTTCTTTTTCTTTTAAAATTGGTTTAACAGACATCATCTTTTCTTTCGATTTTTTGGAATTCAATTTAACAACCACGGTTTGCTTATCATCTTCCTTTTTGTTTTTATTTTTATTTTTATTTTCAGTTTTATTATTTATTTTTTTAATGATATAGGCATCATCAATACACCCCGGCTGTAACTCTACACCAGCATCCTTCGTTAACTTCAAAATTGCATCTACTGCTGATGATCCACTGGGTATTTCTAAACCACTTATTAAACAGTCATATTTAACTCTCTGATCATTCAAAAATTTAATTGAATTTTTCAAAGTTTTAACTTCAGTCTTCAATTGTTTGTTTTCCTTTTGTACAATTTCTAACTTTTTTTTATTTTCTGTGACACCCTTTAATATGTCATCGTATTGCTTAGACATAAATGTCATTGTTTCTTGTAAAATGCTGAGTTGATCAAGTTTTTTTAATTCTGTTTTGATCTCATTTAACTCTGTTTTAAGGGTACCACTACTATCGCAGAGATGACATACATATTCTTCACTATCATGCTTCAAAAGATGTTCGTATTTTCGCTTATCTAAGGTTGTGCAAACTACATGGTAAATATTTGAACACTTGTCACATTCAATAAAGTCTTCCTCATCTTCTTTTACCACTAATTTACATTGACTGCAATTTTTTTGATTATTTTTAATGCTGCGACGGCCTTTATTCATTGTCTTTCACAAATCTCGAACTTCTTATAACTTGTTCTATTAAAGCACTTTGTTTTTTACTTTAAAAACTTGTATTTAATATTATTTTTTTTAATTTAAAAAATTTATGTAGAAAAAAAAATCAAAATGATTGACTTATCAACGATAGGGTTGCCAACTTTTTTACCAACAGGACTTTGCTTCTATAACAGTTCGGTAGTCAAAATCAAAAATTTCGGTAATAAATTTTTGGTGGCTTTTAAGGATGTTGTGGTGTAATGGTTAGCGCGTTGGACTGTTAACTAGGAGGTTGCGGATTCGATACCCGTCGATGACAACATCAATTTAGAAATGTAGTATGTATGAGTTTTCTATCCCTCACACATATCGCAACGTCCTTCTTCGCTGTTCTCATAGTACTTAACCCCGAAGAAATAAAATAACATAACAGGCTGGGAACTAAAAAGCTCCAACAATTTCACCAACTCCCCATCAGATGGCAAGCAACAACCGTTCTAAAATTTATCAATTCTCCTCAAAAAAAAAAAAAAAAAAAATTAATACATTGATTATTAGAAAAAATTTTCTAAGTATTGATTCTGTTAAAAAATTCGGTGGTCAGCACAAACCAGTTTTTTATTGCGAAATAAAATAAAAAATCGTGATTTTATCCTTAACAAGGTGGATCTTCTGCGGCGAAACTGTTAATCTTAGTGAACTTTGGATGTATTTTAGAGCAAAAGAAGATAAAAAACACAAAGACATCTCTCCCAAATCAGCAAAAATTGAATCAAAAATGTTTGGTGTCTTGGAACCTATACTTAAAAAACTAAAATTACTTTTTCACCTTTGAATTATCGTTGCTCACATCTTCTTTTAAACAAAATTACTACAACACTTGAAATAAAATTACTTTAAAAAGACGCATATAAAATTTCATTAAATTTTCTTTTGAAAATACGTGTACAATAGGGTGGTCCGTTGAAGTAGATGTTATTGAAGCTATAGCACTCAGATAATGCTTACTGAATATTATAACAACCCGAGTAAAAAATATATATTGGGTGCAATATTTAATCTTATCCAATTTGATGTTCTTTAATAAATCTAGCAATACATTTGGGGATTTAGGAGAATCTAAATTGATCCGCAGATCCAGCTATATATTATGCAAGATCCAAATTTATGCGAAAAATGATATATCGAATTATATCAGATTAGATCCAATATAATATATATGGAATCTAGTTTATTAAAAAAGGTATAATAAATTAAAAAAAAAATTAATATTCTAAAAAACGACGCCTTCGCGAGGATTTGAACTCGGTCTGCCGGAGTTGTCGTGAGTTAAACACTCAACAACACACTGCTACACATAATGGCCGAGTTCATTAGACTATATTTTTCGTATAATTGTGTTTTATATGTATATCATTATATCTTCGAGTCTTATATATATATATATAATTATATCTTCAGGACTTATATATAATTATATTTTCTTGAATTAGGGAAAAATTTCTGCATACATATCATGGCTCAATTTATGATATTTAATTGGGCGTTTACTTATCTGATTAAATATAATTATATATATTAATATATATGAATAACCCCAAATAAAGAAGTACAACGGTGTCAAATCATATGATCTTTGCGGCCAATTGACATCGCCACCACGTGAAATAACACGGCCATTGAATTTGTTGCGCAAGAGAGCCATTGTTTCGTTAGCTGTGTGGCAAGTGGCACCGTCCAGTTGAAACCACATATCGTGCGCATCCATATCCAGTTCGGGCCGTTATCATCTCACGATAGCGAACACCATTCACAGTTACTGCCTGACCGGCCTCATTTTGGAAAAAAATACGGGGCGATGATGCCGCCAGCCCATAAACCGCACCAAAAAGTCACTCTTTGTGTTTGCATTGGTTTTTCGAAAATCACTCTTGGATTCGCCCAAATATGGCAATTCTGCTTATTGACGAATCCACTGAGGTGAAAATGTGCCTCATCACTGAAGATGATTTTCTTCAAAAATTGATCATCCACTGTTGCCTTTTCTTGCCACCATTCTGACCATTGACGACGTTTGGAATGGTCAAGAGGCTTTAGTTCTTGAGTCAATTGCACCTTGTAAGCGTGTAAATGCAAGTCTTTATGCATAATGTTCATCAACGACGAGCGTTAGAGGTACAATTGTTGGGTACGACGACGAGTTGAGGTGGATGGCTCTTCAGTCACACTATCGCGAATAGCAGCAATATTTTCTGCAGTACGAGCTGTATGAGCATGCACTGGTGTTTTCACATCTCCTTCAGACCCGGGTCGCTCAAATTTTTGCACGATTTTTCCGATTGTACGCACATTTGGACTATTAAATTGACCGAAAAAATCAAGAAGTGCACGATATACACTTTGATTTGAACGCCCATTTTTATAATAAGCCTGAATAACATTAACGCGTTGCTCGATTGTGTATCTTTCCATGGTTTAAATTGAGTTAGTCTGAAATTGAGAAATGTCAAATGAACTGCAGAAAAAACTTGACGTTTAGGTGTGGTTCACATTCAACCACCAGCAAAATATTGAATTTTTAATGACAGAAAATAATTCCAAATTTTAATTCGATGGTTAAAAAACAGACCTAAAATATCCCCACACAAAACCACCAAAAATATAAGTTTTTTTATTGCTTTTATTCCCAGCAGAGGTACAGATGCTTTAGTAATAAAGTGAGAAACTTTCAAAAACCCAATTTTATTGTATTCAAAAACCTTCATTTTTACTAACTTGTCATGACATTGGACCGCCAAATTACTGTAACAGTTATTCGAAGGGACTCTTATAATCGGGACACCCTAATATACAAATTTTCATTTTTATGTTTTCTTTTTATTTTTATCGCCCAAGTGTTGAAATTATTGTTTTAACTATAAGATAAAACAACAGAAATAAAGGGAAAATATAACACAAATGTTATTGTGATTCCCCAAAAAATAATTTTAAACTCATTTGGCGTTTTTATTTCGAGAATATTACACGCACACACATGTACATCATAATGTATGCCAAAAAATTTACCCACATGCTTATTAGAAAATTTTTATTTTAAATTACAACTTTTCTGTTCATTCATTTGTGTCATTCACAATCAGTAAGCTAAATAACTTTTATTTTATGTACCGCATAGAGCCATACAAAATTATACACATACACACCTCTAAATTACATTCCTTTTGTTTTTTATTGTGCAACAACAACAACAACAACAATCATCGTTATCATAATTCTCAGAATACGCACTCATACAGACTACCACCTCTAATAATGTGACTTTTATACCCTACATCTAAAAGAAAAGTTATATTTAGAATGTAGTTGTACTAGTTAGATTATAAACTGTATTGTAATAAAATTTGGTATAAATTGACCATATTTTCAGTATGTAACTTTTTACCTACTATAATGTCAGTAAAATTACTAAATGTGTGTAAATATCGTATACAAAATGTTTTTAAATAATATGTTTAAAATGAACCCAGTTTTCTAGTTTTTCTAGTTAAGCTCTTGTTTTCGTAATATTTGAGATTGAAAATTATGGTTCCAAATGCCTAAAAAAACCCTGTTGTTAAATTTTCTTGACAATTTATGGAATATAAATCGACAAAAACATCTTATCGATGAACATGCATCCAAACCAAAATTGATTAAAAATCTTGATAAAATTCAGATACATATTATATATTTTTAATTTTTATCAGGCTCGAGATTATAATTTAATGTTACTAACGAATAGTACACTACTTTTTTTATCAAATAAAAAAAATTGTGAGGATCAGCGCTAGAGGGAGTGCACACTTTCGACCTGAGTGTCCAGATCATCTTCAGCCTCCTTAAGAACCACCCAACCCACAAGCAACTCATGGTTTTGAATCACCCAGGGTTCTTGAGGAGGCTGAAGATGACCTGGTCGCTCGTGTCGGAAGTGTGTGTGTAATAAAAAAATAGTGCTTACTATTCGTTAGTAACATTAAATTATGATATCGAATAATATACAAAATTTACATTCAGGTACATATGTACCGGGTGGCGTAGAAGTAATGTTATTACGTGAATGAGCCCTAATTTTTGCAAATAGCGTCTTATGTAATTATTCTTTGACATCTGTGTTGTAGACAAATAGATAATTGGTTGACAATAAGCAATGGAGCGATACACATCAAGGAACATTTTTTATTATTATTACTGCTTATATGACCTGTTTCCGCCCTATTGGTGAATCTCTGGTCTATTCTCTCCAAATCGGCAAATTTTTGTCATTGAATTTTTTTCAGACCTTGCGTGTTTCCCCCAACAAAACTTCCAAGTCTTGAAAGTCAAATCACTAATTTGAAGACAGATTTTCAAAATGCCTTAAAACGAGGACAAATGTGCATCAACTCAGAAGGTGCTCATTTGACCGATATCATTTTTTCTACTTAATGTCATCAATTTTACACCTTAACATAAACTTTTGGTAAATACATGCAAAGATTCTTTTCATTTACAACAAAATAGCAGCCAATTTACATTATGACATTACTTTTGCGTCCCCCTCCAATGACACCCCTATCTTATTCCAATGCCACCCCTCTCCTATTCCATTTCCCATTACCTAGTAAAAGCAAATTTTGCTGGATATATTAAATAAAATGGTCAAATTCATCAATATTTATAAATCTTTTACAGTTACGTGGTCTGCATTGTTGTCACGAATAATTTTTGTTATCTCTTTCGCTAAATGCATTTACTTTATTGGACAAAATTTACCCAAACTTTGGAATTTATCTATGGAAATATAACATTTCTCCTTCGCAAAGAACATTTTAAGAATATGAATTACTATTATATGCTTTTATTCTTATCCTAGTAGGATATTTATAATTCGTTAAGACCTATTTGTATTTATATTCTAGTAAAAACAACAAAATTTTTTGAAAAAATATATAAACTTTAGTTGTAAAATTTCTTACTCGTTTATGTATGTTTGATTGTGGGTGTTTTAAGAAATGTCATTTACATAATTTTATTTCACACAAAAACGAATATTTTAAGCAACAAAAAGTGGGAAATATAAAAAATATATATATAATATGTATTATTTTTTGGACTATTTAAGATATAACATTATTTTTGATATAATTTATGTATATACAAGTATGTACTTATATTTTTACTTGCCATAAATTTTTTTATCATTTTATATTCTTTTTCTTGTATTTCTCTTATTATATTTATTTTGCAATAAATAACAAATTATACATATTTTTTAATAATACAATTTTCTTTGTTTATATTTACAGATATTTAATTGAGTGTTTGAATTAAGCTGAAAAAAATCCTGGTGAGTAAAAATATGTTTTTTTAAATATTATAATCTGTAATGAAATTTTATTTTATTTACTGTTGGTGTTATAAGATATAAAGATTTGTATTATATATTATACATCCGTGGATTAATGATTTCGCTGCTTTTTAGTTCTGTTTTAACTACCCAGTAGCAAAAAATGTACTAGTTTATTTGAACCATACAAAAAGTACGAGTTCTACCACCTCTCCATACAAACAACTGTATAATTTATTATGGAGATGTTAAAGGGATGAGTGCAGTTGTCCCTTAAATCCCACTTTGGAAGTAGTTGTGGGACTAGTTTAAATAAATAAGAAATTTGTATTTTTAATATTTCGTTTTTATAAAAGCTTGTCACTTAAGCCAATTGTAGTTGGGCCTTTACTTTTTATAATTATAAAAAAAAAAAAAAAAATTAAAAAATGTCACAAGTTTATTATAAAACTTCTTATGTCTGTCCTGAAAGGTACTAGTTTTTGAGATACAAGGTTGCGGTATATACAAGTTTTGCGTGGTTATGATATATTGTTATACGAAGCGTATGAGTTATATTAAATTGTATAACACCCATACGTAACCGAGAATAAATCTACTTACATGTTATACATAATAGGGTTTTTGGTTAATAAATGATAATAAATATATATACAACTTCTTGATTACTGCTTCGATCGGAATGAACGAAATTGAAAATTGTGGATGAGGACAAAGAATATTGAATTTAGAGATACTCTGTTTCAAAAGAAACAGTGTGGCAAATTTGTTGACCTCAGCAATTAAACATGTTCCAGACAATGCAACTTTAAAAATTCAAAAAAATAAATCCTCTATAAAATCAAGACATCAAATTAATGTCCCGCAAAAAGTATTACTTTGTCAGGCTTGGTTGTTTGATAAAATTTGCTACTTAATAATGAAAAATTTTAGGGTTAACTGTCAGATGATCAATCCCAATTTTAAGTGTAATATTCTCAATAGAGGTCGCTATACGATGTTTTTTTTATGAAACTATTGTATGTATTTCTTAAAAAATGTTTTTAGAGGTTATTTTGTTATAAAAAATAATACCAATTTATGTATTGTAGTAGTGCTTGCCGTCTTTTTTTTTTTGAAGTTTAGTGAATTATGAAGTTTAAGGAATTACAGATATTATGGGAAAGTGTATTGTAAAATGTTTTGCTTTATTTTAGGTGTCAGAGTTTTGTACCATTAAGATTATGGGTTGTCAACGTTTGACCCTCACACTTTTATTTGTTTACTGTCTTTAAAGAATTTTATTTGATACAATTTCGCTAGATTTTCGGCTAATTGACAAATTTTCCCTCTAGAAGCAAATTGAAACCGTAAGATTTGGCCAGAAAATCGAGAAAATTTTTTCGATGCGACAAATACTAAAACGGTATGCGGGGTTTCTAACACATTTTTGCCACAAATGTGACAAAAATACGAGGTTTGAGTCCCACACAGCGAAACCACACATTACTAAATAATAAGTAAAGTAAAGCTAGAGCGGCTGACGCATTACCTTACAGCTTACTTTATTGATGAATTTTACAGGCGATGAGTCTTTAAGTAATTTATGCATACAAATATGCTTACAAAAAATTAAAAGTTTTGCAGATAGGGGTGAAGAAGTAATTAGTTAATCATATGATATGTGAATTATAATATAGGTGCATTATAATTATATACACATACAATTTGAGTAAATTTGTTAGTTATCAGAGTCATTGTTTTATGCCAAATTATAATGCATTATGTAACCAACTAACGGTAACTCATTACTTTATGTAAATTACACAGTAACAGTTATTTAACGCACTATTGGCATCTAATTACTTTATATTCCTAAACATATTACCTTTTTGCTTACAACAAAACATAAAGTAATGAGTCTAAATAGGTTTTTAAAAATTATTTCAATTATTACTGTACGTTTATGAATTATGCAATACTTTATAAATGATCGGTAACGTGCTGCTTTATGCTTGCTAATAATGCAAAAGATAACGAGCTATCATTACATACTTTTGCTGGAATGTATACAATTTACAAGAATCTGCCTGATAGGTATTTTTTTTTTTAAATATAAATTTTTCATGATTTTATTAATTTTTTTAAAATTTTGTAGCTGTTAAAACATTCCTTCAATGCCGTTTGAATGTATTGACTACCTTTAAAAAAAAAGAACAACCGGCTACCTGTTTGTTTTTTATCTAAAACGAAAGCGGTTTTTTTAAAAACGATTTTTCGGTTAAAACGAAATACGTTTTTTTTTTTTTGGAAATGGCCGGTTTTATTAATATTCTCTGTCTGTTAATTACAGATGAAATTAATTTTATAGTTTTTTTACATTTTTTTGTTTAAATGATTTGTTTTTACATTTTTACACAAAACTTTTTACCACTTTACTGATTTGGGAAATTTACCTGCTGACAAATCCAACAAAAAACTAGTCCAGTTTCTAATAATCTAGTGAAAAATGCATTTTAAGTAGCGTTTTTCAAATTTTGTGTAGTTTTTGTTAAAACTATAATTATTGCGCTTAATGTAAAAATCCTTATAAAATTTGTTCTAATGTTAACAGTATGTAATTAAGTAGATTCTTAAGTTTAAGTGACTTAAAATTTGTATTTATTTCTTTGAAATCTGTGAGCACACAAACTGAATACATTTTATGGCTAGTATATGAACACTAAAGTTTATTTTATTTCTTGAAAACATAATACTTTATCTAATGTGCAGCAGATTCATAAATGTGGTTGCGTAACGAATTGAATCACTTCTTTATCTTTTTTTTTGCATTTCTATGAATATAAATTTTGGTTTACTTGCAGCTATTTGCAATTGAAAAACTTTATATAAGTATTTATAGTATACAAAAATAACAAATTTTATAGTACAAAAAATATACATAAATATTTAAAATATGAAAACTGTTTCAAGGAGCAGTGACTTAAAGAGATTTTAAAACAAAGTCTAGATAAAAAACTAAAATAAAATTTTATTTAAATAAATTTATTAAAAGGCCAAAGATTACTAAGAAAATAAACACTAATAATTTTGAAATTTATTTTTAGTTTTTTGTGTAAAAAAGGATACAATTTAGGAAAGCCAAACTAAAGTAACACTTTTCTGTTGTTTTAAAATTTTAGAAAAACCACAAAAGTCAGTCTGTAGAAGAAACAAATTTATATTCTTTTTTTCAATCATATATTAAATAAAACGAAATTAATATTGGGTAAACTCAACAGAGAAAACTGTTTCGTGCTGACAACCGAATCTGCTGCCAATCGAATGGTAATTGAATTTTTAAGTTAAGCTAACACAAAATTAGTTAAAACAACATAATTTTGAATGTGGCAACATAATTTTACTTATATGATACTAAAATTCAGTATTCATATTTTAACTTAAAAATTCGGTTGCTGTAATTGGACACTTCGACTGGCAACAATTTCAACCAGTCTGTATCTTTTTTTCGGGGGTATATTTGAAAGAATAATTAATTTAAATGCAATTGAAAATATAATTTACCTAAATTTAGTACATTATTTGATATTTTAATACACTCTAATATATTATCGTATTTTCCCCTTATGTGCTTGCGGCTATTTTCCTTTCTTTAACTGTGTTTATGTGTTTCATTAAATGTGGGAAACATTAGAATTTACAAGAAACATTATTCCATGTTTTGCTTGAATGTAAGCAATAAATTAATATTATTAACATCTAAAACAATTTATTAATTAACTTTGATTTTTCTTGGAAAACTAAAGAAAAAGTTTTCATTGAATGAACACAAAAAAAGATCATCATTCGGCATAACCTTAACAATAAGTTACAAACGTCATTGATACGAGTACAAAAATTGTTCACTTTTTTGTTAAACTCAGGATGTCGTTAGTTAAAAATGTGTATTGTTGGCCAAGACAAAGTTTTTGTACTATCGAGGATGAAAATATATTTAATAAGTGATTTTGGTTGACACAAAAAAACAAAAGGCAATATAGTAGTGAATGGAGTTAATTTAAGACAAAAACGAAAAATAGGCCAAAAGAAAAATGCAAATATTTGCCTTATAATAAATTTTTGTATGAAAAAAATATTAAAACTCTGAAGGTTTTGTTTTGACGTTACATTTAGCCGATAAGGTCGAACAAGTTAAAAAGGGAACTTATTTTATATACAGTTCAAAAATATCAATATCAGGTGCCACTTACAAATGGCCCCTGTGATTTTTGATATTATAATTCATGTGTTAGAGTTTAACGTTTTGTGTAAAACTTACATTTAGTATAATTGGCGAATTAAAAAATAATTGAAATGACATAGCGGAAAAGCCCGAATTTTTATTCTCAAGATTTATGAATCTAAGTGTTTTTCTTTTCTGTTAATTTTCCGTTCTTTATATTATTTATTCTAAATGGAAGATGTTGTGTATGAAAGTTGTTGTGTATTCACACAGAGAAAGAACAGCTTCATATATTTGTGAGATTATGATTGAGCCAACCATAGTCGCACTATTATATAGTTATGATATTATGACAATAAAAAATCCATAAATTAACCAATTTTGATTTAGAAAACAGATTTATTGTGACAACCTAATTTCTTGTCAACTGAATTGCAGCAACCGAATTATTATGTTGGCGCAGCTAAATATAATCCTGATTCGATTGAAATGTATGGTTTCAACCGAAACTCTGTTGTATAAACTGAATTTCCGTCGCAACAAACAAATATGTCGGAGGCACCTACCAAACCATTCGGTTCGCAAGAAATTCGGTTGATTCGACATGATTCAAATCTATGAAAAAATTTTTTAAATTTAAGAATATTTCTTTAAGACACGTTTTTCTTAAAGAAAATCTTTTTTGATTCTATGGACTTTTTAAAGAAAAATACATAAAAAACTTAAAAATTCGAGTGACCTTTTTAATAAAAAATCATTTTCTAATAGAAAAATTTTTAGATTCTATGGACATTTTTAAGATTTTTTTTTAGATTCTCAGAATTTTTCTTTTAGAAAATGTCCTTATGATCTAAGAATACTTCTACTAAAAAGTTATTGAATCTAAGTATTTTTCATGATTAAAAGTCCTCAAAATCCAAAGTTTTTTTAGAATCTAATGTTTTTTAAGAACATATGAATTTTGATCTAAGAAACAGTTGGCAGAATCTGAGAATTCAACTTAAAGGAAAAGTCCATGGAATCTAAAAATGTTTCTATCAGAAAAATTTCTAAAAATCTAGTATTTTTTATAACAACAACTCTTAAGTTCTACAGATTTTTTCTTATAAAAAATTATTTTTTATTATCGTTATTTGTCAATAAATTAACTAATGCAGGAATTAAAAAAATAATAACTATAATTTTTATTGAAACGATTTAAAAAATATAAAATTTTTTATAAAATCTTTTTAACAATGAATTTTGTTATGAATCAAAGTTATATGTATAAGAAAATTTCGAAAATAAAACCTCCCAGGTGAAAATATGATATATTATCATTTTTACATAGGTGACTGAAGTGATATAATTTTTTTATGAAAACAAGACAGTATTACATATGTCTGTAAATGTCAAAGTCATGTTTTATTTTATTTATAATTGTTCATTGATTGTTGTCAGTATTTTATAGTTTCATAATTAACATATTTTTTCATAGTCAGAATTTTTATTACCACAGTATGGTTACAGCCAATCATTTTATAAAATAGTAAGTGGCAATAATGTAATAATAAAATATTTACTATAATAATGATGTTAGCGACCACATTGATGGTTAGAACATATATATAAACCAATAACTTAGTTGTGATAACCATACCCGAATGCGGCATGTATAATATAGTAGCAGTGATCATGTTGCAACCATGTATTTTCTCTGCTCGTTTGGGCCACTGAATCTTAGAATAGCGGAGACCAAAGATTGTTTTTATCTGACATTTTTAACCTATAATATAATTGAATTATTGCATTTAACTAATTGCATGCTGCTTACAAAAAAGTTAATTATTGGTCCCTGATTTATAAAAATCAGAAAGGTAGCGAAAGGTTGGCATGAAATTACTTTAGCTACTGGAACCGCCTCAATTTTATCATAATTAAATAATTTTAATTGTAAGTATTTAAAATTCATTATCAGTGTAATTAAAATTTATTATGAATAGAAATTTTATAAAATTAACCGAAACACAGTCTTCTGCATTTCTTTTTATATCAGCATTAAACAATTTATTAAATTTGGAAAATATTGGCAGTAAAATTAGTTCTGTTTAATTAAAAAATAACTATTACTCCATTTAAAATATTACTATTTCCAACCAATTTTAATATAAAGTCAATTTTATGTATCAACAATAACATCAAGCATTAATTTCTAAAATTTTGGAAATATAAAAAAAAAATATTGAGATAAGCAACCGAAATTTTAATTTTTATAATAAAATTTTGAAATGTATTATATTTTTGCTTTTTACATGCATTATTAGATAACAACTAAGTGTGTGTGGTGCAGTGGCCGAAAAGACTCAGTAAACCGAATTAAAATTACAGAAAATACAGAAAAAATTTCATATATCTTTTAAAACAATAATAGTTTAATGTGTCACAGGATAGATGCTCGATTTTTTACTGACACTTTTTCCCACAGGAAAGCTACAATCGTGTATAATGCAATTGGTATTCAATTAAGGTTAATATAATCCATTTTCGCAATTTGTTAAAAATTGTGATGTGGTAGAATAATTTTAGAAATGAATTTCAAATCGGAACCTCTAGGTCTATATAAATCATCTATTAAAATTTAAAACGCAGAATACTTGTTGTGTTATTTATTTCATTTGCAGGGCCCTTTGATAATAAGTTAACATTACCTTAGATTAGTCTCTGTTTAAAGAACGAACCATGAAAAACTAGAAAGTAGCTTAAAGTGTCTATTATTTATGATTTTGTATGGCCATGAGCCGTCAAAAGTACACCAAATTCTAAATATACTCTATCACACCCCATGTCAAACGACAGCTGAAAATAATATCATACAAATAATATGAAGCAGAATTAGTTGATAAAACTTTGTCTTTGTACTTAGACATTTTGTTTCCTATGGCCGGAGAAAAATAAAGATACACTAACCGACAATTGTAATATTAAGAAAAAAAAAAAAAGAACAAAACGGAAAATGAAAACCTAAATGTAGTCCACCATCAACAAAAATAGCAAAAGATATAAATACACATTTAAACGAACTTTAATGTTAGTGTTTTATTACGCCTCTTACAAAAAAAAAAAATAAAATATAAAACAAAACGAGTAAATACTTAAAGTTTGGCAAGCCGACTATAGAATACAGTACACCAGACTGATCAACTAGTTTTGGTTTCAAAATTTTAAACTCACACATTTTGCACACAGCTTCAAACAATTAAACAATCAGTAATACATTCGATTTTCCCTGATAAGATCCATATGTAGACTAGGTTTCAAGAAGGACCGCTACCTTTCTTGCACGCAAAAGTAAATTGGTTGGAATTCTATCGGAACTGCCAAAATTGTATCGTAATTTAAAATTAATTGTAACCACTTAAAGTTCTTCATCAGAATTGTTACATAATCCAAAATATTGGTTTTCTAATCGGTATTGAAAAAAAAAATTATCTTCTTCATTACTTTTAATTCCAAAAACCAACAATTTTTTGAAGATGTTGTAATTTAAACAGAGTATTTTTAGCAAAAATCTAATATTAGTTCTGGTTCCATAAAGACTCCTATCTAAAATATTAGTTTTTCAATCAATTTTGTCACATTGTTTATCAACATTAGTGCAATTAACCATTAACTTCCACAAATTTGGTAATTTGAATAAAATATTAAGATTAGCAACCGAAGTTTTTATTCTTATAATTAAATTTTAAAATGCATTATATTTTTTCTTTTTATTCATATACATATTTATATTCAATTTTAGACAACAGTTTAATGTGTCTGTGGTGCAGTGGCTAGAGATACAGCCTGCAAATCTAAGGGTGTTGAGTTCAAACACATAAACAATTTCTTTTAAATAATTTTTTTTTTAAATTGAAGGAAAAAACTTATTTTCTGTTGTAGCTGCAAAAAATTTAAATTTTAAATCGAAAAATATTCAGGTTCGAAATAGGTCCAATATTTTTTGTTGTTACAAATATTAGGACAAACTTATCATACCTACCCTATCCACATGGTGCATATAAAAAATAGCAGTAGAAGTACATTGAAACAATGTATATTTTGTGTTAAAATTAAATTACTGTCTGCAATGAAATTTCACAGCGAAACACACTGTAACAAAAGTAACGGCATTTTTTTTTGGTAAAAAGACAACAAATTTATTCAGTGATATTTTTGAAATATATAATCATTTTCGAAACATTTAATCCAATCAAGGCCTAACCCAAGGAATTTCGGCCATATAAGTATTGATTTCTGTGATATGTGACCTCAAATTTTTTGGAGTTTGTGTTTAAAATTTAATCAAATCAATATTTAATATATAAAATCGATTTATTTTGTTGTTAATATTATGATATTTTGCTAACTGTATTTATCCACCTTCCCTTTAGTATTTTTTACATTTTTTTCGTATTCCGTTGTCTATTCCTTAACGTGTTTTAACAAGCGTAAATCACTGCTTTTAAGTTCACTGAACTGAAAATGTTGTTGTTTTATAGCAATATAGTAGATAGGTAGCTGGTGTCCTCCTTATTGTCATCGTCCTTCTCATTGTTTGCTATCGTTGTCTTAGTTGTCATTATGGCTGGTTGGCGGAAGTAATGCGACGACCTTACTCGTTCATTTTTATTCAACTAATTAGGAATCTTTAAATAACTACAAAGGCCGACTTGACAATGTGTAGCATCATATAAATGTAACTTTGTTAGTTTTTTCTTAAAGTGCGTTAGTAGGAAACAGAATTACATGTTAAATGTACATTATTACTTTGTTTGGTTGCTGGCACTAATAGTGTCTTTTAATTAAAAAAAAAAAGAAGTGAATTAAATTAACACATAAACTTGGTGTTGTATTAAGCCTAAAGGCATTTTTAAGACCTTAAAATTTAAATGGATTTAATTAAATGCTATATTTTGTAGCATATTTTACTTTATTACGCTACTTTAATGCAACTAAATTTAATCTTTCTAATTTGTTTTGAAAAATTTTCACTTCAAATAATTAATTCGGAATGGAACATTACTCGATAGAATAAGGTGTTTTCATTGCTCAACAACATCTTAAAAATAATGAAAGTTTGAGGGCTGTTTTGAGTTTTGAAGCTGGCGAAGCAGTTACTGTTACTGGTGGATAATATTGATGTGGACGACTTGAGCCAACAAAACGGTGCCAAATGCAACAATTCAATTACTGCGTGAGACATTTTGTGGTCGTGTACTCTCTCGATTCAGTGATCAGAAAGAGTTCGTCGAAAGCCGTGGAGGCAATTTGCTATTTCATACCAAATGATTCAATTAAAACAGTTTTTTCTTTAATTAAAACCTTGCATGAATTTCTTGAAACCCTTTATTTGATAATGTTTTGTAATTAATTTATATTAAATGTAGCATATTCCACTTTATTCTAAAAAATATATAAAATAGCAAGAAATACCTTAGAAATATTAAAGTTTTTAAAAACAAACTTTCGGTACAAAATATAGTGAAAAACTTCAAAATTTCTTATAACCCTGTTTATGATATATCCAACATTATATTAAGAAAAATTTGATAGTATTAACTACAAATATTAGTACTCTATTGCGTCATTCTATTTAGCACTTAGTATGATTTTTGACTTAAATTTTATTTAACAAATTTAAAACAAAATGTTCTATAAATTGTAAGTTTGAGCGCCCCGGTAGGCTAGTTGGTAGCGTGCTAGCTTATCAGTGCGGGGGTCGTGGGTTCAATTCCCACCAGAGGCTCTGGTCTGTTTTCGCTACAACGAGCCGAAGGCCTTATATAATTTGTAATTATATGATTAATAAATAAAATAAATAAATAAATAAATTGTAAGTAATATTATAGTTGAATATTTTCTAAGTCATATATCATTAAAGCTCCACTTTTCTCATATTCTAAAAAGAATCTCTTTAGTTAATGTGCCAATATTCAGCAAAAACAAATTTTAAATCTCAGATATCTAGCGGATGGTTTTTGGGGAGGATAGTAATAGGAAGATTTTCCAAAAAATTCAGTCTCAGTAGCTGTATGTGCTGGAATAGGAATCTCTAAAAAAATTTACAATGGATAGGCTGGGTGACTATTGACCACTATTTCCCTATTTATCCCCATTTTTCCCACGTTTTTATCGAATATTAAAAAATTTAAAATTTCAGCTGAAGTGGTTTGGGCACGGCATAAAAGGGGAGACTATTTACTTGTTTGCCGCTCCATGAAGTAGCTTTTTACTGATCTAGCCTATACTACAGAGAACATATATATTATATTTAAAATTTCTCACCAAAGGAATATATGTTTAAATGTCCCAATTTTATAATTCCTAGCTACAGTGAATGGACTGGACTGGAATGGAATTTGATTTGATTTGATTTAATTTCATTTCATTTATTAATACATATCTATTGATTTTAATTATCTGGTGTTTAAATTAAAAATGTTTTTCGTTACATTTAAAAATAAAGGAACATACATTTATTTTTTAGAGAAATATCTGGGCGAAATTTTTGTACCCCAATTTTTACGACGGGTGAGAACAAAATAGCGAGTGTTTGAGGTAAAGCAGTGGTCCAATTCTCAAAAAAAACGTATGTACTACTTTTGAACATGATTCGATGTTCATATATCCAATAAGTAACTTAATAAGCAAGCTGTAACTTTTTTATTTCTTGGAACTTTTCGATAAAATTTGAATATTATATTGAAAGATGAAAAATAAATATTAAAATAAAGTGAAGAGAAAAACCCCCTAAAGGGTCCACCGGGGCAGTCGTTTTTAATTTTTGTTTTTAAAAAGGATAAATATGGAGTGTCAACGCTGTTGATAGTGGTTGGCGACATTTAAAACTAATATTTAGAAAATCCACCTGAAATAATATTATGTCTATAATATTAGTTTTTTAAATAATCTTCTATAAGTTTTAGTCAATCGTTAAAATATTCCTTTTGTAAAGTTGTTCCCTTCTTTACTTTGTTTACTTAAATGTTGACTTTTTTGAACCAAAAATGGATTGGTATATTAAATTTAAAATCAGATAGAGTATTTAGCAAGGACTTTATTAATCTATAGCAAAGAATGCAAAGTCAAAATCTTAACAGAAATTCAAATTTCAGAAGCTCAAGTTTCAGCATTTAAGGCTCAAGCTTCACAACTTCTAATACGTTGATTTAAGCCAGGACTATGAAACTTTCGAAATGTACATAGTTAGCCAAGGTGCTTGGCTAATGATTGGTTCGATGCTTTTAGTAATAATAGTTTTATAAAGTTCCTGTTAGGTGTTGCGAAATGTGTTCATCATTTAGTTTAATAAAGTCCTTGATAATAGTATTTATTTTAATACAAAAAAAATTCTCCTTCCATACATAAAATACAAAGGGCGTAACCCACAAGTTAATAACGGTTTTAAGAAAAAGTTAGCCGGATTAGTCAAATGCAGAACATCATACTTCCCCGTACTTATCCTCAGTTAAAATAAACCAAGCCCACACTCACAATATATTTTCCGTTTACGACTGTAGTTTATTTAAAAAGTAATACGTAAAATTTGTTTTTAAATGAAGAATCAATTGAAATTTATAGAAATATATTTTTTAATTATTTGAACAAGTCGTTCAAAAAACAGACTATACAAATTTACAGACAATCTGATATTTTCTGTTAAATGTAAAATTGTATGTTTTCTATTTCTTAAAATAGAAATTCAAATAATTAATTTTTGTTTCTTTTTTTACCAAAACAGTTTGTTCATATACAAAATTATTTCAATAAAAAATACAAGAAATTATTCAAATAAAGATACACACATAGAAAATAAAAATATATACATCTGTGTGTGTTGTGTTTTGTAAAATAACATACAAATTAAAAAATTTTAAAAACGAACGAAAAAATCGTTTTTTTAAACAATGATTGAAAAAAACAACAAAATGGGCTGAATCTAATGAAAAATCAGTAGTCCTCTTT
This sequence comes from Eustalomyia histrio, assembly GCA_949748255.1. Taxonomy (NCBI): domain Eukaryota; kingdom Metazoa; phylum Arthropoda; class Insecta; order Diptera; family Anthomyiidae; genus Eustalomyia; species Eustalomyia histrio. Next base: position 68,240,532 of record OX456523.1, on the reverse strand, counting down.
TTGATTGTATTTTCGATTAATTTAATATGTATTTTAGATTATTTTTTATGAACTAATATTGTGAGTGCATCTTAGTTAATAAGAAAATTTTTTCAAACTAACACTTTTACAAGAAATTTTATTTTTTTTTTTCATTACAACATGTAAATTTTTATTAAGAGTTCAATAATGAAACTTCGAATATATAATATATTCGTAATTTTTTTTTGTCATTTATTTTCTTTACCAAACATACAAAATTGACCTATATTCAATGATTTTCATTACACCAGAAGAGTGTGTAGTATATTGACATGTATGTATATTTTTTTACAAAAAAGAAAAAATGAAACAAATAAAAAGAATTCTGTTGACTCTTACTGTAAAAAATAGGATCTCATACATAAATTGATATTTGGTAAATATGAATGAATTGACATTCAGTGGTCAACAAACAAATGTATGTAGTAAATATAAAAGGGTAGGGACTCCTAAGGAGTAAATGCATTTTTGTCAGTAAATAAATAACAAAGGGACAATATTATTTACAATAGCTCACAAGAAAACAACTTTAGGCCGAACTCTCAATGAAATTGGATACAAAAAAGTGTTAAACTTTCGGTATTAAACATATCAGATACAAATTATCCCAATGAGTGACATTTTTTGTTCGGTTTAATATTATGGGGGTGCTTTCAGTTCATGTTTTCTTCAGTCAAACAAAAATACAATAATAAAATTTATGCAGTTGTTTCACTAGGAGCGTCTTATCGAAACACAATGTATGTTTTATCAAATTATATTATAATTATAATTAATTTTTAAAACAAATAGAGAAAAAAATTTTGGAAATAAAATTATCCTAAAACTACTTATATGATCTTCAACCGAATAAAAAACACTTATCGTAATAATCTTTAGATTAAATAAAAATCTGCAAATCAGGTAATAATAAATTTTTAAAGTTTTTCGAAAATTTTCTATTTGAAAACTTTTTTTGTTTATTGTTGGACAACTTTTAATTTATACCGAATTTGTATATACATATATATTTGTTTTAATTAAACATTTAAAAAAATATATATAGTTTTGTCTGCTGTATCACATATCCAAATTTTATCCAAATGCGAGAATTCGCACTAAAGTAGTTTCCTTGCATTAATCTGTTACATCAATTTTTTCTACTCAAAAATATTCCATGAATTTTTAAATTATTCTTTTTTTACTGAAAGTCTACTTTGATTAAATTAAAAAAATTTTTGTTCAAATACAATTTTTTATGTGCAAAAATATTTGTATCTGATCATCAACATTTGTTTATTTTGTTATCCTGCCAATATTTTAATACTGCTGTGTAAAGTAACATAATCATCATCATCATGACTGCGAAATTATTTTACTATTATTTTGTGATGATGTAGCTTTGAAAGGAATTTTTTGTGTATTTTGTATTGAAATACTAGTATATAGAATTTATATTGAAAATTTTGTTTGTTTCTTTTATTATTAAATTTAAGGGGGTTTTTCTAATTTATTTTTTTTTTGTTATTATTATTATACTTTGTTTTTGAAAAATGTTTAATAAACACATGATTTAAATTTTTTTCTTTCTTTGAGATTATAAGTTAAAGCTAAAAACTGAATTTTGTGTCATTTTGAATGTTTCGCTTGTATTAACTGTATTTTCTAATGTAACAGTTAGCTACTAATATTTTCGATATACATTTTACAAATAACTGTAAGTATATATTGTCGACACAAACCTTGTAAATAAATAAATTCACTTTAAAAATAAAACTCTGATATTTTGAATAAAAAAAAATATATCTTTTTATTTGACAAATAGTTTAGTTATGGATAAATTTTGCAAACATTAAAAGAAAATGTTATGTTTAAATTTATTACCTAATTATGTATACATACATATGGAGTAAATTAGTTTGACATCGGTTGAAAATATTAAAAATCATTTTCCTATTAAGAAATTTAATACCAATTATATATTTTTTTTTAATAAAAAAAAAAAAAATATTCTCATAATCAAAGATTTTATATATAATTGGTTAAATCATGCAATACTGAATTTAAAAAATAATTGTGGTAATGTTCGGTAGACCCAACCGTAGTTAAAAATTAAAATAAGTACTTGAAACCACCAATATGTAGTAAGAAAAGATTTTCAATATTCAGTGCTTAAAGCAAAATATAGAATATTATTTTTTCTAGTAAAAAAACACCACCGAATACAATCAATTAAATAAACAAGGGATAAAATTGAAAAAATTAGGAACTAGGAAGGAAAATATTTGTTCAGGTTAGTTCAATTATAAACAAAAGTAATAATTTCAAATTCCTGACAAAAGTTTTTGATCTTTTTTATTTAGTTGAAATAATTGGAATAACACAGCCATGAAGATTATATTAATATGCTCAGATAAATCTCATCTGAATATTACTAGGAAGATTAATAAGAAAATATTCAAAAAAGTGTTCTTTATAGAAGAATGCAATTTTGTTATCAAAATGTTCATAGACACACACCCGAACGTATACGTAATATTATGTGTAACTAAATTATAAATCATACGCACGGTTGACCCAAATGATGTATTGCAGTTGCCTATTGTTCGGGTTATTATTTTAATGGCCGTATTGTTACGTGCTTCCAAAAGCACTGTAATGATGATGCCAGCTAGCTTAGGCTAGAACGCATCCCTACCCACCACTACTTCCCAATGACAAGAACAATTGAAATACTATAAAAAAAAAAGTTCAAAAAATTTATTAAATTAACACACGCAATGAATATTAACCCTTTACTAAAGGGTTTTTCAATTGAAGCGGGTAGATGTTGGTGACCGCCATGTTGATTTGGTGGAGTCTGTCTAATCTGTTGTTTTTCAGTTACTGATGCCAAACCACCGTGACAAGTAACATGATTGTGCAACAGGTCCAAATGATAAAACTTTATTATCAAAATAAGTGTTCGTTAGTGCCCCAATTTTGGCCGAAAATCATCTTTGGCGATGAGGCGCATTGATGGATGAATGGCTACATTCTAATTCTTTTCTGTTAAAATTTACCCAACTTATTGTAGGAAAGGGTACTCCTACTACAAGTTGGGTAAATTTACTCTGAGTGCGTAAATGAAAATAAAAAAATCAAACATTATGCGAATGTTGGTGAACAAAAAATATGTAAAGTTACATTAAAAGTGCGTAAAATTTAAATGAAATTTCCAAATTAAAGAGTAAATTTACCAAATTTGTCCGTAAAGAAACACGTTTGACGTGTTAATGTACCCGTAAAATGCTTTAAAATCCATTGTAAATGCCTAAAAATCTAACAAAAATGCGTATATTTACCACCACGATTTTTTTTTTGTAATAAAAGCAATAAATTTTTTTAATTATGTGTTTTTATTAATAATGCGTTATGTTATAAAATAAAAGCAATCAGTATTTTTAAAAATTTGTTTATAAAATATAATAAATCCCTAAAAATCTTACTCTACATTCTAATTACTTTTTATTTCTCCTAATATAAATTGAGTAAATTTTACTCTGTTTGTGTAAACGAAAAATATTACACATATGTTATAATGAATAACTTGGTAAGCACAATATGCGCAAATTTAATTTGCGAGTGCGTAGACAATTTTAAAAATATTTTTTTAAAAAAAATTATTTATAATTTGATTTTTGTTTTTCATTGAAAAGTCACATTTGGTTTTTTTTATTAATTGTCGTTTATTTCAATAATTTGTTTTTACTATAATGACAATATATTTGTCAATTAAAAATTATTACTGTAGGACGTTTACCACAATGGATTTCCAGCAGCATAAACATTTTCTTTGAGGATTTTCTCCCCCAAATATTTTTTACATTCATTCTTACATTGTGGATCCAATACAATATTATTAATATTCTCTGTATTTGGTGACATAATATATTTTGGTGGTTATACTCGTGCTGCTTTGGATGGTGTTTTTAATAAACATCTTGAATAACATTTCGATCATATTGTTAATATGAGTATTTTCCTTGTTTAATGGATAGTAAGATATGAAATATAGCATTTTCCCCGTAGAAGTGAGGTCATCTTAATTATCTTCATCGGATTTAATTTGCATTTTATTTTTTCAGTCATAAAAATTCGTTATTTAGTTGCTTTTCAATATTTTTTGTATTTCTTTATTTCTTATTTGTATTTATAAGTGTCAATATTTTAATTACCACCTTATATGCTACTACATTCACCAAATTGTGTTTAAAATTTGAATTTACCAAAAACTATACTAATTTTAGGCACAAAATATTTATTTATAAAAACATAGTGTTTCTTTATACGTTGCATGCGTATTATTGTATGTGAAATGTGCACACAATATTTTTACGCATTTGGTGTTTTTTACAAACTATGCGTTATATTACACAAAATTTTACCAGTTTTCTGGTGGTAAATTTACAAACATTTTTGAGAGTGTATATTAACAAGCAAAACTGCGAATGGGATGACGCCAAACCACAAGAGGTTCATCTGCTACCAATGTATCCACAAAAAATTACTGTTTACAGCGACGTCATTGGTCCGTACTTTTTTGAAAACTACCTTGGTCGTTGCACATTCTACATTAACGATTTGAGGGTATGATCATCTCCCGCAGAGGTGAAGTGAATTCGCCACCAAGATCGTGCGATTTAATACCACTAGACTTTGTTGTAAGGTTTCCGTTGTAATCGCAGGTCTATGCGAATAAGCCGCAATCGACCAAAGTCAACATAACCGAGGCCATTGCTAAAATTCAGCCGGATATATGCGGCAGAGTCATTAAAAATTGGAGCACTTGGATACGTGCCGCGGCGGACATTTGAACGATATTATATTCCGTACATAATGGCATGCATGGGTCTTTCAAATAAAAAAAGAATTTCGTTAATTTCTCACACATAAGAAGCTTGTTTTATTCCATTTCATCATATACCCGCCCTTATTGAAAAAACCTTTATTTGGCATAACATATATGTAATAAATACTTTGACTGTATGCAGCATTTTATATAAGGAACCAAGGAACATTTTTTTTTTTATAAAATACTAGTACTTCCAAATTAGTTAACTGAAAATTTGGATTTTTCCTGATTTCGTTTTTTTTGCAAATCGGTTAACCGACAAAAAAAGGAGATTTAAATAAAGGTTTTTCTAAAATATTAAAAATCTGATTTAAAAAAATTAAAATTAACGCACAGTGGTTGCCAACCTTTTTAATATTGATACTTATATTCAAACTTCTGATTTCAAAAATCTTTTCCCCTAATGCCAGGTCCTACCGGCAATGACAAAGTTTTTAACAAAATAATTTTTTTATCAAAAAATATAAATATTTAGTTATTGGTTGTTATCAAAGGTTCATATTGATAACTTGACGTTCGCATATTGTGTTTCACTACAACAACACATAATTTAATGTGAAAACGCAATATTTTAATAATACTGGTCGTATGTTTCGGTATCAGTTATACCAATACCTAGTGTCATTAAATGCTGTTAGCAATACCAATACCGAAACTAATAAAAAAATCGATACCAATTCCGGTGAGTATAACATATTTCGTTTCGGTTGCCAACCTTGTTTAAAAGGCATTAAAAAAATATATTAAATATTATTCATAGTGGTGATGCCGAATTTTAGACATTTTAATTTTTTTTTCTAATAAAATAGTTGGAAATAAAAATAAATTAAAAACCCGAAATAGGTGTCTAATTCTATATGATTTACTATCAAAATATATAACTCTCTTTAAGTTTAGCACTTTCATGCAGTAAAGGGAAACAAGGTGACAAATAATCCCCCACATTCGCCATCCAAAATAGCTGAATATATATTAAAGGGTGACCCCAACATACCACACTTATCTCATACCGTGAACTTATCATATTTATCTCAAAAAAATTACAGCTGAGATTTGTTAATATATGATTATCAACAAGAAGTTTTACAAATTGCATAATCGTAATAAAAATGTTTATTATTTTTTCTTTAATTTACGTATTTATTTCTACTCTAGGTGTGACTTTATTCCCATTATGTTTGTATATATTACAAATTTTGTTAAAAAAATTGGGGATACGCGAATAATCGATAATGCAACCTTCAAATTAATCAAACTCCTTACTTATCAATTAATCAGTAATTATGATTAATAAAAAACATGATTTTTTGATTAATCAATAATTTTTATTATTCAAAATGATGAATCATTAATCATTTCATGATTTTGATTAATGAAATTTATGAATAATTGAATTATTGTATATTTCTTTCGCTACTACACTACACTGCACTACAAAAGTTTTTGACCAATGATTAATGTTATAAAAATCAGTAAAATTGTCTTTGTTTATAAAACTACGGCACAAAACAAGATATAATTGTAACAAGTGCTTTTATTTTGAACATTCTATCAATTTTGTTTAAAATTATTCAATTTCTGATTAATTAAAATTTAACTTAATCGATTAATATTAATTCTTATTAATCAATATATTAATTAATGCATTAACTAATTAATCAACATTCTGGTTAATTATGTTGTTTGCTTAATTGTTTAATACCACATGCTTATTCAAACTACTAAATATTAAGACCATATATAGACTACATCACAACATTGTCAAATAAAATTTGAATTTTTTAATTTTATTATGGCCAGACATAATCATATCTCTGTGTAGGAAATTTAAATTATTTATTATTATATTCTGATTTAACTCATTAAACAGGGTTATTCAGTCACAACCCGCCGTTTTTCACCAGCTATTCATTGGCCGAGATAGAGAGCCGAGATACAGAGCTTTTAAAAAATTTGGAAATAAAGACATAAGAATGTGAACATAACCTTAATTTGCTCAGCCAGATGTCATTTTTAATGTCAATTTGTCTAAATTGTTGGCAATTGTATGAAAACGGGTTGTCATATGGTGTCATCTAAGTTTGCAGTCAGTTATGCACACGAACTGCCGTCTAAAATGACAGACAAGTGAAAACGTCAAATTTCAGTTTGTCAACAGATATTGACTACAAGTTGTCAATTTTTTTTTGTTTGGCGATCGCAAAGGCGTTATTTTTTTTTTCTGGAAAAATAAATTTCAATGGTAATTTTTTAAATAAAGAGAGAAATGGTAATTTTTTAAATAAAAGAAAAGTGGACGAGTGAGCAAACGGAGAGGCTCATTCAAGAGGTAGAAGCGAGGAAAGGTACTTGGAATTTCCTGTCCAGAGAATATCGGGACAGAAATCTATGAGATGCTCTCTGGCAAGAAGTGGCAGATATAATAAAAATGCCACGATCCGAAGTGGCAACGAAATGGCCTAATTCAAAATAGTTTTTTTTAGCTGCTTCCTTTTATTTTTCAAAGCCCTTAGTGTTGTAATAACAAAAAGCGCCGCACTAGCTATAGCCATTTGTTTCTTTTTTATTATTTTAAATTTTTTCCACTTTTTATTTAACAAAAATTAATATTTTCTAATCAGCAGTTCGCTCGCCAAAAGTTTACGCATCACATTTGACCTTTGTAATGAAAACGGCGTGTCAGTCAACTCACACCAAAATATGACGTAAGTCAGTTTTTAAGATGTAATGAAAACGCATTTGACACAAAATGACGAGAATTCATTTGAGTCAGTTTTTGTTGACAGTTTACATGACATAATGAAAACCAGCTATTATGTTTTTTTTCTCTTAAAAGAACGCCCTACCTCTTACTTTTCCAAAATGTCCTAAAGGTAGCCCAGAAGTCATACCGTTCCAAAGTTATAACCATTTGACTGAAATGCAAACATTTTTTTTAATGTTAACTTACAAAAAAAAAAAAAAAAATGTTTGCATTTCAGTCAAATGGACACGGAAAGATAAGACCTCTGGGCTTCCTTTAGGGCTTCCAACCACTGGTTCAGAAGTTAGCAATTTTTCGGGGATGGTCGTAATGGACATATTTTTATGAAATGAGCCAAGGAATGAGCTGGTGAAATTCGGCGGGTCGTGACTTAATCAGCCTGTATATACTATACAGATTTACGTTTACGTATGGCTGATCCAGCTTTAAGACTTTCAGTCTGCCTGTAACAATATCAATTTTGTGAATTCTTTGCTACACTCACAATATATTTTCCGTTACCGACTGTAGTTTATTTAAAAAGTAATACGTAAAGTTTGGTTTTAAAAGAAGAATCAATTGAAATTCATAGAAATATATTTTTTAACTATTTGAATCAGTCATTCGAAAAACAAACCATAAAAATTTACAGACATTCAGTAGGAGTTGATATTTTCTGTTAAATGTAAAATTTTATGTTTTCTGTTTTTAAAAATTGAAATTGATATAATTCTTATTTGTTTTTTTTACCAAAATAGTTTGTATATATACAAAATTATTTCAATAAAAATTACAAGAAATTATTCAAATATAGATACACACAAGAAAATAAAAAAATATATACGTCTGTGTGTGTTGTGTTTTGTAAAATTTTATTCAAATAAAAAAAAAATTCAATTTAAAAAACAAACCCAAAAATCGTTTTTTTCTACTTTTTTTCAGTTAAAAATTTATGGTTATTTTAAACAACTTTCTATTGTTTTTACTACTTTTGTCGATTATTAAACAATGATTGAAAATGAACAACAAAATGGAATGAATATATGAAAAATCAGTAGTCCTCTTTTTGATTGTATTATCGATTAATTTAATATGTATTTTAGATTATTTTTAACGAAGATATTTAAATTAACTCTATTTCCAACCCTGGATGGCGAATTAACCTAAAAACAATGTGCTGATATCTTTTATCCGGAAATGCTTATAGTGTGGTCATTGGCAAAGCTAAATTTGTTAGTTTTTTTGTTATACCATCCATACATGTGATGGCGGGTATATACCACTTTGTTATGTCGTTTATAATATAAATTTAAAACCATATAAAGCATTTATTATCCTTATGAAATTCCAAGCCGATCTAACCATGTTCGTCTGTTCGTTGAAAATCCAAAATGAGAAAAATCAAAAAATTTGCAAAAAAAAAGTTGTAAAAAAGTTATGAATGAAAATTTAACATACAAATTTGTGTATTTTCGTAAAATTTATAGTAGTGACTTTTTAATAAAAAAAATTTATTATATTTTTTCAACAGACGTTGGAGGTGCATAATATTTTACATTCTTTTTAAATTTTTTTCATTTCAAAAAAATTTTTTTACTACAAAATTTTGTTTACCTCGCAATATTCCTATATTTTCATAATTTCAGTTTTTTTGTTTTATCTGTTACAAAAACACTGTGGACCTTACTTTTTTATGACTTTTATGACCTAACTTTTTTTTGTGTTAAAGGATTTTTTTCCATATAAAACTGAAAAATACATTTTAAAGGCACCATTTCCATTTTTCAAAATTGTTCAGCTACTTATTAATTTAAAAAAAAATTATTTTGAAGTACAATCACATTATAAAAGGAAATGGAATCGTGGCGGAAAAAAGCATCGGAATCCGAAAACTAAAATACTTGTCATTTAAAGTTAACATATTTTTAGAATTTTTATTGCAACTCTTTTTTGAAAATACAGTAAAAAAAAATAAATTTCGTTGATGGAAGATTTAAAACATTAATTTGTATGAAAAACAGGAACTTTAAAAAATTCACTCACATTATTATTTTGTTAAAAATAATCTGAAACACATATTTAATTAATGGAAAATACCCATTTTGTTGTTTATTTTTAATCATTGTTTAATAATCGACAAAAGTAGTAAAATTAATCGAAAATCGTTTAAAATAGCCATCAATTTTTAACTCACAAAACGTAGAAAAACGATTTTGGTGGTTTGTTTCAAATTGATTTTTTTTAACTTCTATGTAATTTTGCAAAACACTACACACACAGACGTATATATTTTTCTTTACTATAAGTGTATCTATATTGGAATAATTCCTTTAAATTTTTATTGAAATAATTTTGTATATAAACAAACTATTTTGGTAAAAAATCAAAAAGGAATTATATGAATTTCTATTTTTACAAACAGAAAACATAAAATTATAGATTTAACAGAAAATATCAACTCTTACTGAATGTCTGTAAATTTTTATAGTTTGTTTTTTGAATGACTGATTCAAATATTTAAGAAATATATTTCTTTGAATTTTAATTGATTCTTCATTTAAAAACAAACGCTACGTATTATTTTTTAAATAAACTGCAGTTGCTAACGGAAAATATATTGTGAGTGTTATTTTACAAAAGTTATTTGCATTTGAAGGCATCTAAACTGATGTTTGTACGTGTGCATATATTTTCATTTTATTTTATAATTTTGCATATTAAGCTTTTCGTAATATTTTATTTTTAAAATTTCTTTGATTTTTATAATTAAGGACTTTAGCCATGACATTATATTCTCCAGCCGTTTTTGTCAAACAAATATGAATGTCATCAGTTAACAATTGTTTTATATTTACAAGAAATATTTATATACGTAGAATAAACTTTTTTTTAGTTGTTTCCTTGTTCAACATATCTTTTGATGACAAAGAAAATAAAAAAAAAAAACAAAAAACATGAAAAGAAGGAAGAAAAATATATAATAAATGTAACTGTCGTTAAAGATGTCATTTTAAATGGTAACATGTTGAGATAAAGAGAAATAAAACAAAACTCCCATTTACTATATTTTTTCCTTATTTTGCATTGTAGAATTATATAAATATATCTTTTTTTCTAAACAAGAAAAGTTTTACTTTTATGTGGAGGTATATTTTTATGTAGTTTTAACTATTTTTTTTTTCATTTCCTTCAGGCTTAAGAGTCTTGTAAAATATGAGCATATTATTTGCTAAAGAAATTTATGATGCAAGTGTAACATTTATTTTAACATTCTTATATATTTACTTTAATTTATGTTGTTTATGTTTGAGTAAGTATGTATATCATTTGTTTTGTTTATGTCAACATCATAGAGACTTAAATGTCAAGTGTATACGATTTCTTAACACATACTACAGTTATATAAAATCCTATGTTTTTGTTAAGAGTTTCAATCAGTGGTTATAATGACGAGTTCAAGAATATCTTGAAAATATTGCAGGAAATATCATCAAAGACCTAAAAATAAAAAAAAATACCTCAGTGGTCCTTGAACTTTTGCCCATATAATTATACTCAAATAAAAGCTCGTTTCGTACAGCTAGAGAAAAGCTTGTTGAATTTTGGTCCAATGTAATAATTTTATAATTGTTTATTAAAAATTTCATAAATGAAATAAATAATAATCACCATTTGAAATTGGATTAAAATCTATGAAACTATTCATAGATATTATGAAGCTTTTTCTTTGATTGTACGGACTAAAAATTAAAATTGAAATTTTTAATTTTTATAAGTGTAGAAACATTTTGGTAAAAATCAAGTAGTACAACTCGAAACCCCTCGACCGAATTAAATTTTCGCCCCATTGAGTACGTCGAGGACCGGTTCCTAAGGTACCTACTACGTGACCGGTTTAAAAGTCATGACAAATTCTTTTGCGATGGTTCAGTGATATGTTCTTTAAGGTTAGTTGTGTGACATGTCACAGAGGACAATTGACCCCCTTCTAGGACAAGCCCATGTTAAATTGAACGGCCCTTTTCACATAAAAAAACCGGCCCGTGTCCTGGGATAGGTCCTTTTCCCGCAGTGTCATTTTGAATTTCTATTTTCAGATTCGTAAGCAGCTAATCTAATTCCTTTATAAATTACTACCTTAAATCAAATTCATAATAGCAATTTATTGCCGCCATATTGAACTACAAGTTTCTATTTTATTATTCCAAATCGAAAAAAAACTTCTCATAATAGCTTTTTTGAAAAATGAAATGCTAAATAATTGTATGAGAAAATATATATACCGCCATATTGGAAATCTATTCCCAAATTTAAAATTTTTAGTTAAAAAATATTAAATTTTCAGGGCCGACATTTTTATAGTTTTTTTATTTCTGATCTCAGATTTGAGATCAGCAGCCTCCAACACTTCCTAAGGGATTATTATATATTTCTGCAATGGTATTTCTTCACTGTATAATATAATATGAAAAATACTGAGGCACTGAATTAAATTACAAAATATAAAGACTGATTTACTTGTGTTGTTACATTAATGTAGGGGCTTATTTTTTTGGTATGTATATTTAAAGTTTCATTCATTTTTATGCATTGTTTGCCATTAATCTTAATGTTTTTATGATGCGGTTTTTTCATTCTTCTTTTTTTTCTACAACTTTTCTTTTCAAAAACATTGTCATTTATTTTAACTGTACACTCATAATAATATGTCTGTTGTACGCATTGTGTGCCGTACAGTATGACAAGTGGTTCCTGTTCTTGGAGCTGAATGTCCACCAAATCCAGATCCAGAAAAAAATATCTGTCAGCATTGTTACCGTCGGCTAGTGGATAATCCATGAATACTCTTGCATCATACATTTTTAGAAAACGAGAGAGGACAAAACCGGGTAATTTTTAAACTTTGTATGTATATCTACAGGAAAACACCAGCGACATGCAAATACTATATTTATACAACAGATTTAAAAAATAAAACGGTCGTTTTATGAAAGGAACCGTTCACTTTAGCATGGGTTTGTCATAGCATGAGGTAATTTGGTTTGTGATATATCACAGGACTGACGCAGGACAACTTGACACAGGGCTAGACTAGATCTGACGCCAAGGACACCCTACAAAACGTTTTACTGTTTTGAACTACAAAAACACTAACAATACAAAAAAGAACTTTGCACCAATTTGTTGTTATGTGTTCGGTGACCGGTCATGGGCTAAGTCCTTTAAGGTCAATTTACTTATCATTTCCTAGGGTAATTAAAAATTGGGAAGCAAAATGTAAAAAATAAAAAATTGTGTCTTTATTAAGAAAACTTTATTAAAATGCAGAGAACACAATAAAAACTCAATTAAAATTTAGGTAAATATGTTAAAAAATCAGATAATAAAAAAATCAATCTAAATAAAATATTTATATTCCACTGACTTCATAAACAAAATGAAAATTAAATTTTAATTTTTATAAATAAATTTGCTTTTATTAGTGAAATAAGCATTTTTTCCAAAACTTTTAAATTTAAAAATCAACTTGAAATCACAAAAATATTTGAAAGACAGAAAATGCAATTTAAAAGGTATGATCAGTCTACTTTTTTTAATTGAACTTGACATTTACAAGACACATAAAATCAATGTCAAATGATTTTTTTCACATTTTTTTTAAGTAAGTATTCAGTTTAAAATAAATGTTAGAATTTCATCCACAGATTCGTTAAAAATAAATGTTTATTCAGTATTAGGATTTTTGTTTTTGAATCCGCAAAATGTAGACACATACACAACACACCCATCTTGTCCAAATGGGTTTCTATGTGTGAATGCAAATAATTTTGTATAAATTTTGAGAAACAAAAATAATGAAGTTTTTATTGGAATTTTTTTTAAGCAAGCAAAAATTTAAATTTGTAAAATAAACCAAAAATTTTAATTTTATTGTAATTTAATTAAATAAAAAAAAAGAAAAATAAAATCTTAAAAATCAGTAAATTGTTATATGTATAAAACAGTTTACAAAATAGGTTATGTTTTCTTACATGATATTTTTTTACTAGATTTATTAAAAATATTCATTCGAGTGCATTAAAAATAGAGAGAAAAAACCTTAAGGGGAATTTTAACGTAAAACTACCCAAAGAAAATATAGTTAGCTACATATGTTTTTTTATTCAACAAGCGATAAAATTCTACATATTTTTAAGCTAATTAACTATTCGCTTCAAAAATTGTTTTTCCATGTTTTAATAAATATTTTTTTATTATTTCCTTTAGCGAACTTTCAACCTCCGTATATTTACAAAAACAAAGCAAATTTAGGATTTGTAGCTAGTTTGATACATGTATTTCGATCCGGCAAAATATTTCTTCGGAACCCAAAGTTTTAGACAAGCTAGAGCCTCCAGAAATAGCCAGAGCATGAACAAAAAAACTATTATAAACCTATTAAAAACGTATATTTTGCTATATTTCTGTCTTCTTAGTAATCACACACGTGGTTAAGTTGTTTTCCTAACAGGCACAATGATGATACTAAACTTGAAAAGGTTCTATTTATATAAAAAAAAAGTATAAAATACATTTTTGTAACGGAGAAATTATACTCGGGCTCAAGTAATAATTATAAAAGTTTTTTGTTTCCTAGGTTTTTTATATACCACGAGGTTTTTTGATTGCTATTATTGTTTGTAGCGAGCTTTCAACCTCCGTATATTAACGAAACAAAGTAAGTTCACGAATTTTAGCTAGGTTGATACATGTATTTCGATCAGGCAAAAGATCTCTTCAGAACCCAAAGTTTAAGACAAGCTAGAGCCTACAGAAACAGGCAGAGCCTGAACAAAAAAACGTATTAATTTTGCTTCATTTCTGTCTTCTTTTTTTTGTTTCCTATTTTTGGAGATTGTTCGTTAAAATACTTTTTAGATTTTGAAAACTTTTGAAATTTCAAACTTTTTTCCTAGTTTTACTAGTAGATATCAGTAGATTTATTTTCCACTAAACAGACGTTTTCTTCACTAGGCAACATAATATTCTGAGTGTATTGACGTACTTTGTTGAGTGCAATCATTCATATGTAAACTCAAGGACATTTTTTCTTTGCACAAACTAGCATGATGCATTTCCTTAGTATTACATTTATTGTGAACATAAAATAAGAAAAAGCATTTTCAATCCTTTTATATAAATATATTTTTTCATCATTTAGGTTGTACCCAAAACCTTATTTAATTTTTATACAAGATCTTTAAACAAATTTTATTTAATATCTTGTTCAGTTTTATTTCAAATACCTTTTTATTTAATGTACATTTATTGAGCTTTCATGTAAACATCATTTTTATTTTATAATAGATTTGTATGTTTTTTTTGTTGTAAAGGTTATATTTCATTTAAACTTGTCTTTTAGCAAAATACAAAATATTTCTAAACACCTGTAGTAAAATGACAGTTAAAAAGTATTTCAAGTGTTTTACATAAGTTTAAAATTTGAAACGAATTTAAATGTTAATGAATCATAGATGTAGAACATTATTTTAGATACACTCAATATTATAAGCTAATTAAATAGAAATTCTTCTGATGTTTGTCCTAAAATATATTCTGTTGATATTAATAATTTTTAGATACATATAAGTTAATCAAAAATCCAAACTTTAACAGATTATATTTTAAGTTAGATATTAATAAAAAATTGTATTTATTTATTAATTTTTAATAATTTTAATTAAATTGTCAATTTTTCAAATTTAAAAATCTCGTATACAAATTTAGTTCTATGAGTGTATATTTGTTTAGTAGCTCTTTTACCACACACAGACACAAATACTTTTTATTATGTGAATATTTATTGCAAATTGCTAAAATACCATAATAAATATATCCATTTTTTCCAATTTTATATTTTTATATATAATTTACAATAAATAAACGCAATTTTCAATTTCATGCTTCATAGTGCAAAAATTTCTCAGTAACAATCATTTTTTTTTTAATGACTTTTTTTCTGGTTTACGTTTTGTAAAATAAATGAATATAAATGTTTTACAATTTATAGTAATTTTAAATAAATATTTAAAAAGAATTTTTAAATTATTCACTGCATTAATTTTAACATGATAAATACAAATTTAGCATAAGTAATATAAAATAAATAAACAAACTTGTTGTTTTGATACGTGATAAGATTTTCGCTATATAAAATAATTTGAAAAATAAACATTTTTAATATATATAAATATATCAGCACAAAATGATGAGATTGATTAAAGAATATTTTTATGTGATTTTTTAGTTTCTTTAGTTTTTACGTCGTTCTTGTAAAATAACCACTTATATTTCTAACTCTTTTACTTCTTAAATTCGTGCCCGAATTTAAGGCCAAATTATGTGTATTGTTGATACAACCAAGCCACGGCATCCCAGTGCAGATATTAAATTTTATAATGAAACCATGCATTTTTTATATTTTTAAAGTTAATTTATAATATTTAGCCTCATTTTCAGATACTAACTGCTGTTTTAACTGAAACATTTGTTATTTCCATATAAAACTTGAATTTAACTGCTGGTTAGGGCACATTCTGTAAACGGGCCTTTCACTTAAATTTATAGAAATGCGAAGCGATAATGACTTATAATTGTTTTTTGGACTACCAATAATTATAACACTTTTTTTACTGCATTACTTTAAAACATATAATAATGAGTTACAAATAACTACATCCAGAAAACAGATTCGTGCTGACAACCGAACTTGTTGCCAATCAAATGGTTTAAATACAGTAACCAAATTTTTCGGTTGTGACTACCGGAATTAAGGTAGGTGTAGCTTTTGAACAGAATCAATAATCAAGACTTTACAAACCAAAATGCTTCATCTGGTTCTGAAGAAAGCTAGACAGTAACAGACAAAATGTTCTCTCTTGCCTTCTTCCTCCCTACATGACACACACAACGGATCATTGGCAATGCACATCCTCGTTATATGACGAGCACATGCGTTGTGCCCTTTAATCAGTGCCACACTCCGAACTAGTTTGCTTACAAAACACTTCGTCCTACCGCAGTTGGTCCCTTCTGACCACCTCTAAATGAAAACGGTTTCCATATATGAGCCGATCCATGCTGACTTGCTGATACCCAGCTGCAGTTTCGGCTTCATGGGAGTAGAAAACGATCCATTATTCGTTAACAAGTTGACCATTGAATTGCCCGGAATACCCACCGGGTACCCATATTAAAAATATAAAAACATGATGAGTGAACTAAGTGCCTAAAGCACAGCTTGACTGTCCAGTCCTTCCAACCATTATCAAATAGTTATCTGATTTGAGACATCAAAAAAATAAAAGTAAAAACTCAGTCTGAAACACTGTTAGAATGGCAGATCCAGTATCGTTAGAGGTATTACATCTATAAGTGTAAAAGGTATGATAATTATCCCCAAGTATCTCAATAAGGTTACACTAGTCCCCCTACTCGATATGATTACTTTCTATCGAATTCGATACAGGGAAACATGCTATCTTAAGGCATTAAAAACAACGGTTAAATTTCAAAAAGCCTATCCTGTGTTGCAAGTCCATTACCTGTATTGCAATTCATACATAGAGAAAACAGATTTATTGTAACAAGCGAATTCTTTGCCAACTGAATAATTTGGTTGCAGCAACTGAATTATTTGGTTGTGGTAATCAAATGTATACTGAAACAATTGAAATATTGTGCTTTAGCCGAAATTCTGTTGTATTACCTGAAAATCTGCAGTATTAGTCGAATTTCTGTTGCCACAAACAAATATATTGGTGGCCCCAATGAACCATTCGGTAAGCAAAAAATTTGGTTTCCGCAAGAATCTGTTTTCTCTGTGTATGCCAGGTTTCATTCTTACAGAAATGCATATAACTTTCATAGCCTCACCCTGTATTGAATATCCAGGGGTATCATGAAAAAAGCGTCACCAGGTGTGGTACTCGTAGCATCGGTAATACTTGGAGTAGCAGCTACTTGTAATCTCTTCAGTTTAGCCCAAATGGTTTTTTTTTTCATCTACATCTAAAATAACAAATTGACACAGACGAAAAAGACTGAACTTTTGTGAAAATAATTTAAAAGTAGTAATAAAAGCTCTCGCAGCGATATCTTCATAGAGGGATCAAATGTCAAATCAAAACAAATATTTAGTTCAACCTTATGAAACTTTTACATTGGATTTCTTTATATTTAAATAAAATTTTATTCATAAAATAAATTCAAATTTAATCAAAAATAAAGTCATTCAAAAACTTTTGAACAAATGTGTTAAATTTTATTAAATTTGATATTTATGGACATTTATGTGACAATAATCGTATCGCAAGATACTCATAACAAAAACGCAATTGTTATAAGGAATCATTGACATTTGCTCACATATATAAAGACAATCTTATAGTTCACACTTGCATACTAACAAGGAAGATCCGCCGTGTGGTTCAATCTGATTTTAATTAAATTTGGATATGTGATAGAGAGGAGGGAGAAAAAATAAGCAGGCATACCTTTTTACATTCAAGATTTAAAAAGAGGTTTTAAATATTACGTCGGTTTTCGTATTGTGAGTTTCAATTTAGATTATCAAATGAAATGTATTTTGAAGATCTACCCAATCGAAAAGCTTTAAAGCGACTTTGTAACTCTTTTTTACACACTATATATCATCTACGGCCGATATGTTTAGTACCAAAAGTTGTTTAATTTTCTTGCCTTTATCATATACCCCATCCAAGTGTAGGAGAACCCGCAAACAGACTTTCCTTGTGAGATTAAGAAACAAAAAATACAAGCCAAAAAAATAAAATAGAAGTTGATGAATATTTTAGTTGACAGTTATATGAAACTCATGGAAATAAAGGGTGTCCCAAGAAGAACGCATGAATGCTGCGGTATTTCATTAATGCAGCGTCCAATTTCCTCTTTTAAGGCTTGAGTCGTCGTTGGCTTATTCGCGTAAACCATCGACTTCAAAAAACCCCAAAGAAAAAAATCTAATGGTGTTAAATCGCACGATCTAGGCGGCCAATTCTGATCTCCAAAACGCGAAATAACACGACCGGGAAATGACTGATTCAGCAATTGAATTGTTTCTCTGGCTGTATGACATGTGGCGCCGTCTTGTTGGAACCACATGCCCTCCACATTCATTTCTTCAATTCTAGGCAAGAAAAAACTGGTTATTATTTCACGATACCGAACACCATTGACTGTTTGCGCTTGACCCGCCTTATTTTCATAAAAAAAGGTCCAATGATTCCTCCAGCCCAAAAACCACACCACACAGTGACACGTTGAGGATGCATTTGCTTCTCGTGAATCACTCGAGGATTTTCCTCACCCCAAATGCGACAATTCTGCCTATTGACAAAGCCATCAAGATGAAAATGTGCCTCGTCACTGAAGATGATTTTATCGGCAAAATCTGCATTTTCATGTTGTCTCTCCAATACCCAATTAACGAACTCCCTTCGCTGTCCATGGTCAGCTGGCTTCAGTTCCTGAGTCAATTGTACTTTGTATGTATGAAGATGCAAATCTTTCGTCAAAATTCGCTGCAAAGTGAATTTGGAGACACCAATTTGCTGAGCTCGGTGTCGAATTGTGGTGGATGGAGTTTGAGCGACATCATCACGTACAGCTGCGACATTTTCGGTCGATCGACCTGGTCGATGGCGCGTTGTTGTCTTCACATCACTAACAGACCCAGTTTCGGCAAATTTATCCATTAATCTCTTTACAGTTGACTCTTTTGGGGCATTATTGTGACCCGAAATTGATCGCAATTTGCGAACTGTAGCCGCAAAACTTTCACCATTTTGGTAAAACAATTTCACAATGAGAATGCGTTGTTCATTCGTGTAGCGCTCCATTTTTACTAACCTCGTACCTTCTACTAGCAAACAATAACAATTGTTCAAATGTCAAACAATGACACTTCGAATGTTTCCAGATTTAAAAATTGCGTTCTTCTTGGGACACCCTTTACAATGTACAGCATGAGCGCCCCGGTAGGCTAGTTGGTAGCGTGCTAGCTTATCAGTGCGGGGGTCGTGGGTTCAATTAACACCAGAGGCTCTGGTCTGTTTTCGCTACAACGAGCCGAAGGCCTTTGTTGCTAGTGCTCGGTTAAGGTATTAACATATAATTTGTAATTATATGATTAATAAATAAAATAAAAATAATAAATAAATAAACAATGTACAGCATAAGTACACACTAAGAAAAATCATTTATTGTATTTAAAATCATTTAAATTGAGAAAAAATTAATAGACCATCATTTTCATCCGCTCAGAAATCTTTGTAGTTCCCGAGAAATATTTAGAATTTAATAGTAATCAGGCATATTTTTAAATCTATTCCTTTGAGTGTACAAAACACACACATTATGGTATAACATAGCATGTAGATATCAAACATGTGACTAATGAATGGAGAGGACTAATTAATAAAAGATTTCATTGCCATTGCATTGCTAATGAAATATATTTTGTTTTAATTAATCATAATGATTTAAGAATGCGATTTCATTGATTAATGAAAATGTT
This sequence comes from Eustalomyia histrio, assembly GCA_949748255.1. Classification (NCBI taxonomy): domain Eukaryota; kingdom Metazoa; phylum Arthropoda; class Insecta; order Diptera; family Anthomyiidae; genus Eustalomyia; species Eustalomyia histrio. The sequence goes on along the minus strand of OX456523.1, from coordinate 68,220,318 downwards.
TTTGAGTTTCATTACCATTATTAATGATTCAATTAAATAAAGAAACATTGGCATTATTAAACGTCTTTGTATGTGACAATTGTTTGGGCAAAATATTTGCTCTAGTAGAGTATTAATATACTGCAATTATAAAACTAGGCCAGGTTCAGAATATATCCCAAAGGTTTTTTTTATAAAATATACACAGGGTGGCACGGAGAACAAAATTCGTATTATCTGAGTGTGTTAATTTATATAATATAAGTTGGAAAAAATAGTCACCCTTTGGCTGTTTTGTAAAAATTCCACGGGACCCCTCGCGGACCTACCTAATCTGTATTATTGAAAAGTAATTTTTATCGAACTTTTTAAAAACAATGTCCGTTTTTTAAGCGAGATAGAGAAAAACGGAAACAATTTTTGTTCTATACTGCGATAATAAAAATAGTCCAGGTTCGGGAGACATCCCGAGGGATTTATTTTTATAAAACACCCACAGAGTGACCTATTTTTATACGAAGAAAGTCATACGAGGAACGAAATTTGTATTATCGGAGTGTCTTAATTGATATTATCATATAAATTAATAAAAATAAAAATATCACACTGTGCCATTTTTATAAAATTTAAATAATAACATTATTAAATTTATGTAGTACCCCATTTCGGGTTAATATTTGTATAATTTATATTTTGTTTTATTGTTTTCTGTATGAAGCTACTATGATAATTTTAAAATCGTATAAATTTTATGTAAACAAATGAAATACAATTAGTTTTTTATACATTTTGTGCTATTCATTGCCATTATTAATTAAATTTTTAATTTCAAATAATTTATTACCATTAAATGGTAATAAAATTGCATTAAACTGAACTAATAGTAATGAAATTTTATTGATAATAAACAATTCCCAAGTATGGTTGATATGTAATTAAAAGTGTTAAATTTATGGTGTTCCTTCCTTCAGTTCGTGTGTTTTAAAACATAAATTTTATCTCTTTTGTGCATGAAAGTGTGTTTCAGTACACTTACCCGAATACCTAAATTAAGAATATTTTGCAAATTTGGAACTAGATTTAAATATTAAAACTCAATTACAAATCGTTTTAGTGATAGTAGTTAATTCGACTCACAACTTGGGATACCCTACCTGCATACACATTCCAAATACGAATTAAAAATACTTCAAATAACTTTAGTTGCGAAACACAAAAAGAAATGTACCTCTATCCCAAAATATGGATAATATTTTTACAGTTTTGCTTGAATTATAGGGATTTTAAAAATATACAAGAATTTGATTAATATTTATTTAGAAGAAAATGTTAAACTTGTTATAATGTACTAATGTAATATTTTTTTATATAGTTCATTAAAAGGGGAACTTTGTCTATATTAAATACCACGTTTTTATCAAAAACATATCTTTAGTAAATTAACCCAATTTGAACAAAACATTGAGGAGGAGACTTTTGTCTCATGCCTCTTCGCATTAAAAAATTCTAAAAATACCTTCTTATTGAATGTCCATGAAAACATAGTTTATGTGTAAGTTTTTTTACTTAAGGCTTTTAAGTGGCTGTTTTTTTTATTTTTTATCCTCCCCATTAAAAAATCTTATCACAAAGGCTATCTTCACCGGAGGGCTGAAGCCACAAAAAAAAAAAATAAAATAAATTAGTTGGAATTCTATCGGAACAACCAAAGTTGTATTGCTATGTAAAACTTTTAATTGAAGTCAGAGCTAAGTTTTCTTGGAAAATTTGAATTTGTTTGATACTAAATACTAAAATATTTTAAATTTTTTTAAATATATGTTTTTATCGATTGCAATGTTATTTTTATACAAAAACATTCAAATTTCAAACCTGAAAAGTATTCAAGTTCGGAATTCGATTAAAGAAAATTTAATATATTTTAGCCTAGAAAAAAATAAGTGGCCTGACAAATGCAAGGTCGCCGGTTCTAGGCCAGTTCGCGGCATAAAAAACTTTTAGTATTAAAATAAATTTAGTGGAACATTTGTCCGTTGGCAGAATATCTATTTATAGAATATAATAATCCACAAAAAGCGGTTTGGAATGGACGTACAAGGGGCACGCTTCTTCTTTTCATGGAACACATGCCAAAGAAAACAGATTCATTGTGACAGCCAGATTTATTGAATAGCTTTGTTACAGCAACCAAATTATTCTGTTGTCGCAACCAATTGTATTCGATATCTGATTAAAATACATGATTTCAAACGAAATTCTATTGTATTAACCGAATTTTGGACGCCACAAACAAATATGTCGATGGCTCCAACCAAACCAATCAGTTGGCGAAAATTCGGTTATCACAATGAATCTGTTTTCTTTGTGTACTTTAGGGAACACTTATTTTAAATTTCTAGCCGCAGTTCCTAATGCAGAGCGTGAAAGTTTAGACTTTTCCTAAAAAAAATTCTTAATTCACTTTTATCGTCTGCGCTGAAAAAAGAACCTACAAAGCAAAATTTCACACACATACATCTTTGCATATGTTTACAGGCAAGAATATATTTGTTAAGAAACTACCGTCCTGGATCCATGCTTACCTCAACTGCCTTTTTTAAATGCATTCGGAAGGGCTAAAAAGCACCGGTACTGAGTTGGTTTAGAACGCTTCCCCAACGTTGACAAAAAGTGCATTGCCAGTACTTAAAAAAGCACTGGCAAAGGCCTAGTTTAGAACGCTGTCCCAACGTTAGAGAAAAGTGCTTCACCAGTACTCGATTAATAAAATTTATTATCGTTTCTAAAATAAAAAATATAAAAAGCACTGGCACTTGTTTACAACACTTTCCCAATGCAAACAAGAATAAGCCGATTAACAAAATTTACCTCCATTTATGTAATGAAATATATATATATAAAGATGTGTGATTTTGAAACGTTTTTAAAAGAGGATTTTACCTGTTTTTAATATATTTGTATTAGAAATTATAGAAAATAAATAATTTGATTTGCAATTATTTATGTAAAAGTTTTATAACAACTGTTTCATCATATATAGTAGTAAGAATACACTAAGATTCTACCATATTTATACTTAATTTAAAATTTGTATTCAAATTTTTAACTTCGAAAAATTCTATTTGTTTTGACGATAAGTCTGTTTGTAGAGTACTGTGATTTCGTATTTAAGGTACTAGCAAAGCACAATATATTTGCTTTGCGAACTCTTTAAAAAACAGTTGGCCAAGCCCAGACCGGTGTTATAATTTTGGGGTTGTCAAAGCACTGTTATATTCAAAATCTCTGCCAACGCTGAACCACCGGTAAAAGCACTGGGCCAACGCTTTACCGTTCGTATTTTTCTGCCTGGGTACTTTCATATAAAATCACTTCTATTTGACAGTTTATTCGTATTGCAAATGTTGGACAGTAGAAAAATTTACGCCATGTACAGTCTAAAAAACATAATTTTTTTTTTATAGAGAATGAATTTTAATGATGAGACTTAAGCATTTAAATAACTTATTTCCAATAAATATACTTTTAATTGGAACTAAGAGTTTTTTTTTAATTTCGTAAGCGTGTGTTTTATTTTAAATAAAAGTTCTCAAGCTGTAAAAAAGTACCATTTATATTTATATTTGCCGGTGAGTGCATTTCATCTGATCCAAAGATATATATATGTTTACAGGTGAACATTTTATATTTTCATTTAAAAATATTTTATGAAATCACGTTAAATATAAGCTACAGAGTTTTAAAACATATACCCGAAAAATTGTATCTCCATTAGAGCGTTAGTTTTCAGCGTGCAGCTGTAGCAATTAATACTGGGTGATTACATTTTGACAACCTTTTTATTACCAAAAGAAACACATTTTTTCAATTTCAGATTTATTAATTTCATTTTTGGACAGGCCGGTAATAGAGGGACTTTTCCCCACTTAAATACCTATTTTACCAGGTTCCTGACGATACTAATAAAAGTACCTTATTACATAGCCAAAGCTTTTGGCAGGCCCATATTTTCACCTCAGGGTTGCATATATTTGAAATTATTTATTACAGAGAAAATAACTCTCCGGTAAAAGCCGCATAACAGTTAAGTCAAGAAAGCCTTTGGCTTACTGTTAAGCCTCAATCAAGTCTCAAACCGGGCAAATAAACCGAATGGTATTAAATAAGTATTGTGACTGAAATGAAATTTTACAACCAAATTTCTGTGGTACTAACCGAATTTGTGTCCCCACAAATAAAAATATCGGTGGTTGCAAACGAACTTTAAGGTTGGCAAAAATGTGGTTATCGCAATTAATCTGTGTTTTCGGTGTAGGCATTTATTTTGATATGAAACCAACCATATTCTTTATTTCATGTAATGAGCTGTGAAACAAATTTCAATCACTAAAAATTACATTTATAAATGAAACTAATAAATTTTTGCTGTATTCGTTATGATTTTGTGTAAGTATATAAGTCAAATAACAGAAATATAACGGACCTATTCTATTTTTTCCATGTTATCACTATTTCTTGGAGCTTATTCATAATTTATTTACCAATAAAAGCAAAGTTTTTAACAAAAATAAGCATTCAACTGAAAGATTCTTCCTAAACAAATATAAACTATACACTAAATTTTCCTTAAAAACAAAATCTGAACAAATATAAACAAAAGTTTTTAAAAAAAATAATTGAAGTTTAGCAAAAATCAGCAAGTGAAAAGTTTTATCAAAATAATTTTGTTCTCTTATTTATGTTTATCAAGATGAAACAATTCATATCTCAAGTATTTAACTTTTCAGTTGACAAAAAATTAATGTAACGGAAGTTTTCAAAACAAACATAAAGTAAACGGAAATAAGTTAGTAGATCTTAATACTAACTATCACCAATAACAATTTTATATAAAATTTACAGTAAAATTCTACAAAAGCAGATAGCAACGTTCGCTGATTATATTGGGAGAAAATTATACTTTAAAGAATACGTTTGTGAGGTTTTACTACATATATTTTTACTCTTAACAATTAGTATCTTTAACCATAAAGAGTATCGCCACTTACAAAGTGTCGAGGAGGGTATTGAGAATTATTAAAATTAACCACAAAGACACAAAGACGGATACATAAATATTGAATATTATAAATATCTAGAAGTTGATAACGGTGATGATAACGTTTATGAAATCAATTTCCTTTATAAATAACGAAATATTCAATTACAAATAAATTTTTATGATACATATAAATAAAATATGTGAAGGAATAAACTTAAAAAAGACTGAAATATTTCTAATATTTTTTTTCTTTATTATTTACTTATCAAGTTATTTTTCCCAAAAATATTTTAATACATATTAAATTCGCATATAAAAGTTTAAAACAAATTTTTTTTTTTTATTATAAATTATTTTATTTTTTCCTAAAAAGGGCCCTTAGAAAAAATGAATTTTTTTATAGCCTTTTAATATTCATCAAAGATATCCATTTTGGTCTTTTATTTCGTTTTTGTCTACATTTAAGTTGAAAAGTCAATAAATTATGTAAATTTTTGTATTACTTATAAAATGCCTTAAAATGCCTTAAGTTATTTATTTAAATTTTTCTTACACGCTATTGAAAATAAAATTCTTCCAAAAAGTTAATAGAAAAAAATTTGATAATTAATTGTTTTGTTGTTTTATATTTTTAGATATTTTTGAAGTTCTAAAGCCTAATTTAGGTAAGTTTTTTAGACATTTTTACTTTGAAAATGGCTTAAGTTCTTAAAGCTGATGAACACATCCATGATATATAACTATTGAATTTCAAGTTTTTTGGTATATATATAACATAAAATATATCGTTAACTTACCCGGTGTCACTTCCTGATAACAATCGGCTTTAAGCGTCCCAATATAATGTTTATGTGTTAGTGTTAGTGTTTTTTTATTTGTATTTTTTTTAAGAAATAAAGAAAAATTTGATATCAAATGAATGCTCTTTGAAATACCTTTCAAGTTTAAATGTGTATGTTATTTATAAAAATACATAAAATTTAGGGGATTTTGTATGGTCTTAAAAATGTTTAACAATTACTACATGACATTTGTTGTGTACACTCACCAAAAAAAGTATGTAATGGCAACTGAAAATTTAACTGTTATTACGGGAAATTTTGCTAAGCAACACATGTCTGCTGACGTGTAGTTCAATGAAAATAGTAAAAAAATTAGAAGCCGCTACTAAATTTTAGTACAATTTTTGTACAGTGGAATTTAACATCGGTTTGCTAAAATGAGCAAAAAAAAATGTACTAAATATTATTAATATTAGTACAATCAAATTAGAATAAAAAATTAGTAAGCGCTACTAAATTTTATTAAACTTAATGAATTGTAATATATAGCAAAATTTTAATTTAAAAAAAAATATTATTAAAATGCCCAAATTAACTCAATTATTTTTAGATACACTTTTTATACTTTAAAGCTGCTAATTTTTTTTAAATTGCCTTACGAATTCGAATACAAATGTCCTATTTTTGGAAATAAGTCGGTTGTGAAAAGTATCTTTATTTCCGATCTCTTTTTTCAACCTATGTAACATTTGAATGCAATTTAAGTTTGTATGTATAAGTTGTAATAATTATAAATAACATATCCTTCAATATCTAATTTTTTTTTAAATTATTAAACGTTTTTGCTAAATTTTAGCAAATCGGTTTTAAAAAATTTGTAAAATTATTTATAAAGTTAGCAACAAAAATATTTGAATATTCTGTAAGAGTTCTATAATTTGTAAAATGTAAATAGCAAAAAAAAAAAAAAAATAAACTAAATAAAAAAATCAGTACACAAATAGGTAAGATGGATTGAAAACCATTTACAAAATTTCTACTAACTTTTTTTCTGATTGTAGTTAATTTTCTATAATTGTTAAAAAAATACAAATTTAGTTGAGTTTTAGAAAATCCTTTTTACTTCTTAAAAATTAAAAGTACTTGAGCACATATCAAGACGTATCCTCCACACACATGCGGACGTCTAAGTTTTTGAGTTATTTATTAAAAAAACATACATAATCGACACTCGGTCACGAAAAATATTAACAAATTATAGTTTTTGTCCTGTAGAAATTGGCGCTAAAGTCTTTATAGTTTTTTCTTAAATTCGTAACATAAATCTCTAGAGTTATGAAATTTTAAGGGCTAATGCGAATGTTCGAAAACTATTGGCTTTCACCAAAATCTAAATTTGAAAATCATGGAACTTTCTGCTTTTTGGCGGATAGTTCTCCCCGATATGGGTCACTTGCTCATGTGCATCCACACATTATTCGCATGGGTCTATTAGGGTAACAGCATTTTCTATTTCTTGGATTTTTGAAAGTTGTCGGGAATAATTTTGTGGATTTAACCGGTGACGCACCCCTATCAAAATTTCGAATTTTTTGAACAAATAAAAAAATGTTATTAAATAGGAGAAATTTTTAGTTTTACTTTGCAGATATTTAAATCAAACTGCGATTTTAAAGCTTAAAAATATTTTAGTCACCTCTCATTAAATTATAAACTATAAATATAAAATATGACCTTTGGCGTGATTCGATTTTAAACAAATTTTCAGAATAAGGACGATATTAGTTGGTTTCATAAAACTTTGAAAAGCATTAATTGGAACTTCAAAAGGGAATGAATTTTAACCTTTAGATTAATCTTTTGGCAAAAAATATCGTTTCCTCGAAATCTGTAGAAATTTAACAGCTGCCCTCACTTAACTAAACGAGGGCTTTATATATTTTTGGGTATTTTTATTTACTATGATATACTTAATGAAGCGCCAGTGTGTGAAACTTAAATATATTAATTTTCTTGAACAAAAATTTTAAAATTAAAGTTTTGAAAATTCCTTAAAAATAATTTTGCATTATTAGTCATACGTTATCTTAAAGGAACAAAACTTCATATTTAGGAATTTATGGACATAAATATTATAAATAATGAATCATTAAAAATGTTGTAAAACAAATAATACAATTTATTCTTTAATTTCCTAACCCAGTGGTGTTTGTTGACACATTATTGGCCTGCAGCATTTGTATTAACTTTGATGTTTTATTTATTTATTTTATTTGACATTTGCAATTAGAAAGCCCATTGGCCAATTAATAAATTGCAGCATTCCACTTACTTAAATTGAATTCTACTAAAAAATAATATAAAAATACAAAATATTTTAAATTTAAATAAAAGAAAAATTAATTAAAAAAATAATTAATATAAAAATTATATTAAAAAGAAAAAACAGGGAATAAAATTAACAAAATTACTTTCCATTTGTTATACATTTTAATAGTTACCATTTCCATTATTTTATCATTTGGTGTATAAAGTTAATTTTAGTAACAAAATTTTCTAATAAATACTAGAAAAAGTAATTATTCCTCTTAAATTGGCTTTTCAATTTTTAAATCGATTTCCGCCTCGACTTTTCTATATGCAATCTTTACCAAACTTCATATTAAATGTTTTTATATACAAAGAAACAAAATCACCCCATTTGTTGACTTTAGAATTCACTTTCATTTCATTCGGCACCTTTAATGTTCATATATGATCATGTTTGAGCATACATAAATTAAATTTATAATACAGTTTTACCGAAAAAAAGAGCAATGCGTTTCTATAAAAATTAGAAATAAGAACTGGTTAAATTTAAGACAAAGTCGTCAAATACCAGTCTGATCGATTTAGTAATTTTTATCCGAATAGTGCACATTGTCTTTAAACGGATGGTAATTTATATACTCCTAATATCACAATTTTTAAAAAAAATCTCATTTTACAACATCATCTTTAATTACTATTTCGAAATTATAACAATTTTAGTTTAATAACACTTCATATCGAAAAGTTGAATATTGTGTAACCTAAGAAAATTCCAAATGTTACATACAAAACAACTGCAATTTTTTGGCTTGACAAATAGTTAACTCAGCCTGAAATTCAGCTTATACATACATTAAAAATCGTTTATTTTCACAAAAATTGCAAACATTTTCATTTGTTTAACACCATTTTTATTTTAAATTCTTACAAGACCCAGGTTTTAAAGACTTTAATTTTAACCGTAGTCGCACGATTTTGTGTTCGGTTACGGTTAAATGGTGCGATTAACCGCGGTTATGGTTACGGTTAAGCCCGAAATGCAAACTCTATGTATATTGAATTATTTTTGCCAATTATTTCAAAACTTTTGTGGTAAAAATGTGTCGGTTATTTTCACGACATTGCTATTTATTTATACTACATTTGCCAGTTGTTTTTAACTGTTAAAAAATAAACAAAAGTTTTCATTATTTTAAAGCTAACAAAGTATGAACCTTTGCCTTTTTTCGCTGCTCATACCAATGTTTTGTTTCGCATTTTCGGTAGAATCTAGCGAAAAACTTTTTAGATTGTGTTATGATATGCATATATATTGTACGCCATATTATTTAAACGTAGTTGTATTTCGGATTTTTTCGATATTCATGCTTGTTCTCGTTAGTGTTAAAATGCGCTAAGTCCATATTTTATGAAAATTCACATAGCTTTTAATGCAGTTTGTTTAAATAAGTAAAAGAACATTTTAAGTTATTTCGTTTTTGATTGCAGTGACAAAAAAATTGCTATTCGCTCTAATTTAAATGCAATTCGGATATGTTGTAGAGAGGACATAAAAAATTGACTTGAGCGCTAGGGTGTCCCCATATATTGTTAAAGTTTAAATATTTTTTGTAAATGTTTTAGGATTTTAAAAAAATGTTTAATATGATTCTGCTTTTTTTAAATGAAATATTTATTTTTAAAGTTTAGTGTAATTAAACTTTATTTATAAATTATTACTTGTATATGTTAATTAATTATATTTACCATCCAATTTTCTTTGAGTTTTATAAAAACAAATTTTTATTAGCTAATTTTAATAAAAATTTTTTCTAACACGCAAATATGTTTATGCAATAATAAAAAGACAAGGGAGTGTCCTCTATTTGTTAAAGAAATTTAACCTTAAGAGAAATATTAAATCTCTTTTTATTTTTCAAAAGAAGTTGTTAAAACTATAAATGAATTTTAATGATTTTCTAGAGGTCATTCAAGGTAATATAGGATGTAATAAAAATTAAGAATTATTGTTACCCCTTTTGTAAATAATAAAAAGAAAAATGTTTTTATATACTACAGTGCGGAGCATAACTATAAACGCACTCAAAATAAGCTCAGAAATTTATTATTGACAATGTAAATTACCGTTATTCTTTTTTAAAATTTTAGAGTTTAGAGAGAAGAAATAAAATCAAACAAAGCCAAAGTTTAATAATTAATTTCACCACCTTTATTATGTATTACATCAAATAATCAATTTTGCATACTTTTTATTAAATTTAATATTGTGTTTTTATCGAAATTCTGCCAGGCGTCAATAACAGCAATTTTTAATTGCTGAATGTTGTCATACTGCCGGTTTCCCTTATAAACTTCTCTTGTTAGTAGTCCCCAAATGTTCTTTATAGTATTGAGGTCTGGAGAGAAAGCTGGCCACGTCATAACTTGAACGCTATTGTCATTCAACCAGGAATAAGTCGCGCGACTAACATGAATTCTCGCGTTGTCTTGTTGAAAACCCCAATAGTCAGCAACTTTGCTTCTTATAAACGGCAATAAATTCATTCGTAACACTTCGTATTCCTCTGAATTCATGTGAGTACTGGGAAACGCCAGTTCCAACATTCCATCAGCACAAAAAGCTCCCCAAACCATTAAACTGCCTCCACCGAATTACGTTTAGAAAACAATTGAGGATCCTTTCGCAAATCACGCCAATACGTATAAAAACCATCTGGGCCGTCCAAGTTCCATTTTTTCTCATCAGAAAAAATGACCTTAAAAGAAATAGAACAATTTAAGTAGGCTACAAAAATTAAATTTACCATCTTACCTTGGCGAAGTTGGTTTGCATATTTTTTCTGGCAAATTCAAGCCTTGCTGCCTTGTCACGAGCTAAAAGATGAGGTGCCGATTTCAATTTTTGGCGACAAATATGGCCAGATGATCTGAGCACTCTGTGGACAGTCCATTTCGACACATTTAGTCCACAATTATCTTTGAATTGCTTGCACTTTTAATACTGCAACGCTTATTCCGGTCTGACAGCTTGCTTTTTTTCCTACCAGTTCTGTCTTTTCTATATTCTTCAGGATTACGTAAAAAATTCCGAACAATAGCGTCAGACCGCTTCAGCTTTTCAGCAATTGCACGCTTGCTGTAGCCTTCATTAAAATAAGCAATAATTTCGCCGGCATAGAACCTGGACCATCGGATGGTGGTGTGCCGCCGAGGTCGTGGCTGCCATTTGGCCGATATTTTGTTCCATACATATTTGAACCATACCATGTTATCATAATAAAAATAAATAACAATAATTTTTTAAATAATTTGTGTTTTATTCAAAATCAACATCGGCCCTTAAAATTTAACCACCCTTTAGTTATGCTCCGGCAGAATTTTAGAAAAATAAAGATAACTGTACTTACCGTGATAAGTTGTTGCTAATTTTTGTTTGTGCAATTTCTTCTATTTAATCTCTAAAACTTTTAGAATAATAACGGTGTTTTACATTGTAAATAATAAAAATATGAGCGTATTTTTACTGCGTTTATAGTTATGCTCCGCACTTTATAAGTGAGGTTAGTGTAATAATCCTTAAGGGGTCATAGTTATAATGTGAAATAATTAAATATTTTAAGGTATTTTAATTTAAAATTAATAATAAATGTCGATTCAAATAGGAGACAAATTGTAATGGCTTTTGAAGGGAAATAGGGAAATTACACATGAAAAATTAAAGAGGTTATTCATATGTTAACAGCCTAAGAGAAAATTGTTTTTGAATTTTGCTAAAAAAATATATGTATTATAAAATCTTAGCTTATCACGAATTTGGAATATATAATGCAATATCATTTAACGACAAGTTTGACGAGGTAATTATGGGGAAAATACCAAAACCACCAAATGTGAAAATTAGCTTCTATTTTTAGATTATTCACAAATTTAATTTTACTAAAAAACAGTTCTTTTTAAATTTCTATTAATTCTTTATACGAAGAAAACTATGGAAAATTTTTAAGAACCATTTCCTCATATCGAGCTTTAAGAACCATTTTTATAGTGAAAGGGTATACGAAGTTTTATTTTGGGACTTGGGGATTTGTTGGGGATGTAAGCAAATTTTTATGCGATTTTTGCGAAAATAATATTTACAAGCTTTCTTTATTTTTTTTAGTTTTCCTTATTTGTTAGCTCTCCCAGGTAAAAAAATAAAAAATGTACGGCAATGGGTATATACTTGCTAAAAGTACTTGCTGAAAGTGCTTCACCGTGCAGGGTGAAGCCAATATTTTACAAAGTGTTGGAAAAGCTTTCCAAACATCCTCAAGATGATACCGTTACAATGGTGCCAATGCTTTACAAGTTATAAAGAAACGACTCGGAAAAATACAACTTCTGAAAAGGGTAAATCGAAATAAAAGGTCAGGTTCGGTTCGATTTAGGGTTCGGGTTCAACATTTAGAAAAAATTTAAATATTTTATAAATAGGAAATTTATATATTTTTTTAAGAAATTTTCTTTAATTTAATAATTAATATATTTTTTAAGTTTACTTCTTTTAAATTTGTTCTTTGCGGCGACAAAATTTATTTCAAGACTGCAAAGGTAATCTAATTTGGAAAATTTTATTTATAAAATCGTTCCTTCTGTTTGAGAACTTGTTCGAGTATAACTTCATCATCTTCTGAAGAACAAGATATTAATTCTCTCATAAAATTCTCTTCTTCTCTTTCCATTTACAAATTTTTGAAAATTTTAGTTGTTTTTAAAATATGTTTTTTAGCATTTTCAACATCTTCGGGACTTAACATCAACTTAAATCTGTAATCATACATAATTCTGCAATCAAAAGTGGATTTTTAATAAAGTAGTTTTCTCTTTTTATAATATTTAAATATAATTCTTGTAAAAATGTTTTTGTTTTGTCATATTTTGTAAGCTCTAATTTAAAACTAAGCCAGATTCTATAAAAATCGCCTAAAGTCATCTGTTCTTTATGTAGTTTTAGCTTTAATTTTTAACAGTTGCAAAAACTTCTACGAATTTTTCACAAATATTCCAAATATTATCATTCAGGGTTAATGCAGCATCCAGTTATTCCGAAGAAAAACTTCTATATTCCAATAAGGCTTGAACCTTGTTATAAATGGAATTATATCTAGTTTGACAGTATAGTACGGCTTCAAGTTTAGCTTTTTAGCTAAAGATGTTCGCAATTTTTTGCAACTAGCACTGCACTGATCCAGTATTTGCTTAAAAGGACTAGATATAGTGTCGAGCACTGCAAACTGGAATGCAAGATATGAAATGTTTTTTTATGATTTTTTTATCAAACATCACATTACAAAAATTAAAAACCAAATCACCGGATTTATTTTTAGAATTTTTTTATTTCGCTACGTATCCATATTTTGGTATTTAATTTAAAATAAATTATGTATTTTCTGTATCAAACAGTTAATCGCTTATAATATTAAAAAAAATGGAAAATCAATTTAAAAATTGAAAAATGAATTTCTTCTGGAAGCTTTAATTTGTCTAAATCTTCAGGTTCTTAAAGCTGGATCAAAAACATGTATTATTCTATATAAAAATTATGGTAAATATTTTTTTAAATTGTTTTTTATATTTTGGAATAAGAAGAAATCACTGGGATCCAAATTAGTAGAATAAGCATCGCTTAAATCGACCCTAACAAACTTCGGAAATTTTAATTCAAATACATTTTTTGATCAATTGTTAATAACTGCAGATTCTGCAATTCTCGATGCAAAATAAAATTAACTAGATCATTTGAAATGTCTATAGCAATATTTATTTGACGCACTTTCACTCGTCAATCGCCTAATGCCATGTTGTTGCAGTTTTTGGAATTCCACTTCGTGGCTTATCTTGTACAACCACGATTAAATTCAGCAACCAAATTTTTTACTGTGGCATAAAAAATACCATTACTTGTCCCGACAATCCTTTCTTATGTAAAAATTTAATGACACCACAAATCTCTAATTTCTCCACTATAAAAAATTACAGCGTCTTTTTTGAACAGCTGTTGCCATAGGAATGAGTTTCCAGATCGAAATGAAATTTAGCGTGTGCTAGGATAGATGAAAGTTTTCAATACACTTAACTTCTTGCAGTTTATACCTCTATCTCTGCGACAGGCAAAGAAAATTTTGTATATAAGTTTTTTGTCCCTCATTCATATCATAACGATTGCCTCTTCGGTGTTCGCATAGCACTTAACACTACTGAAGAAAAATATCATAAGGCTATGAACTAAAAACATAAACAATTTCGTCAACACTCCATGGGCAAGCAACTGTTCTACATATATATAAAGTCCTTTTTCTCTACCACCTCTCATCACCCCTCTATCACATTTAAGCTGATGAAATCGAAATTTTTTCAATTCTGAAATCTTTTAAATTATAAACTGAAATATTTTAAATTATAATCTTTTAAAACCTATGATAAATTTTTTTGATCCGGCTTAATGAATGAATTTTACTTATGGAGAAAAATATTGCTTATTAAGCAATTTCCTTTTTTTAAAGGAAATAGGTTTGGGGTTTTTGGTATGACAAATCAATAATTGCGGATGAGGTCTAAAAAAATAACTGTATATTACCTGTTTTAATTCCAACGTTTAATTCCAAAATTACAACATATACACTCACCAACAAAGTCTGTATGGCAACTGAAAATTTTGCTGTTATTACGAGAAACTTTGCTAATTTGAGCCCATCGGTATTTTTTGCTAACCTTAGCAACACAAACGTCAGGAGACAGTAAGTAGCCGCTACAAAATTTTAGTAAACTTTTCGTAAAGTGAAGTTTTAAATCGGTTTGCTAAAATCAGCAAAAAAAAAATTATAAATATTATTAATATTAGTACAACCAAATTAGTAAGCGCTACTACATTTTAGTAAATTGCTGTAAACTCAATAAATTGTAAAATATAGCAAACTTTTAATTTATAAAAAAATATTATTAAAATGCAGAAATTAACTTAATTATTTTTTGATACACTTGTTACACTCTAAAGTTGTAAATAACTTTTGAAATTGGCTTACGAATTCGAATATACAAATTTATATTTTTTTTCGAGCAACATTTTTTATCTTATTTTTTTTCAAAAAATATATATGCTTACAAGCAAACATATTATATTTGCAGGCAATCATATTGTGTTATTAATGCGGCAAATATAACATAGGATTTCCAAATTTATGTCTATTACCAGCATATTATATTTCCAGCACGTCGTTTTTTTTCAGCGTCGTCAGCAATGTCATTTAACAATTTTGGTCACCTGAGGCCAACAACTTATTTTTATTCTATTTTGTTTCTTAGTGCCTAAAAATAAGTTTTGCCTACTCGCGACTTTATTTTGGTCCCTAATTTTGAAGTTATAACGGTTTTTTGGTGTCGCACATTTTCATGCGACATGGCCTGGGAGAACATAGAACGTGTTTTTCTACTGATCTCCAAATTGAATTTCTAATTTTAAGTTTATTGGTTTTCTACTGATCTCCATTTGAATTTACATAAATATATATTTTTATATTTTTTTGCTCATAAATGAATTGATTTTAAAAAGAATTAATAAAAAGACAAATTTAAATTTCCAACTTTTTTATTATCCAAAAAAATACCATTTAAAATACATAGCGGAAATGGGAAATACAACAAAATGTTCACCACAGGTCAGAGAATCCAAATTCCATGTAAAATTCCATATTTAAATCTACAAAATGCCTCAGGGTAACATTTAGGTGTCACACGAAAATGTGCGACGTGGCCTCAGGGTAACACTTAGGTGTCGCACGAAAATGTACGACGTGGCCTCAGGGTAACATCTGGGTGTCGTATGAAAACATGCGACGTTGCAGCCAACGTGTTAAGAGGAAATTAACCATTTAGTTTGGTGATTAAACTTGAACTCGGGATGATTTATGGTTCCAGAAAATAGGTATTTAAAAAAATAATATGTTTTGGGCATAATACATATTACAACTCTAAAATAATATATGAGAAATAAAAAAATATATGAGAAATAAATTGGTTTAAAAATCTTTTTATAAATTCTTTTAAATCGGAGCAAAAATAGAAATAAACCCGTTTGTATTTTGTTTGTATTAGAGGGTTTTTATACAAATTTTGATGTTTTTAGCCTATTTATGGATTATTTAATTATTAATATAAAATTCTATTTAAATTAATTATTAAATGTTAATGTAATATTCCTTATCGAGCTAAAGATCCTTTATTTATAAAAAATTTAATTATAAATATTTATTTATCCCAATATTTCGTCACCCAATGTGGTGAATAGAGAAGATCGAAGAAAACTAAAATAATTCTTAAATGTTAAAAAAATAAACAATAAATAAAGAAAAAAAACTTAAGAAAATAAAAAAAAAATGTACAGAAAAAAAGTTGAATTGTGTCTTGTCTAGGAATCGATCCCGCGTTCTTAGAGAAAAAAAGTATTTGTGACATAGCGTTTAGACAACTGAGCTATTAAGGTCATATGGAATCATCGTTAATAGAATTAAATAAACAGTTTTCGTTTAATAGGGATTTGTTTTGTTTTTATTTAAATTGCAAACCTTTGTATGTGTTTGTTGTTTGTGTATAAAAGGTGAAGAGGTGAAAGAAAAGAGTTTCAACAAATTGATGTGTTTGTTATGCGTAATATTCAACATACATATAAAAACAAAGGGATTTTACGGAAAAAATTAGGGATAGTCCTGGTTTTTTGCTAATATCTCTGCCATTTATCAACCGATCTGGCTGATTTTTAATAACAATCAGAAATGGATCACATTTAACAGAAATATACAACCCATTTCAACACACAGACGGACAGACGGACATCGTTAAATCAACTTCGCTCTTCATAAGGACCCAGAATATATATACTTTATAGGGTCTAAGATCAATATTGTAGAAATTACAAACGGAATGACAAAGTTATATATACCCTTCCACCTATGGTGAAGAGTATAAATTTTTTTTTTTTCCAATTGAAAAATTTTTCTTATTTATTTTTTTATTTAAAAAGAATTGTTTAAACATATGTAAAAAACAGTTTTAAAAACACATGTCTTTAATATTAGCTAATAGCTAATTTTGACATACGGTAAAAAAGGAGAATATAAATAACACAAAAATAATAAATAAATTTCATCTAAACTCAATAATAAAAATCAAATGTATGTTAGAATAAATAGCATTTTCCGTTGATTTGTAAGTTGATGAAAGTCGTAGCGGACTAGAAAATGCATTCCATTCTGCTTGTGTCTAATAAATTTTTAATTTGGGAAAAAAAAATTTTTCTATGATCTCGAACCAGACTAAAAATACATTTTCATACATATAAGTTGTTATTATTAGAAACAAAAATTTTCTGCAATGTCCACTTTTTTAAAATATGTATTTTTTTTTTGCTAATTTTAGCAAATCGGTTTTCAAGAATTTGTAAAATGATTTCTGAAGTTAGCAACAAAAATTTGTAAATATTCTGCAAAAATTCTGTAATTTGTAAAATTGAAATAGCAAAAAAGTTTACTAAATAATATTTTTTTTACTAAAAATCAGTACAAAAATAGTAACGTGGGATTGAAAACCGTTTACAAATTTTTCAACTAACTTTGCAGATAAAGAAGTGAACATAACCGAGCCCACACATTTAATATTAAGAGTTTTAAAAGTCGTTGCCCTAATTTTCATTTCTTGTCCATAAATTAAAACTTTCTCACAAAAGACCAATTTTCCAGGCATATATATAATAAGATTTGTTTGGCATTATTCATCCCCATTCATGTTTTGTAAACATGAAGCATTCGCACCCAAAATTAAGCATTTTCAACCACGTTGCTATAATTTTCATTTAATGTCAATAAATTTAAATTTTCACTGTACTTTTTAAATACTCTACGCTGTTTAATGTCAATAGCACATTTCTGAAATTATGATTGTTCTTTCGTTTTTAATAAACTTAAAAATAATTAAAATTCAAAAACCACATAAAACTAATTATAGTTTGTGTGTTCCTTTGTATTTTGAAAATTTTTTAACATTCTTCTTGTGTTTAATAAAAAAAAGTTTTATTAACAAAAATAAAAACATTACAAAGCTAAAATACAACGCAAAAAATCACTATCCTCTTTGTCATCATATACCAGTACTAAAACATTCAAGAATTTCCATTAAATATCATAAAGTTAAGACGTGACATCGTAGAAAACTACGTGCAGATTTTTTAAAAAATAATTATTTTTTAAAGCGTCCAGTCACACGTTTTAAAAAAGAAAATATATTTATATAATAAAGTACTCTTTAAGGGGAATTTTTTATTTGTTTATTTATTTTTTAAAGAAAATATATTTATATATCAAAACACTCTTTAGAGGGAATATTGTAATTGTTTATTTATTTAAAGTTGTTGTTATTTGCTCGGTTTTAGGTCATGAACATTGAATGAAC
This sequence comes from Eustalomyia histrio, assembly GCA_949748255.1. Classification (NCBI taxonomy): domain Eukaryota; kingdom Metazoa; phylum Arthropoda; class Insecta; order Diptera; family Anthomyiidae; genus Eustalomyia; species Eustalomyia histrio. Next base: position 68,201,727 of record OX456523.1, on the reverse strand, counting down.
ATGTGAATGTGTCAGTGAACATTACATTTTGCTTAACCTGACACGGTTTTCAATTTCTACTCAAATGTTATTCTTTAACTCAGTAAGAAAAATTTAGTCTGTATATCTCTATAGCGGAAGCCGTTTACCGTAATAGCTTTACTGACAGCTCATTCGAAAAAGAGGTCCGATCACCTTCTCCGACGTAATTGCACACCACACGGTAAGAGTGCTTAATCATGCTTCATGAATTATATCCGTTCCGTTATATATGGTATATATTATATCAGATAAAATTATATATAACAATACTAATTTAATTTTATATGACTTACATGATAACTTTACTTTTATATGACTTATACAGAATCATAGTCCCAGAAAACAGTATCAGTTGTGGCTACCGAATTTGTTGCCAATCGAATTCTGGCGGTTACAAAAATTATCTTCATATTAAATTATATTTTTAGTTGCGAAAGCCAATATTCAGTTGTTTAATTTAATATTTATATTCCACATATATATAATTACGTTCCAAAAAATGTTATTAAAAAAAAATTATTTTTAAAATTGTCCGGTATGGAACCTGGGCATTTATTATTTAAACATTAGAATATTTTATTTTAATAAAAAAACAATATTTTTTTTAAATGTTTGTCTTTACTGGGACTTAAACTCGGAAATTAGGAGTACTAGGCTAGCTCTCCACCCACTAGCCCACAAAAACTTATCAATTTTAAAGACTAATTTTGAATTAAAATATTTTTTTTGGAAAATATATATAGCAGAAAATTCGTTTAGAAATACCAATCTTTAGTGTCTTCTATGATCAATACAATCCACAATTGGGTTGGTTCAACTGAAATCCTAATTTAATAATATATTTGATTTAGGATAACCGTATTTGTAGTTACCACTATCGAATATCGACAATTTTTTAATAAATTTGATAGATTGTACTAATTTTCCAGAACATTCACTAAATAAATGGTTGCTTCTACTGTACACGATTTCTAAACGAATTTTATTCGTAAAGTTGATTGGAAATACCAATAATTGGATAATAGTATTCTTTTTTAGTTCTTTTTCCTTTTTTTTAATTCCCAATGCAATATTTTTGCTATAATAATGGATTATATGTTATTCCAAGTAAAATAAAATTCTTACAAATAAATGTTAATGGTTTTGATTGAATTCCAACCAATCTTTCCTGTGGGTGTATATACTTACATATGGTTTATTTAAAACCATATATAACTATGCTATCTAATATTTGAGATATTATTATATATGTTCCAATATCAAAAATATTTTTATATGGTAGATATACTTATATATGGTACAATATTTGCAAGCAAATTTGAGATATTGTTATATATTAGGGATGGACACGTATTTAATACCAAGGGCCACAGGTGTTTTCCATAAATCATAAAGGGCCGCATCATATTTAGAAAAGCCAAAATATATTTCTTCATCGAAGCTATTATAAAAGCTAACAAACCATTTTTATGTTTTGTATAAACTTAGTCGAAATTTTTTTGCATTCGGTTACTTCAACTGATTATTATTTTTAACAATATAATTCGGTTAACATAACTGTCTTTCAATTCCTTACTAACATAACATAATTAATTTGCTGCAGCAACCTAAAATAATTCACAATTGGGTTGGCACTAAATATTTATGTATGTAGGACTACCAATGATGTTATTACCCTGTAATAACTAGAAGTTTATAACAAAACTATTTTCCAGAGGTTTTAGAGATTTTTAAAAATATTTTACTTGATCTGTATTCGGTATTTTAAAGCAATAAGGACAAATTTTGCTAACAAAACAGTTTATTGAGCCGATTTAATCCTACTTTTTGTGTAAAATTTAAGAAAAAGTAAAGAATTTGTACGAACTGTTTGGTTGCACACATTTGGCATTGTAAAATATTATTAAGGCACGATTACTGAATGTCCCGTTAAAATTTAATCTACAGTTTATTTTAAATTTTATATGGGAAATAATAAAAAATGGTCTTCTTATTTTTAAGCGTTTTTAATTCATCATTTCTTTGGCAATATTATTAAATTATTTTTATCATAAAATTTAGCAATTTTTCGGAAAATTTGAAGTAAAAATTTTTGTAATTTTTCAAAAGAAATTAAAATATTTTGAAATTTATTGCAAAACTTGATTAATTAAAACGTCAACTTGTTCACATAATTCTGAACAAAAAAAAAAAATATTGAGTTCTATTCAGTACCATTAAGTTGATCTAATGGGTTTGCTTACATTTCCAGTAAAAAACCAGAAAAACTTAGAAATAACAAAATAATTGTCGAAAATTAAAAAAAACCTGCATTAAAAAGTTTAAAATTTCACTTCAAAACGAGTTTGAGAGAAAAAATATTAAAAACTAGTATGTTAACAAACAAAGAGGAATAAAATTGTGAAGAATAAATTTTGAATCTAAAAATGTTATAGAAATATATTTTCAAATAATTAACGAAAAAATTTGTGAAAAATTTCTTCGGGGGCCGCACTAAAATCGACAAAGGGCCGCACTTGCCCACCCTTGTTTATATAGTATAATATCTAGAGTAGTTTTGCTATGATATAATATAGAATTGGATAAAATTATATTTGGTTCCACGTCAATAGTTTCGAATCCCAGCCAGAGAGATACATTTTTTTAGTGTGTTTTTAATTTTTTTATACTAATCCTTTTTACCAAACCTTTACAATTTTAACCCATTTCAGGAAGACTAGACCTAGAGGTTTTTTCCTAAATTTTAGAATATATAATTATACACTCACAATATATTTTCCGTTACCGACTGTAGTTTATTTAAAAAGTAATACGTAAAGTTTGCTTTTAAATGAAGAATCAATTGAAATTCATATAATTCTTTTTTGTTTATTTTACCAAAATAGTTTGTATATATACAAAATTATTTCAATAAAAATTGCAAGAAATTATTCAAATATACATACACATAAAGCCAATAAAAATATATACATCTGTGTGTGTTGTGTTTTCCTAATTACATACAAATAAAAAAAACTTTCAATTTGAAAAACAAACCACAAAAGTAGTTTTTTCTAACTTTTTGTCAGTTAAAAATTTATGGTTATTTTAAACGACATTCTATTGTTTTAACTACTTTTGTTGGTTATTAAACAATGATTGAAAATAAACAACAAAATGGGCTGCATATAATGAATAATCAGTAGTCTTCTTTTTAACTGTACTTTCGATTAATTTAATATGTATTTTAAGTTGTTTTTAACGGAATAATATTGTACATATATCACAATTATACAAAACATGTAGTCTAATGAAGTCAGCCTCACACTGCTGAGTGCTTAACTCATTGCAACTCTGACAGACCGAGTTCAAACCCAGGCGAATGCAGTGTTTGATAGAATTTTATTTTTTATTTATATATTTTTAAGAAACTAGATTCCGTATATACTATATTTTTGGATCTAATCTGATACAATTCGATATGACATTTTTGGGATAAATTTAGATCTTACTTAATCTCTAAATTGATCGACTAAATTTGATCTGCCATTTTTTAGATCAATTTAAATTTTTCTAAATTCCAAAATATATTGCTGGATCTAATTAGATCTGCAATTTTTAGGATCAATTAAGATGTTTTAAATCCCCAAATATATTGCTGAATATAAAGGGTGTCCCAAGAAGAACGCAATTTTTAAATTTTAAATAAAACACAGATATTTAAAAAAAAATCGTGAAACTTTATTATATCGTAAAGTAGACAGAATGAGGTTATGTATGGAACAATATATAGTGCAAATGCCCGCCGCGGCTTTTCTGGCATGCACGCGATCTTTTAATGAAATTTTCAATGACCGTTTTGCATGAATGCTGCGGTATTTCATTAATGCAGCGTCCAATTTCCTCTTTTAAGGCTTGAGTCGTCGTCGGCTTATTCGCGTAAACCGTCGACTTCAAAAAACCCCAAAGAAAAAAATCTAATGGTGTTAAATCGCACGATCTAGGCGGCCAATTCTGATCTCCAAAACGCGAAATAACACGACCGGGAAATTGAATTGTTTCTCTGGCTGTATGACATGTAGCGCCGTATTGTTGGAACCACATTCATTTCTTCAATTCTAGGCAAGAAAAAACTGGTTATCATTTCACGATACCGAACACCATTGACTGTTTGCGCTTGACCTGCCTCATTTTCATAAAAAAAAGGTCCAATGATTCCTCCAGCCCAAAAACCACACCACACAGTGACACGTTGAGGATGCATTTGCTTCTCGTGAATCACTCGAGGATTTTCCTCACCCCAAATGCGACAATTCTGCCTATTGACGAAGCCATCAAGATGAAAATGGGCCTCCTCACTGAAGATGATTTTATCGGCAAAATTAGCATTTTCATGTTGTCTCTCCAATACCCAATTAACGAACTCCCTTCGCTGTCCATGGTCAGCTGGCTTCAGTTCCTGAGTCAATTGAACTTTTTATGCATGAAGATGCAAATCTTTCGTCAAAATTCGCTGCAAAGTGGATTTGGAGACACCAATTTGCTGAGCTCGGTGTCGAATTGAGGTGGATGGAGTTTGAGCGACATCATCACGTACAGCTGCGACATTTTCGGTCGATCGACCTGGTCGATGGCGCGTTGTTGTCTTTACATCACTAACAGATCCATTTTCGGCAAATTTATCCATTTATCTCTTTACAGTTGACTCTTTTGGAGCATTATTGTGACCCCAAATTGATCGCAATTTGCGAACTGTAGCCGCAAAACTTTCACCATTTTGGTAAAACAATTTCACAATGAGAATGCGTTGTTCATTCGTGTAGCGCTCCATTTTTACTAACCTCGTACCTTCTACTAGCAAACAATAACAATTGTTCAAATGTCAAACAATGACACTTCGAATGTTGCCAGATTTAAAAATTGCCTTCTTCTTGGGACACCCTTTAATTTGATCTGCCATTTTCGGATCAATTTAGATCCTTCTTCGGATCAATTTAGATCTAACTTAATCCCCAAATATGTGGATCTAATTAGATCTGCCATTTTTAGGATCAATTAAGATCTTTTAAATCCCCAAATACATTGCTAGATCTCATTTTATCTGCCATTTTTCGGATCAATTTAGATCCATCAGAATCCCCAAATATTTTGCTGGAGCTAATATGATCTGCCATTTTCAGATCAGTTTATACACCCAGAAAATAGTATCAGTTGTTTCCACCGAATTTGTGCCAATCAATTTATGTCGGTTAATTTAAATGACGTATTTTAAATTTAAATAATTCTTTAGGAAAATAAATATTGCAGGAAATTCGTTTACAAATACCAATCGTTAGTGGCTTCTATAATCAATACAATCCACGATTCGGTTGGTTCAACTGAAATCCTAATTTAAAGATATATTTGATCAGGATAACCATATTTTTAGTTACCACTTTCAAATATAAACAATTTTTAAATAACTTTGATAGATTGAACCTCAAAATTCTAAAATATTTTTATTATGAAATTTCAAATTTAACAATTTTGGGTGCAAGAAATAAAAATATCTATTTTTTGAAATTTTTTAATTTTGAGATTGAGATTTTTGCATATAAAAACTGCTTAAGGAATTAGAAATCTTCTGCAAAAAAAGTCTTTGAATTAGAAAATCTAAGGTCGCTTTAAAATTTGAATATTTCCATTAAAAAATTACCTACAAATTTTTAATTAGAAAAATATCTGGGGTTTCTATTGCAAGAATTTGAAAATTTTTTTCTTCAATTTCTTCAGAAAAGTTTATATAAAATTTATAATTGGATTTCTTCAGAACCCCTGCGATAAATCTTAGAATCACTAATTTTCGTGTTTTAGCGCTTAAATATTAAATTTTGTGGCAGCCGATTTTAACAATATTTTCGACCTCTTTGGCAAATATTCTCAAAAATGTTTACGTTTTTATGTATAATAATATAATAATAATTTAAGAAGATAAAAATATTAATATTAAATTGAAATTTTATAAATTTTTGACATATCCTCTTTACTAATTCCTAACATCCCTGAAGGACCTCAAAAGCTGGTTAACCTTAAATAAGTTTTTATACACCATGCCCAAATTTAATTTAAACCGGATTTTTCTAGTTAAGTGACAATTCTTGTTTGCACTTATTCTTACACAAGGAGCTCCCAATTTACTTCAAATTATACATGTCCCTCTTCTGGGAATACACTTTTTTTTGTAACATACAGCAAGTATTAATGTCATTTCATCTACAGCAAGTGTAACACCATAAGACTTCAATAATAACTTCCTTAACAATATGCTTATTTAAGGAGCTTTAAATCAAAAAGAAGAAGAAAATGAAGACGAATACTTAAAAGCCCTTGTGTTAGAGTTATGCATTTATTCATATACTCATTCATATCTTTACTTAAATTGATGTTCTCCTTTTTGGCTTTTACTAATAAAATGTAAATGTAAATTATAATGCTAACGAAATATTCGAACAAACCACCTTTTGTGGTGGCGTTTCAAAGATAAAATAATACTAGTACGATAGCAGAGAATTGTAAGCATCCAAAGGTATTAAAATTACCCTGAGATACGGACAGACATAAGAACAGGGAATTCATAGAACTGTTTTACATAAAAATTTAATAGGAGAGTATATATGTACGTAAAGGTGTCCCTTAAATAACGAATTATCGAATTTACTAGTCTACATACAAAACGACCAGTTTTCTTTCAACTAATCTCAATTGAACGAATTTAAAGATATTTATTTTTCTTATTATTATTTTCTTGAAAACATTAACCCTAATCAAATAACACCCAACTTTCCCGAGTTTTGAAAATTTAAAATAAGTTCAAAGTATTCGTATTTATTTTAATTTTGAAATGCTGATCACAAAAATGATAAAATTTCTGAAATCAATCCCAGAGGTTTTGAGTTCTTGACCTTCAATAAAATCGTTTTTTTCCTGCATTCCAATATATTCAATAATTTGAATACATGGAGCTTGAAAAAGATAATTCTTTTTTGTATCACCAATTCGCATAAAAAATTATATTATGTATCAGTGAATAATTTTTAATCATTATAAATCATAGATTTGATATTGAAAAAGTGAGATAATTTTTTCCTCTAATTTATTATAATTCAATTTTGATTTCATTCAATTAGCAAAATATAAATAAAATGAACCAATTTTTTTATATTAAGATAATCAAATTGATTATTTGAATGTAATATTGATTGAAAAAAGTAAAGTTAAATTTTACTAATCGATTCAGTGATTCGATTTTCTATATTTCTTAACGATGTTGCCGGCATCGTTAACTAATGGCAAATATTTTTTGAATTACCAAGAAAGTGATTATCTGTTTTTAAGTTACCAATATTTTTATTTAAATTTAACATTCGGTGGGAAAATTTATCGAATCAGTTTTGACGACAATTGTAGATTATAATCGAGTTTTGACAATTTAATTACCAATTTTTTCGTTAAAAAGTTGAGGATTACCAATAAAGATTTAAAAGTGTTATCAAAAACTCGAATTTTGTAAATAATATTTCATTATATTCAAATTTAAATACCAAAAAATTCAGTGAAAAATGTCTGAATATACGAAAAAAATAAAACTTGAACCAATTTAAAACTTTTTTATTCTTTTTCTGATCAGCATATCAAAATTAATTAGAAACGCTATATCGCAAGATATAAGAAATTTATTTAAAATTTTGCAAATATTAGAAATCTCTCGAATTTCAGAGTCGATTCGCCACGGAATAAAGTTTTGGATTATTTTATTTTCAAATGCATACACTTTACACCAAAATGAAACAAAACTGAAAATAAAGAAACGCCTTAATTTGCGCACTCTGCCAGCATATAATTCGCGCATCTTTAATTAATTTATTCAAATCATTTCTAATCTTTTACTAGGTCTTGTATTTCAGTTTTAACCAAATCAACCATCGGACCAATTTAATAGCAATAGTAGGTGTTACACAAAAGGTAGTGGGGAACTGTTAAAGGTTATCGTCGTTTGTTTATCTTTATCAGGCCTTATGCTCTATTTAACGTAAGAAATTTATGATTATTTTTGCATAACAAGACTTTGACCATTTTATTAAATACAACCTGAAATTAATTGTGTTTAAATTGAAAACGTAATTTAATGTTCTTGGTTTTTGGGTGTTAAGATGCTTAATGATTGCTTGTTTCACTATGGCTTATTTAGAAAGTTTTGTAATAGAAAGCTTATAAATATGTTATATTCATATTTATGGTCTTTTGTTATTGTCCATGAAAAATTACAATATAATTTTTGCAAATTTTTAAGGTTGAATGAATTGTTTAAATAAACAAAAGAACTTATGCCTGTAATTTCAACCAATATATACGAGGGCGGTCCCAAAATTAGCAGACCTGAAGTATAAATGGAGGAAGTAGTTTGAAAAAAAAAAATACTTTGTTGAAAAGTTTTAAGGCGCCTCGTTGTTTAGTATTTTTTTCATAATCTCTGTGAATATGTAAACATGGAAAAAATTGGTCACATGGAAAAAATTTGCCAAAATCAATGAATTAAAAAAAGAAATGGTAAAATTTTCTATTTCCAAACTTGAAAAAATAGCTCGGTGGTAAAAGATTTGAGGTTAATGGCTATTTTAAGGAGTTAGACAGTTCTTACTATCGAAGTTACTGAATATCGTTGGAAAAGGTGCATCGAGCTCAAAAATATACTTTTGAGAAATAAAAAAATTTTCCCAAATTTGTTGTGTTTTCTTTGTTGAGTCGGATAATTTTGGTAGCATCCTCCTACCTAACAGAGATTAAATACCTACAGATTGTTCGTATACACGTTGGATATTTAAGCACTGATATGTATTTATTGGTTGAAATTAAAAACATTAAAATAATATTTTTTATCACACTGAAAGATAACATTGTAGGAATAATTAAGGGTTAAACTAATAGAATATATTTTATGCTTGTAAGAGCTTTTGTTAAGATGTAAAACAAATGTTTTAATCTAATTAGCTAATTTCAAATGATTCAAAATATTTTGGAAGAAATCATGCCATTTTAAACTGGCTAGTCAGATTGTTATGAAATTTCAATTTGGTATGTATACCTGAAGTAATTTCTACTTCAAACTTAATTATTTAAATTTGATATTTGTTTAAAAAATGTTGGATTTCGGCAAGGACCGGAAAAAGTAAAATTTGAAAGTGTGTAATCCCCAGAATATAATGGACGTACATCCCAGAAAAAGTTTCATAATCCTCACTCATTTTTCAACTTCTTAATTAATATAATCGTTTACTTTTCCAATAAAAATAGTTATAATACCCATTGGAATTGCGATCGTTGGCAAACTTTCATTAGACCAATTTTGGGATTATACATATATTATGATTAAACGTAACTATATTTCCATGCAAACACTGTATATATTTTCAATTGTAATTTTATCATTATTATACTTGTGGTATCCAAATATAATAATGTTAAACGTATGTATGATTATAGTCAAACATATATTTGTTTGCCAGTGGATGCATTATATATGATACAAGCAAATATATTTTTAAACACGAATATAAATAATAATGATAAAAATATATATATTTGCCGGCAAACATATTACATTACCAACCATTAGCGTGTAGAACTCCGCAAATAGGGAATAAATAGTAAATAAGTAGAAAAAACAAAGTCATTGCAAAAGAGTTTCCGAAGTCATTTCATTAAAATATAATCATCAAAGAATCGACGTCATATAACAGACAATTGATATTTTAATTCCGCAGAAATTCTTGATATTCTTACATATCCCAAGAAAGTTGTCTCACAATTGGTCTCAACTACAGAAAATTTAGCTTTTGAACTATTCTTCATGTTTTGAGAAAAAATTTATTTTCAAAAATTAGAACCCCAACCTTTTTATACCCTCCACCACATGTGGTGAGGGTATATATCAGTTTGACATTCCGTTTGTAACATGTCGAAATATAGGTCTAAGACCCCAGAAAGTATATATGTATATTCGTGATCCTTATGCAATTTTAACTAGATTTAGCGATGTCCGTCTGTCTGTTAAAATGGCGATCACGACGCGAAGATGCTGATGGGGGTGCCTATTTGTACCTAGATTATTATCCTCCTGAGCAGTTTGGTATTGAAAATGAGCAAAATCGGTCCAGCGGTTAAAAAGTTATGGGTGAAAATGTGAAGATACCTCTAAATTTTCCATACAAATTGGTGTATTTTAGTACAATTCCATAGTAGCGACTGGTATATAATATATTTCCTCATATTTTTTTACCAATCGCTTAGAAATTAATAATATTTTGTACACCTCAAATATTTTTCACCACTTAAATGTTTTTTCACCACAAAAAAATTATTTTCACCTAAAAAAATATTTTCACCTCAAAATTTTTTTCACGTGAAGAAATTCGTTTCCGCATCCAAAAAAGTTTTTCACCTCAAAAAATTTTTTTCACTTCCATAATTTTACTTCAAAAGTTTTTTACATTGTTTGCATCAAAAACAATAGAGAACATTGGTGGACGGTATTCAGAGATTCGGCACAGCTGAATTTAAGCCTTTTTTACTTGTTAGAATATGAGAATTTTTTTTGAAATACATACGTCGAGCTTATAGATCACGTTGAAAGCTTTAACTAGAAACTCAATGTAAAAGATTTCATAAGAAGCGGAGCGTAAACAAAAATATATTTAATTGTATACTTTGCTTCTTAGCTATGAAACATGCGGCTAGGTATTTTCCTAACAAGCACTATGACGTTACTTCTGTTAAAAAATTTTATTTTTTTTAAAGCAGTTTCGTTTAAAAATATATAAAAACAATTAATAAGGATACAATTTGTAATTATATGATTAAAATAAAAAAAAAATATAAAAAATCGGTACCTACAATATTGTTATACGTTTCGATTGCCAACTTTGGTATAAATTTGATTTTTATTAAATACATTTTTTTAATAACAAAATGTTTTGCATGTTTTTATAATACACATGTACAAAAACATAATTTATTGCAAACTTGTTTATACATCAAAACTGTCATTATCATCAGAAATATTATATTGTATCATCATTATATTGCATCACATCTCTCTCATAAATATGCACAACCATAATAATGCATTCCTTGAAAACCATGTCAACATGAAAATCGTGATGCAATGACATATTTTTCTTCTTTTACTTTTAGTTTTTTTTTTTTTTCTTAAGAGTTTTTATAAAATGAAGAAACAAAAAGTGCTAAAATATATTTCATATCAGCAAAAAAAAAAACAAAAAACAAAATAAAAGTGAAGATGAAAAATGAATTTGCCATCTTAAGGGATAAGCAATAAACATGATGATATAATAGTAATAAAATAGATTTTCCTTAAGAGAATTCTGCCTCAGAGTTAAGATGATTTACTCAGAGAAGTAAGTTTCAGCTCTTTTTGAAAAATAGTCTCTTTTAAAAGATGTTTTAAAGAACTGGTAGAATTTATAGAATTATTTTGAAAATATTACAAATGATTTTTCACATTTTTTAATGCGTTAATGTTGGTCACAAAACTTGCCCTGTAATTCTTCTATTGTATGTTATTGCTTTTGAGACTAAAATACTCCCCATAATAATGTCTGTAATAATATAGACTTGAATATCCAGTTTCCAAATCTGTTATTAATTTTTTTTTAAACATTATATAGAGTTTGCAAATATAAGTGGTAATAATAGAAACCTAGTGTGATTTTTTAAGCACATATATACGTTGTCTTCTGAGAGAACTCTAAAAAAATTTACAAGTCCTTTTGACACAAAAAAACGAAAGGCTTCGCAGAAAAAAAAATATTTTTTTAAAGTATTAATAAATTAAATGTCCCCAAGAAGAACTGTAAAAGTATTGGAAAAGTTGACATTAACTATTTTAAATTTAAATCAGTACGTACGCAAATAATAGGTTTGTTTTTCGAATTTTATATATACACTCTAAAAAATGTTTGTACTACAATAAAATGGGTAAAGTTTTATGTAATATTAAGAAAATTCGGTAAATATAAACAAAAAATGCCTAAAAATGTTTTGTACACACTTTTATATACAATAATACACACAAAAAGTGTTTATAGACATAATGTGCTCAAAATTAAACACTTTGTGCCTAAAATTAGTATACTTTTGTTAAATAAAAATTTTACGCACAGGTTTTGTAAATATACTAACTTAGAATGGTAATAAATATTTTGACACTTGGAAATTGGAAAATATTAAAAAAATAAAAAAAAGCTAAAAAAATTTATTTTTCATAAGTTATAAATATAATATTTATGAATATAGTAAATTTAAATTAAAAATTACCCATTTGAAATATATTATGTATTATATTTATAATTCATTATTATTAAAACATACACACATTAAATAAATTTATTCTTAAAAAAAAAAATATTTTTCTGCAGTTCAATTTAAACCATGCGTTGGTAAATATACGCATTTTTTTATATAATTACGCATACAGAATTATATTTTTAGGCATTTCATGGGTATATTTACTCTTCAAACAGGTTTTTTACGCACAACTTTAGTTAATTTTCGAGTTACTTTTAAAATTTCATTTAATTTTAACGCACTTTCAATGTAAAATTACCCTTTATGTGTGTACCAACTTACGTATAATGTGTGTACTTTTTTCGTTTACGCACATAGAGTAAATTTACCCAATTTATAATAGGAGTACAGTTTCCTACTATAAGTTGGGTAAATTCCAACAGAAATTTATTAAAGTGTACATTGGAAATCTATAACTATTTGTTATACTTACCAGACTTTCTTCAAATCTTCAATTCCCATCTAAAAATCGAAATATATATGATCATACATGGTCATATACGTCCATACATGATCTCATATATGATCATATATCATCGGATCCGAAATTTGTGGGTATATGGACGTATATGATCATATACGAGCATGCATGAATAATATATGAGCATGTATGATAATATGTATATGCACATATATCACGTATATGACCATGTATGATCATATATATTTCGATTTTTAGATGGGAATTGAAGATTTGGAGCCGCTTTTGTACGAAGGCTGTTTTCGTATATGTACTTCGCCGGAACGCGAAATAGAGCAATTATATTGTTTGCCCTCCTCTAACTTCACTTACAAACACATAATTTATTTGAAAATGAAGAAAATGATGAATCGGAAGAAAGTGAAACAGCAACCAGTTAACGACCCTGCTGGATTATTTCAACCAATTGCTTTATTTTAACAATTATTTGGTTTCCGTGGAATATGCTAGTAGATATGTCATATGTAAGTAGATATATCGTAGGTGTAAAAACCACACACGAGGGAAAACAACGTATTTTTTTAAGAGTGAGATGAAGGTTAATGTGATATAAAAAAATGTATAGAATATATGTTTAATATTTGTTTATGTTAGTATAAAATAAATTTAAAATCCAATTTTTGTTTTTCACTAAATCTCATAAATGTACAAATTTATATCAAAAAAGTTAAGAAAGAGAATATTATAATTTTTTAATGAATAATCCATAAATACATAAAGAAGCATTTAAATAAAATAGGAAGAAAACTTTTTTTAACCTGTTAGGCAATTTTTGTTTTTCGGAAAAAAAATGTTCCACAATTTTTGCTGTAACTTTGAAATCAAAGTATATTTGAAGAAAAAAAAATAATGTGTATTCTTATTAGTATAAATTCTATTTAAATCTAATTTTAGTTTTCACTAAATGCAGTAAATGAAAAAATTTATCTTAAAAAGTCACGGAAGAAAATTATTACAGGATCAGAACAGACTATTTCAATGAAGTGTCTAGTTGGCAAGGTTATTTTTTTGGAAATAATGGTTTACATGGTTTATTAAAAAAATAAATTTAAAACTTTTTGGGGGAATATTTGTTTGTTTATTACATTTTTAATAAAAAATATTAAAATAATGTTATAATTCTGCATGTTTAAATTCATCATAAATATTCCAATTATCATAATCTTCATTATCATCTTTACCATTGCCACTTTCTTCATCGCTATTATCATCATTATCATGATCTTTATCACCATCTTCATTATTATCATCATAATCATAATTTTTTTCAGAAATATTTGGCAAAACTAATATCTAATTCCGAAGTTGATAAATTAGATTTTTTTCTGCTTATATTTCTTGCTCATGCTAGATACATATATGTGGGTCAGAACCAAGCCAAAACCTATGGAATATATCTTCATAACTTCTAAAATCTTTGTGTTTTGCTTCTTGAGCTTCTTCCGAAAATTCTATTATAAAATTATAAAATAAAAAAAATGTATGCAAAGTCGGAGGCATGCAAAACCACGGATATCTTTCAACGAAGTATGTATCTTACTATATTGTGAGAAAATTTACGAAAAATTTGCAAATGAATCTTATGACGGCAAGAACCAGCAATAAGTATTGTATGCATTTTATCAGAGTTAAGTTCAATTTTGTTATTTTAGCAGAAATTTTCGCGTTCTGTGCGTGATACAATTGTTTGTACATGAACTCAGGTGATCGAAATTATTCACGCACTCTTTTCTAAAATGCAATCAAAAAACAATAACAATAAAATACCCAAAAATATTGAGAATGGCAATATTAAAACACAACAACACGCTTACTGGTCTTGTTCAATAAATGACAACCAGACTTTTTACGCAAATTAAATATGGAAATATCCAAATTTGGTGACTTTTTTAAAAATATTTACAAATAATATTAATAAACAAACAAATGTTGACTATATACCTGAATATACTATGTACCTGAATTTAAAGGTGCCATTATAAAAGTAAAGTTTTAACACTAAAAATAAACACTTGAATTATAAAAATTCATATTTTTCCACTTTTTGCAAAACAGCAATAATTTGCTTTGACAGCTCACTAAAAAAAAACAACTTTGTTGAATGATTTTGACAACCAGTGATATAGAATCGTATCTGCTTTTACCCGATACCAAAATTTATTCTAAAAACCTTATTTCTAAATTTCAATTAATCGCCAATTTAGAAATAAGTCGACTTTAATTTTTAGTGAAAAACTTGAAAATCAATAGATGTGTATCAATCAATAGATAGAGTATGATTACAAATGTGAGGACCCTATAAATTTTGTATACAAAATTCAACATTTTAGTAAATCATAACTAAAATGCAATTTTCATCATTTGTAAATAATATGACTATGCACCAGTCAGAAAATAAACATGTTTAATCTAAGAAAACATTTTACTATTGTTTTCCAAAAACTAATTTCAAATTTTACCAAATACTATTGAAATTCTAAAAAATAAATTTGTGCACATGAAGAAAGTTTACTCTAATTACATTCTTAAGCAAAATTGTTTTCTCATTTACTATATTTCAATTTTGCATATAAGTACAATAAAGATATTTTGAGGAAAACTTATTTGTCATTGGTAAACATACATGCATTTCATACTTTGTGTTAAGAAGGAAATAAACATCAACATCAATATTAAATGTCAAATATAGTAATAAAGAAATTTCAAGTAAATAAAATTCATAATATATTTGATAGCTGTTTTAGAATTCTAGAAGAAAATATTTGATTCTTAGTTGTATAGTTGTAAGTCTACGAGACTTATATAAATTCAAGTAGAATGGTAAACAATTGCATGTTGGGAAAATTCTCAAAATTTTAAAATTAGTATTCTGTATTCACTAATTTTTGCATTTCTGTGGATTTTACCATAATCACACCTTGGTTTTTGAGGTTTATGGTTTATAATCAGTATAATGATGCTCATGCTGTTGTGGAAAACTGTAGTGATGTTGATAATGATAACACTACTCTACAAGGTTTTTGCACAGATTTTTTTACAACATATTTTTTAATAATATTTTAGTCTCATACATATGAATCTCAATTCTTTGGCCAAAGTTATTTGTTCTACTTATGATTCACGGGAATTTTTTAATCTATATTGTTATATAAGTCAATTAACTTAAGTGTTAGTGTTCAATATTTACGTTTTGTGACATTACCTGAGCTGAAATAGTTTTTTATTAGTATTAAATTTTTAACTAAATAGGTTTTGAAGGTGGAATGGTGGCAGTGACGCCAGTGACATTAGGGAAAGTTGTATTGCCAAGTGGCAGGCGCGCTAGTCTACATCTGCAAAGGGTAGATAGACTTACAGGTTGATGTCAAGTGTTGGCGCTTAGTTCGAAAGACGGCACAGTTGTTCTAATTTTTATTTAACTCAGTTCCTGAGGATTCCTAATATGTTTTCTTTGCCTCTCCACGATTTTTTACGGAGAGGGCAAATTTAGAGCTGATAGTGGGAAGCAGGGTCGGTAACGGGAACATAGTTCGGATTTTGTTGACCTCATTGGACAACTGGAAGTATGTATGTAGTTTTGTGAAATTGGTTTTTGTGGAACTTCGCTGGCAAGAGGAATCTAATAAGATTAACTTAGGCTTGTACCTTGTGTGTTTAAAAAGTATTCAAATTCTGATCAAAATTTTGATAAATTTTTTCGTATATTTACAAATCAAATAAAATTAAATTTCAGATTCGTGTTTTGCAGGCCAAAATATTTAAAAATCTTTTAACAGGAGTTGTTGCAAAAATAGTCAAAAATAGTAGAGCAGTGTAGTTGTTGGCTTAAAATTTATATTATGTTTGCTGCTAGTTATACAAGATTTAAATAGGAGGAACAATTGATATTCATTTTTATTGGTTAAATAGCAACATTTTAAAGTATGCCATCTACAAAACAATATTTTTATATTGAGTGTTGTTGAGAATACAAATAAGAACAAATATAATATTCTGCTAAATATTAAACTAAAATGTTTAAGCTATTATTGTTTTGTTTAAAACTCTTTGAGTTTTAAGGCCAAAGAATTCAGTGTTAACAATTAAAAATTACACTACTTTAGAAAAACACTATACTTTTGATTTAAATAGCAAAATGTATTAAGAAAAAAATTAAATTTGCTTTTCCAAGAATTTTCCTCTTGTTAAGAAATTATTGAAATTTTTTGCTGTGAATCATCGTATGATCTAGGATTCACGGCAGTTAAAGGCAGATTTTTCAACTCTTAAACCCCAATTTTTACCACGTTTCTGGCTAAACAAAAATCAAAAATATACCTTAGCTGTTAATTAGACCATACTCCATGAAATACATACTTAAAAGCTAGATTCACAATGATAAAGAACTACATGCTGCAGAGTGCACTGTACTTTATGTGCAAATTAGAAGAGAACAAAATGCATTCTGCAGTATGGAATACTCCAGAATTGTGAATGGGCCTTAAAATTTCTAGGCAAATAAGTTTTGTCAGACCGTATTGACCTCTTGATATCATTACTCTTTGGAATTCCGTTTTGGCTGACTTCTACGGTGGTGGACTTATATGTCATACTTCAAGTCGTTGCTCAAACGGTGTAGGCTTTGTAATATAAAGTGAGTCGCTAGGTAACAATTATTCTGTTTTAAAAATGTACACAATGTATGACGAAAAAAGATGTTAGTTATTGACCGGGCCCCCCAAAAAACTAAAAAAACTGTTAATTTGAAGTCGTACCTTATCGGCCCTGAAGTTTCCAAAATGGATTAAAATGTTTTTTTTCTTTAAATTCAAGAATCATAAAATTTAGCATATATAGCTTTCAAGTTTGAATTTTTTTTAAGCCGGAGGTGTCATCGGGCCTTTTTTTCGAGAACGAAATGGGTAACACGGTTACTCTGACTGGTGAGCGATACCGAAATAAGTTTATCGACTTATCGAAATAAGTTTATCGAGTACCGCGCTTTTGCACACACAGCTCGCGTGATAAAATATATTTTGAAGGATGCGCTGCCTAATGTCTCATTTTGCCGATTTAAAAAAGCCAGTCAGATAACCCGAATTTAGCATTCTAGAATTTTTTCAGACTTTACAAGCTCTCAAAGAGAATAACCAACAAAAGTGCCAAAACCAATCACCCGAAATTCTCTCCTGAACGATGGAAAATTTTCAAAAATTAATGGAAAAACTTAAAGATCCAAATAAACATTTACCATTAAACAATTATGTCTTTTCATTTTAAAGGTATAGCAGAAAAAAAAACGGGTGAATGTTTTTGGGCCACCGTGTATTTCTTCTTAATGGACTCTAAGGATAGCAACCGAAACGAGTACGGTTTACGTACTGGTATTATTTTATTATCAATTTCGGTAACAATTAATATTAAGATTACCGGTTGCAATTTTAACCGAAACTCTAGCAGTTATAGTTCCTTAGCGGTACCGTATCCTTTGAGGGATGGTAGCCGAAATGAATTTTGGTTTCGGTTTTTGTATTGGCATAGATTCGCCTACGGATAAGGTTTTTGAAAAATAACAATTATGATATTTCAATCAGTTACGGTTTTCAGTTTGTGAATTAAATTTGTGACAAAAAAAAAAATAAATAAGATTGAGGGAATTTTTTCATATAAAAATGAGGAAATACTTTTAATCCATAGTTGTTCAAGTTTATCTTATATTATTGACTAAAATAATTCAATTTGGCACCACGTCGATAGAAAAAATAAAACTTTAAAGTTATTTTGCGCGAAAACTGTATCATTTATCAAAAAATAAGGTATACCATTGAAATAAGCATATCTAATATAAGGTATATTTATGGAAGTAATGAGCAAAATCCTAATTAGTTTTTTTGAATGTCACGACGTGTTATTAATCCAAAATTTCATTATTTTGGATAACATTGATATTTAATTTACTTCGTTTTCTTTGCCCATTTTAATGAAAAGAGTTGGAAGTTGATGTATATTTTCCTTTGAGGCAAACGATACATATGTGATTTAGTTCCCTGTAAAACCCGGATACTAAAATATTTTACTGCATGTTGTTTGTAATATTTTCACTAAACTTAAAATAAAAATTTTCAACCAACTCCTTAAGTTCAAAAATTGTTAAGATTGCTTTGTGTAGCTAAAAAATGAATCATTGTATGCAAAAAATAAAACTTTATTGTGTATTTTTATGTGGCACATTTTAAAGGGTTATCCACAAGGCGTAAGTAAATTTTTATGTCTTCAAAATGCAAAATGGGACCTCATAAATATTCTTCATGGCTTATATTTTTATTTCATTTAAAAGTTTACAGTAAAGAAATGAATGAATAACCCTATATTCTAGTTGTTTTGTGTTTTGCCTTTTTGTTGACTTGTACTCAAAAGTATTGTACGTGCGATAAAATGGAGTCAACAATGGATGTAAAAAAAATTTAAACTTCCTTCATAGTTAAAGTTTACTATAACCGGACTTATTTTCTCGTTTTTGTTACTACCATTATAAAAGTTTTAATCATAATGTGTCCTTTGTACAAAAATGTCAAAAAAGACTTTAAAAAATATTTCACTAAAAATTTTAGCCATTGTTTGATTTTAAAATATTCTCCAACAACATATTTTGTACATCTGTACAAATCTGTTACACAAAAAAAAAAAAAAAACCTAAATAAACTTTGGTTTAAAAACGAAAAAATTGGTAATAAACACAAATATCTTAAAGTGATTGTGTTCAGGGTTAAGAGATTGTTTGCTACACAAAGAAAATATGTCAGATTGAATAATTTCTGACAAACACTGGAGCGTTGTGCTGTCACAGTATAACCTAAATTTAGTTAAAACTATTCATCAACTATAAGATTGGTACAAAAATTTAAGTTAAACAATTTAAGAAATTCATTGAAAAGAATTCGACCAATTGTTTTCAATCAAATAACTGGATTGAGTAAATATAAAGTGATGATTTTTAACTTATAACCCTTTACTGCATGTAAAACCAGTTCTTAATGAAAGTTTTATATTCTGATAGCAAATTCAAAATAAATATACACTTATTTCTATGTCATCCAAATTGTTCTAATTTTTGTTATTTAATTAACAAAAAACGAAAATTATTCAAAATTTCGGATCACCCAATAACCAAAAAAATATGTGTGTGAAACCTTATACTTTTCTGTCAATAATCTAGGTTCTTAAATACAAGTTTCACAATATTATTTTATTTTCACAACTAATAAGGTTTGGCGTCAAATTATTTTCCATTTAATTTTTAACAATCGCTAATTCATTGTTTTTTATCCCGTGTTTATGAAATCTAAACAAATCATCAAAAACAAGTCCAGCTTTTATTTGGGAAAAGTTTATTTTTAACGTTTTTAACAAATTTATGAATAGTTAAAAAACCAATATGTATTATTATTATTATTATTATTATTATTTTTAATGATTCTCGTTAATTAATTTAAATTTTTTTTTTTTTAATAAAAATTAAATTTTTTCTTTATGAAAGTTTTTATATAAAAATTTCAATTGTTTTCAATAAAATTTTGTAATTTTTTCTTTTTGCCTTAGGAAAATTTTGCATTCTTTGCTTAACACAATTTTTTATTATATGACTAAGAATATATGTATTTAAAAAAAAATATTATTTAGAATTAAGATTTGGTTTTATATGACTAAAAGAAATAATACTTTTAGGTATTTTGATGTATTATTAAATTCTTTCTACATTTGTATATATATTTCTTTAAGCAAATTTCACCCTTTTTAAATCAATATACATACAAATTCCATATAATTTCATCAATATTTATAAAAAATTATAATAATAACAATTTTATTTTAATAAATTGCTTTGGAAATAGTTTGATATAATATTTAAATAATTTTATAAAATATTTACATCTTGCCATCGCATTTATTATGATATATTTTTTTTTTAATTCGACATTCTTCATATTCTCCTAAATTTACCATATACTACATGTACATGGGATATACAAACATATTTTTCAACGGTTTTCATTCTAAATTTTCGATTTTAATAATAATCTTAATATTTTTTTGTTAAAACAGTAGAATTTTTTAAAATTTGTAATCAATTTTATTGATAAATCAATCTAAATGTATTTTTTAAAAAGAAAAATTATATAAAATAATTGCTTGGAAATTTTGCCAATATGAAGAAATTTCGCTATCAAAGACTTAATTTGGAAATAATTTTATAAAATCACAAAAACAATTTTTTAACAAAATTTTTTATTTACCACGTAGAAAATATAAACAATTTCAATATTTCATTAAATTTGTTTAAAAATAACTAAGAATTATAATAAAATTTAGCAATTTTGTTGAAATTTATAAGATTTTTTTTTACATTCTTCCAACTAAAATGACAATATTAGTTTTAAAAATAATTCAAATTAATAAATTTTTAATAAAATAGAAACTATAACATCCAAACTATGATTTTGTAAAGAAATTTTGAAAATTTTTTAATAAATCTTGTAAAAATTATTAAAAATACTAAAAAACTTTTATTAAATTTTACACACGCTGTTAGTAAAAATCTAAAAAATGCTCAAGTCGACTACTATTAACTTCTCATAAAGTTGAGGTACCCGCTCAAATTTTCTTTACGAAACAAAAACAGTGTTTTACTACCACAAGTGTGTGTTCAAAAGTTGTTTAATTAAAGCAAAAGAAAAAAAAATAATAATTATTATAATGTCTGATTCTGCCGTTGTTGAAACTACCGCATCTCCAGTTGCTGCTCCAGCTGCCGAGAAAAAAGCAAAGAAAGCTGCTTCCTCCACCAAGGCAAAGAAACCATCGACCACTCCATCTCATCCAACTACTCAAGTACTCATTATTTTTTTGCTGTTTGTAAGCTAGAGGGTAATGACCACTCATTACTTTTGGGCTCATCGCGAACAAAAGTAATTAAGGCAGTAAATAGGCTGGTAAGTTGTTGATACCATGGTTTTGCTGGGATATAATAAAAAAAAGGGAAAAATATTGCGTGAGAGCAATATTTAAAATTTTTTAAAAGAAACAAACAGTTAAAAATTTAAGATGAAAAAATTAAAAATTTGCTCAGCCAAATGTAATATCCATTCATAAGCACGCTTATGAAATGGGGGCGAGTGATGAAACAGATTACTTTAGAATTTTAAAAAATTGTTTTGCACCCAGTGTCGAGGAATTAGGCATAAATAAAAATTGACTTTTTCAACAAGATGATAATTGCTCATTTCCTTATTTGCCAGACAAGACGCTCTTATAAATATTCAAAGGGTTATGGTCATGTGAGTGCAGGGATAATCCAGCCTAATTGATTCCAAAAGAGCTCCTAGTCTTCCGACCACAATCTTTTTAATCTTTGTACTAATAATAACATATGTCCAAAACCACTTTTTATAAGCATTAGTTTAAGTGATTTGCTTTGAACATTTTTTGAACCACAGTAGACAATAAAACGAAATTTTAAAGCCAATTGGAAAAACATTGTTTTATACATGAAATCCTTTTAGGAGTAGAGAAATTTTTTTCCAAACAGGCTCTCCAAAAAATATTTAAAAACAAGGTGTTTTTGAGCATTGCTGGGGGTTATTAAATTTCAACCTAAAACAAAAAAATATGTTGAAATTACAAAAAATCCGCCAAAATCAAAATTGTAAAAATTTAAATTTATTCTAAAAAATTAATTAGAAAAATTTATAACATTTTTTTTTGAAGTTTTTCTGAGTGCACTAAAGAAAAGGTATTGACTTCTATTGAATATTGACTCACACCCACCTTTTCCCACATAAGTACCAGGACTCGCATTCATTATTAAAGTGGTTTTTTCTGTATAATATCACATGCGAAGTTTATAAAACATGATGCAACCATTTAGTTTTCAAAACGTAAAAACTATCGAAATGTGAAAGAAAAACAAAATCAGTGATAAAAATAAACAAAAGAGGTTACAAAAATAATGCTTATAATTCAGAAATAAAAAATATAACACTATCTTAGATCGGGTGTATCGATATGTCCCTTGATGGTAAATTTCTTCAGCACTGATTACAATTTTACCTTAGTTAATTTTTTTATAACTTATATTTTTTTTCTTTTTTCAGGTAAATCTTAATACTTGTGCATACAGTATGTAAGTCAGTCAGTTAACAATATTTAAATATATTCAACAACAAATAGACACGATTTTTAAAATACTTCAGATATAGATGCGCATTTTTTAGCACCACTCTCTTCTGTTCCATCCACAATGAAATAAAATAAGGAAGTGTTTTTGATATTTTTGTTGTAATTTTTTGCAAGTATTTCTGCCAGTATTTCTGTTTTGACGATATGCGGGTTTGATTTCCGATATGCCACTTTAATTTCTATTAATTAATATCAGTAGAATTTTGAGAAAAGCACTTAAATTTTTTGATATATCAAATTGAGTCAAATAAGTTACAAAATTTCATGTATTTTTTTAGTTTTTATCATTTTTTTAATATGTAATTTTTAGAGAAAAAAATTTGGAATTGAAAATAATTTTCTATTATTATTTAAGTTCATAAGTCACGTATGGTCATAAGTCACGTGCTTGCTAGAAAATACCTATCGACGTGCTTGGCTGCTTAGGGGCAAAATCTAACTTTCAATGCGTGATTATTGTTCAAGCTCTGATTCTTCTCGAGGCTCTAGCTTTTCTAAAATTTTGGGTTCTGATGTGATCTTTTGCGAGATCGAAATAAATGTATCCAACCAAGCTTTAAATAATTAATATGTATATTTTTGTAAATATACGGAGGTTAAAAGCTCTTGATAAATAAACACAAATAAGTTTTTCATATTTGTGAGAATACTTACAAACAGTTTTATGCAACAGTGAAGATGTTTTTTGCTCCTGTGTAAAATGTGTGTTTTTTAACTCATATCGTCCCAAAGATTTTTTTATAACTTTATAAAACTTGATAACTTAAGTGTATTTTAAAGGCATATTACAACAATACAAATGAAAAAACAAAAAAATTTGTTTTCTAATGTTGAAAGTTTATAAGGAATGAGAGGGTTAAAATTTTGATTGTAAAACACTTTGAATTTTAGTTTACGATTTTTTTTTAAGAAAAAGAAATCACTTTAAATTATTGAACTTTCAAAAGTTTAGAATAGGAAAATGATTAAAAATTGGAATTTTAAAATGTGATGTCGTAAAACATAAATTTGCCAATTAATAAAAAATATTTTTCAAGAAAAATTGAAAAAAAGAGAAGTTAGCCAGTTTCTCAAGAGGCAAGAATCTAAATATTGAGAACAAACCAATAACTCAATTCTCATACAACGGTGCTGCGAAGGATTAGAGGAGATAACACTAACTCTCTAAACAAAGGTATTTCAATTTCGATTATTTTGATTTCGTTTCATACGAATATCGCAATTTACCATTAATCGGATATCCTTATTCTACATATCAAACCGTTATCTAACTGCAAATTCGATTAGTCTTGATGCCTGGACCATTATACGTTGTGTTATCTGTGTATAAGGACGATCGAAAATATAATAGCGTCATCACAACAGCAGTGGACAATCATCATTTGATTGTTAATTTTTATTTTATGCAGTGGAAGATTATACTAAATTGTCATTTACCATAATTAATTTTTAGACTTTTTTATTTATTATTTATTTCATCTACATAATTAGATTCTTACAGATTACTAAAAAAGAACTTAAAAACTGTTATTCAAAAAAGATAACTTAAATTTTTCTTTTTTTACATTACAATTTAAAATTGGTGTAAAACTATTACATAAATGTAAGCACCTTGCAATCGGTTCATTTTCCGCGTAATTTGTTCTGTGAACAGTTTCCTCGAAAACACGAGGAAACTTGAGCACATTTTGCAAAACGCGTATAAAATATGTGTAGTAAAACTTTAAACTTAATTTTAACTTCAATATCAACTAAAACGCGAATTTAAAAAAAAAATATATATATTAAATATTAATTTTACTCCTTAATGCAAGACTTTACTTTAATGAAAAATAGGCGTTAAATATTATTAAATGATACGATAATGTAAACATTAACTTATTTCTTTATCATATTTTTTGAACTTAAATTTTTTTATTAGAATCTTTAATCGAACAAATTCACTTAATAATTAACTTATACATTTATTACTTATTTCTTAACGATACCCAATTCAATGCAGTGATCACCGCAATGGAACCTTAGTAAGTTAAAATATACTATTAACCCTTTCGCTACAACTTTTTACTAGGTAGCTGAAAAATTCAATTTTTTTTCAATTTTTACTTGTGTTGGCCCCAGGAGTAATAATCAATTCTTGATTTCAAAAATTGTTTACCCTAAATGTGTTTTTTAGAATGTATCCATATGGATACAAATTTCGTCTATGGTAAAGTGAAATGCTAAGAATTTATTTTGTTTTATATTTAAGTTTTTTTTTACTTAAGTAGTTTTAATACATAAAACTAAATAGTTAAAAAAAAAAACAAGTAAATTATATACTTACTTATATCAACTAAAAATCATAAACTTAAAATTCAGATAATTACAATAAATAAAGGCAAAAATTCATACTTAAAACCTAAAAAATATATTACCAATAATTTAATCATTTGATATATAATGACAGTCCTTGAATCAATATCTAGAAACATTGGGAATGCACAAAAAAAATCGCACTTTAAGTACATATATCTCGCTTTTCTCTTACATCATTTGACTTGCTAATGCCTTTATTCTTCGAGTATTTCGGCCAATGTTGGTTTTCATCATAGCGAACAGAAGTTGATGATGCAGCTTTTTGTCACTTTCTCCTTATTTAAGCATAATGCTGGACGATCTCGTTTACGAGAACATGCCTGCTGATTGGACCGAGCTAAAGGCCATTCGCAACATCATTACGAAAGCTCAATAAGTCCATATACTTTTTATTAATTATATTGGTTGCGTGATGCTTTCTGTACTCTGATCACGAATTGCATATTGCTAAATTAATAAAGTAGTCAAATATCTTAAGGGTCGACTTTCCAGATCTGATTGAAGTTCTATACAAAGAGAGGAGAAAATCCATTTTGTCCACCCCTCCCATATTAGAATTTTACTCCGTTACTATATTTGGTTGGGTTATTTTAAAGCTTTTATTCTTTTCAGCACAAAATCGGGACACACCCTTCATAAGTTCATGGCCATGAATTGATGACAAAAGATGCACAATTCCCCCACAAACCATCTAAGAAGAAAAATATTGTCCTGTCTTTCTATACGGTAGTCAAAACTTCCACTGCCTTTTTTTAAGTCCTTTTTAGAATTGAAATTAATTTTGCCAAATCTGATTCCTCTAATAGTACCTGTAGCCCAAATTCCTTTTTGACGTAAACACAATACTAAATTGAGAGTTGTGAAATAATTATCGAAATAGATTTTATGATTCTTTTCTTTAGGAATAGTTTTTGAAAGATGGAGCACAATATCAGAGCAAAAGCTAACTTTGAGCTAGTTAAAATTGTTCCTTTTCCTTGATAGATTTCAAAATCATAAACTATGGCATTTGAGCTGCAAAGACAAAATATTTTAATTCCCCATTTTATGGGTTTCTTCGGCATATATTGCCTCAAAGTAGTTTTTCCTTTAAAAGGGACCATCATCTCATCCACACAAAGATTTTCCCCTTTTGGGAGATCGTAAGATTTTTGTGTAAACATATTTATTTGTGCAGTTTATCGTTTTGTTGTTCGTTTATTGTGAACTTTAAATTATTTCTTAAATTATGGAATCTTTGCCTTGTCATATTTTTTGGGAATACTAGCAGTATTCCCAATACATTTCCAAACGCGGATAGCCAATGGCACCAACCATTATCTCTAAAACTAAAAATTTTAGAAGTTCTTCGGTAGTTAAATTCACAAATTTCCCATTTTTAATCATTGATGATTGATTTGTAGAATACACAAGCTGTTGAAGAAAGTCTTCTGTTTTGTTTGGATATATTTCAGTAAAAGTTGTCTCTGGAGTGATCCATGAATCTTTTTTCAACGAAATTGTTCAATCTTTTTGAGTGGAATTTCGGGAGTTTTAAAAATTGTGGAACTCTCTTGAGCAGTAGAATTCTCTACTTGGAACAGGCGACTTTTCTACTTGAATTGTACTATCACCTAAAGAATTATCTGCTACATCAATATCCCTAGCAACCTCATCTTTTTTAATATCTATATCCCGTATGTTTATCTCATATGGACATTCTCGAGAAAGCTCTTCTATTAAAAAGTTTTCATTGCTACTAAAAGCATCAAATAAGTGGTTAGTAAGCTCAGTGCCTTCCGAGGCTTTGAAATTGGTTAAAATTCTTTCAATTTCATTTTGCATTTTGCTAAATTAAACAAGAGTATCAACAGAGCTAAACATATATTCATTATAGCAGCATCAAACGCAAATTGAATTTTTTGTTTTCTTTGCAAAATATTTACAACTACAACCTGCCTTTTTATCCATATGGATACATGCAATATATACAAAATCCTTAAAAGCAAACAAAATTTACTATAGAATTCTAAAATGAAATTTATTATATAGGTTTGCCATGTTTAAAAAAAATATATGGCCACCAGTATATGTAACCTGTAAAATAAAAAAACCTTTTTTGAAAAAAAAAAAAAATTGAAAAAGCCTTTTTTTAAATGTCGTATTTTTTTCAGTGTAAGAAAAAATTATATTAAAAATTATTGCTAATGATTCCTAAGACCTTTTAAATGCCATAATCAGTTGAAATCCAAATCGTATCTTTCACGTGAAGATTGTAAGAAGGCTCCAAAATTTAATGTATCCATAAGGATACAATATAGCGAAAGGATTAATTTTATTTCATTAAATTATTATAAGGAAATTTATTTGAATAATTATTCAATACTTTAATTACTCCTAAATATCACATAATCTATTGACATAAACATTATTTTTTTTAAGTTTTATTTTTTTTTATTGTTTCTAATGACATTTTTCGCTTATTTGGGAATAAATATTGTCTAATAAATAAAATTAATCACAAATTTTTTTTATGGTTGTTGAAACCTGAGGTGGACAGGTAAACTAAGGATGTAACATACTATTTATTTTTCTTTTTCTAAATCTTTACCTATATTTTTTAATTTTGTAATGGGCAAATGGAACTACATTTTTACTTTTTTATTTTTTATAGTTTTCAGTTTTTAAAATTATACTAAAATTAATGTGTTTTCTTCTTCTTTGTTATAAAAGGGGTAGTGAACTGGGTAAGAACTTTTATATTTACATTTAAAGCTAACCCCTTATACTATCTAATTCTATAAAAAAAATAGTTCAGTTTTAATGAAAAAAGAAAAAAATATATAAAAACGAGTATTTGAATAATCGAACACTGGGACGATATGGGTTAAGCAACAACTTTTATCAAAAGTTAACAGATACGTAAATTAAAAAGAAATAATTTGATGGGAGATGTAAGATAAAGATAAAATTTCTACAGAATTAAAATGTCAATTGTCTGTTATATGTACAAATGCAGTCTTGTCGTGAAGGGTTTAACAGTATAATTTATATTAATTGGAATTGTTAAAGGAATTGAAACAATAAAATAAATGTTTATCGTTATTCCTGAAGCTTTGAGTTACTTAAAAAGACTTGTATTCCTTAAGGAGCTCTTTCCCTAGATTAAAAAAAATGATAGTATTTTATTTAGTTTTTTTCCATGATTTTCTTTCCATTATTTTTACCAAAAGTTACAAAAGTAGGTAGTTTTAAGAAAAAATATAAAAAACTCATATTAAAAACTTATCCGGTTAATCGACCTATTATATTATAACCGTTTATTCGTGTCGAATAATTATTTGGGTTTTAAATTATTTCTTTTGACATTAAATCTCCATATAATTGTAGTGTTTTTTAGTTATTTGACAAAAATATCTACAAATTTATATAATATACAAATATTAGTATCGCAGTGTAGTAACGGTAAAGACGTATGAATATTATTTTTCATTTTTTTTTGTTTGGATTATCAGTAATAATACGAACTTGTTTTCTGCATTTCTTTAAAATGAGTTACAAATAATTAGTTACATTTTAAATTAATTGAAATTAATAAAATTATACGGTATCATAATTTCAAATATAAAGTAATGTTCTAAGGCTTTTTGCAATTTTTTGAAATATAGGTTTAAGACCTCATACAAATTATATATTCGTGATACTTACGAAATTGTAAGCCTCTTTTTTCACCCTAAATTTTTTTTGTACCAAAAAAATGATTCACTTCAAACATTTTTTTTCACCTCCATAATATCACTTATAATTTTTTTTATATTATTTGTATCAAAAACACTTTAGAGGACAGTGATAATAAAGTTTGTAGTTAAGTACTTTTTTGTGGTACTATTAGAACCCTAAACTTGCTATGGTACTCCTTTGACTCATTTGGTACTCATCACATATTTATGTCCGTCTTTTTAGTCATTTTTTATTTATGATAACTTTTGTGATATAATTTCTTTTATATTATAGTACATTTAAGCAATTTAGAACCTCAAATGTACTTTTTTACCTAAAAGAGTTAAATATATTGTAAAATGTATGTCATTACTAATTTCATATTAATGTTTTTAATTTCTACAACAGTAGATTCTCACACCTTAGGTGAAGCTATGGAAATATGTACGTTGTTTTTTATTTTCAATATTACCGGCGATTTGGCATGTCCTTCGCAATTTTAGTTGCTAAAAAGTATTTTGTGCTTTCGTTTTAACACGATAATTGACTTCTTTTGGGTTTACTGATTTCTAACGTACACCATATGTAATTTATTGTCTTGAATAAATTTTTAATACATTTTTTTCAGAATTGCTCTGCGAGTATGTAAGGTAAATATGTGCAACACCTTTTGTTTTAATGTTTCTAAAAGTGCTTTCAAGATAAAAGAGACACAAGATAAAAAACAAAACCAATTCGGCGCAGCCAAATTTAGTATTTTATATTTGTTGTTTTAACTGTGTCAGAATTTGAAGTCTAGTTGTATTCTTAACATATTATTGCATAATCAGATGTTTTTATTTTTGTTTTGAGATAGGTTTTTAACTATACCAAATAATAAATTCTTTTAAGCCTCTGATTATGTGTTTGTTAGATGTTAGTCGCATTAAAATAATGTTGAACGCACTTGCTGCCATTTGTACAGTTTGTACATATTTTCCGCGTGCTCCTTTTTTACAGAAGTGGAAATTCAAGATTTCAGGATTTTTTTATATGTATGTTCATTTCACATCCACTTAATGAATATTTAAAAAAAACTAAGAACATTTATTTGTAAACATATGTTATTATTTTTTCCTGTTACTACTGCTTGTGTTGTGCTCCAAAATAAATTTCTAGGTTACATTGCCTGAGTTGCTTATATATTTTTTCCCCCTTAAACTATGGGAATGTGTTGACTTTACGAATAAGACTGTCAACCAAGTTTTTACTATTACAAGTATTATTCCACCAACAATGATACACATACTACTCATGTATTGTACACATGTTCCCACATATTGTTAGTCAAAAGGTACGAGTCTAACAACTGTAGCAATAATAATGTTTTGACTACTTTTATGGTAAGCATGCTTTTCATCAGCAGCATCATTATTATCATCATGCTGCTGCTTACTATTCACAATATAATGCTTCTTCCCAGCAAAACTTTCTAGAACTGCTGAACCTATTTTAGATATTTTTCTTTTATCGCCATTTCGTTCTAGAATTATTTCCTGGGAGCCAAAATATAAGGTTTCCCTGTGCCAGAAAGAGTCCAAGAACCGGTTTTAAAACAACCCGTTCTAACATAGCTTGAAGAAAATATCATATAGCTAAAAGGTTAAACTCCACAAAAAAAAATAAAAGGCAGTATAATATGTTTTGCAACTTATTTAGATTTTATTTTAAATAGAAAAAAAACTGTAAGAAAAACATAAACTTTTTTCGAAAAATAAAGTGTAGGGTGATAACAACATTCTTCAGTTGGCCGTTTGTATTGTGGAGCGTTGGCAAAGCACTAACAACAATGGTAAAATAAGTGCTCTGCCAACACCGATTTTTTTTAAATAAATTTAAATATTAATTATATTATTAAATAAAATTAAAAAATATAACACACAATAAAAAATAAATTTATTTATATTCTGACTATTATTTTTTTATTAATACAACGATTTCCAATTTAAATTGATAAAATTCGAAGACAGTTCCTTTGCAAAATAGAAAATTCATATAAATATAAGGAATTAGGATAGTTTTATATTAAAATTCGAGAAGCAATGACATTGGAGTATTTATAACTGCAATTTGTATAGAAGTGAATTTTTTCTGATCCCACTCCTGATAACTTATGCTTAAAAACATAAAATTAATGTCAAAATAAAAAAAATGTAAAATTACCGTTTATTTTACAAAAGTTTTTGTTATTTCTAAGCGTGGATTATGTATTATCAGTGAATTTAGTAAAAATACATTAGTTTGAATTAAAATTGGGAGAAAGTAATAAAAAGTTCAGACTTTTCATATAGAAATTAAAATTAATTTACAATTTCGATTAGTCAAATGTTGAATGAAATTGTGATTTTCGTTCTGGAATAAAAATATTCTAAAAGAAATTTTAAATCTAATTTAAAATTGCAATAATAATTGAAATTTTTATTTGAAATTAATAAAATTTTTACAAAAACTTATATTTTCTAATTGCAAATAATATCTTGCACTTTAAATTGAAAATTTAAGTAAAAACTCTAAATTCCATTTTAAAAACTCCTTTCCTCTCAAATAACATTTGAAATTTAATATTAAATTTAAAATTATAATTTCAAATGAAAAGCTCATATTGTTTCTTAAATCGTTTGTCATCAATTCCTTATCCCATTATTGAATTTTTTATATAATAAAGTGTTTCCTAAGAATTTATATCAAATGTTTTGTAAATCTTCATCAATTCATAATATTATCACATATTATTTATTTCGGCTGCAAAACTCTGTTGTTTGTTATTATCAATAAGTTTAAATTTTGATTTACTTAAATAATTAAAGAAAAAATAATTGAAATTAAAAAAACTTCATCATATTGATGAAACCTCTTCATAAATATGATGAAACTGTTTTATAAATATGAAAAAATTCTTTTTAAATAGAAAAAAAATATTTCACAAATCTTAATGAACATTTTTTAACGACTCTTCATCACATATATGAAAATTTTCACAAGATAGAACTGTAAAATTGTGATAACTGAATTTTTTGTCAAGCAAATTGTTTGGTAGGAGCTACCAATATATTTGTTTATGGCGATTGTATTAGGAATATATTTGTGGCAACAACTAAATAATTCGACTGATACAACCAAAATATTTAGTTTGTAATAAATTCGGTTTTCACGATGAATATGTTTTCTCTGTGTAGTCTTATGTTTTATCTAATATTTAATTAAATTTCACACGGTAAACAATTGAATTACCGACGGTGGCAAATTCGGTTCGGCGCTGTTATCGATGGGGTAACATGACAATACATATTGTCACGATTGTAAGTCCTACGTTATTCCAAAGTATAACCTATCTTCGCCCATGATTTCACGGCAATGTGCCGATGGTATTGTATTTTTCTACATGGTATGTCAACGATTTCCATTTTTGTGAAACAGCTTCATCATATTTATAAAGTCTTACGCTGCACATAAATGTAAGAAGTTTTATTATGTTATCAATGTTTTTCCCTGAGTGTAGCATTTTTTCATTTACAGTCATTAATTTCGTAAAACAAGTACTGTTTTTGTTTTGGTACCATTTCATTTTGTATCATAAGCAATTTCTAACTGGGATATTTACATACTTCTATGCATGACAGACTAAAGCATTTGTTAGAAAAAATGTTGATGTACAATTATTATTATACGTTTTATTTCGTTGATTTTTAATGTAAATATTTGTGCCAACTCTTAGATAATTTTTTAAATACATATATAGAATATTTAGCTTGACATACTGACATAAAAAATATTGCAAATACAATTACTTTTGTGTATTTGTATTTAATTTATTTTATTTTGGTGTCGTATTATGCAGAGGTTTTTAACTCTTTTTTTGTGACAATTGAATTTTTTTGTCAACCGAATGGTTTGGTTGAAGCCACCTATATAGAACATGTTTCTGCCAACAGAAATTTTGTTTAAACAATATATTTCAAATGTGTCTCGGTTGTTGTAATCATTCCATTCAGTGGGCAAAAATATCGGTTGTCACTATAAATCTGTTTTCTCTGTGTGCATGTAAAGGGTGGCCCAAGTATAAATATCTTTTTACAATTAAATAAAATGAACTTTTTGAATAACATGGCATTTTAGTTATATATTTTTATAAATAACAAATATTCCCATTATTTATGGATTTGAAACATGTGGCCGCCACTGCTAGCTTCGCAATAGCTCATCCTGGTAATCCAATTCTCCAAAACGTTGTTGAGGTTTCTGCTTCTATCTGACAAATGGCTCGCATATCATAGGTCTTTGACGGTACCCAACGAGAAAATATCTAAAGGGGTCAAATCTCAGCTGTGAGATGGTCATTTGACATCGCAAAGACGTCTGATAACACGATTACCGAATTTATTGCACAAAACATCGATTTTTTGATGAG
Source organism: Eustalomyia histrio (assembly GCA_949748255.1). Classification (NCBI taxonomy): domain Eukaryota; kingdom Metazoa; phylum Arthropoda; class Insecta; order Diptera; family Anthomyiidae; genus Eustalomyia; species Eustalomyia histrio. Next base: position 68,168,125 of record OX456523.1, on the reverse strand, counting down.
CTAAGCCCCTCGCAGTTTACTGAAATGTCGTTTTCAGCTGCATTTTAGAAAAAAATGGTGGCACCACTCCAAAATCCACACCAAACTGTCACTTTCCGTGAATGCATTTGCTTTTTGACAATATTTTCTGATCCTCCGATGTGGCAAACAAAATTGCCTTTAATTGTTAACTTAATTAGACCCTGTAAGGGAATAATCCGAGATTTTTGTGCAAAATTCTCATCATGCTGGTTCGTGAAAAGCCGAGTTGTTGAGACCGATGGCGAGTCCATGTTATTGGATTGAGTGGCATATCTTCGGCCACAGCAGAAACATTTTCGTTGTTACTCATTTTACGACGATGGAGACCATGAGTGTTGTCCACTAGCAAGCCAGTCTCACGAACTGTTAGAACAAGCTTGCGTACCGCATGCGCGGTGGGTGCTTCATTTCGGCCAAAACTTCTTTTCAACAAACGTATAGTTTGGGCAACATAGCGCTCACTTTGGGAATAAGTTTGCAATTTTTTTTTCCAACACCGACACTTAACTTGTAGAATTTTTATTGACAAAGTAGTTAAGTTTTATTTCAAATGAATCTACTATGGCTTATAAGTGTAACTGTAATTATACAGGGTTTTTCAACAGGGACGCTACAAAAGTAGAGCGACAGGGACAGAAAACGACGCTATATTTCTTGCCGCTCTTTTGACATTTCTCTTCAGTAAGGTTTGCCACGACCAATTTATGGTCGTCATAATCGTCCTAGCAGATCAACAATTGAGCGTCTAGTGGAAAAATTTGAATCCACAGGCTCAGTACAAAATGTTTCTGTGCCAGTGAGACAAAGAAGTGCCCGTAGTGTCGAGAATATTGCTGCCGCTGAGGCTTCAGTTGAAGAAAGCCCAAATGTGTCTCTCACACGTCGTTTTCAAGTGTTGGGCATCTCTGTAACGTCGTTGTGGCGAATTTTGCGAAAAGATCTTGGCCTACATCTTTACAAGATCAGATTGACGCAAGAACTGAAGCCGCTTGACCACCAGAAGCGTCGTATGTTCGTGAATTGGACTGAGCAACAACTTGAAAATGATTCGGATTTTCATCGAAAAATCATCTTCAGTGATGAGGCTCATTTCTGGCTGAATGGCTTTATCAATAAACAAAATATGCGTTATTGGTCAGACAGCAATCCACACGTACTCCATGAGTCATCAGTGCATCCCGAAAAAATTACGGCTTGGTGCGGTTTAATGGCCGGCGGCGTCATTGGGCCGTACTTCTTCCGTGATGATCAAGACCGGCACGTTACTATGAATGGGAATCGCTACCGTTCAATGATAACCGAATATTTTTGGCCCCAATTGGATAATATGGACTTGAAGGACATGTGGTTCCAACAGGACGGCGCCACAAGCCACACAGCGAATGTCATAATCAATTTATCGGAAACCAAGTTTGGAGAACGTGTTATCTCACGAAATAGTCCAGTCGATTGGCCGCCTCGGTCGTGCGATTTGACGCCATTAGACTATTTCCTGTGGGGCTACGTCAAGTCTATGATCTATGCCAACAAGCTAGCGACGATTGATGAACTTCGTACGAATATAGAAACGTGAAATTGCAGCAGTATCGGCCGATTTATGCTTGAAAACCGTCGAAAATTGGGTTCAGCGTCTGGACTTCTGCAAGCGTGCCCGTGGTGGCCATGCCATTATCGAGTTCCATAGATAATGGCATCGAACGTACTTTTACAGGAATAAAGAATTTCATTAATATCCAAAACCGTTTTTGTTTTATTTAAAAAAACTTTTGTAGCGCTCTTATTGAAAAACCCTTTATATCAGTCATATGTACAGGTGATACTTAATAGAAGAGAAAATTACGAGGTATAGAGACATTTTGCAATACAATTTTCAGATTAAATGTTTGTGGGATTAAACGTTTTTATGGAAAGTTTCGATTTTTTTTAATGCCAGACATGGCGAATAATGAATGTATGTTGTGTGTTTAACGATTTTTCTTAATTTGCCCATTTTTTTAAATTTTAGCAAATTTTTTCGTTTTTCTAATTTAAGCGATGTTTTCCAATTTTAGCCAGTTTTGTTTGTCAAATCTTTTTTTTTTTAATTTAGTGATATTTTTTTTAATTTTGGCAATATTTTTTTTTAATTTTGGCTATTTTTTTAATTTTGACGATTTCTTCAATTTGAGGAATTTTTTAAATTTTCAATTTCTTCCAGTTTGGTGATTTTACAAATTTTAGAGAGTTTTCCATTTGTAGTGTTTTTTTAATGTAATTGCTTTATGCATGCATATAATTCAAAATTTAACGTGAATTCATTACAAGGTAATGTAGGAGTATATCGCACCCATTATCAAACTCTTGCTGGAATTTTTTTGGAATAGCTCATTTTACAAAAAAATCAGATTTATAAAGTTTTTTTTCATATAATTTACTTTTAATTATATTTAGAGTGATTGAAATAATACATACAAAATTTGCAGAAATTACTTTTATAAAAAAGTTACTTTAATAATTGAAGTTACAGTTAATTTAAAATTACAAAAAAAAAATCATAAGGACGAAGGCCTCTGCAGCCAGTTCCTGTAACTGTAATATTATTTGTAAATTAACTTTACTCTTAATAAATTAAAATAAATAAATAATAAAAAAAAATCATATATTTCGTATTATTATTAAAGAAACAATTTTGTATTAAAATAATATTTTGTACAATGTACAAATCGTTTTATATGTACAAGTATTACAGTATGTATTGTTAATTCAGTAAAGAATCGGCACCTATATCAATACTGTTCTTTGCCTCAGTTGCCAACCTTGTTTTATATTATTAAGCTATTTTATTGAATAGGTTAGACTATATTAAATATTATATACATTTGTAAAGTGTGAGTTCTTATATACAGGAAATAAGCGCACAAAGTTTAATAAAGTTTAAAAAAATTTGTTTGTTGAACCAACATTCTACATATGAGTGCTTATAGTTTGTGGGAACATTAAAAACAACACAATAGTACATTGGTAGGAAATTGTAACCAGACAAGTTAAAGTTGATGAGATAACATTAATATTTTTTATTTTGCTGAGTTAATGTTTATTTTAGCATACTAAAGACTAATACATATAACATACATACATATATATTGCTTATATAGTTCCAACAAAAAGGGATATAAATTGTATACTTATATAAATAAAGTTTGGAAAATTTACTAATAAAGTAAATTTATGTGAAAGCACATTCATTGCTTTTTATTGACAAGAAAAACTGTATTTTAACGAGTAAAAATTGTTGTTTCTGTCCACTATTGTTAGGTAATTTTCCTAGAAAATTTTTATTTAAAGCAGGAATGCATTTAGTTGGGACAACTAAATTTGCAACCAAAATATTCAGTTGGAAAACAATTCGACTGTCACGATGAATCGGTTTTTTCTGTACAAGTAAAATAGTTAACTTTTTATTTTGTGTATTCATCACAAATATGAACTTTATTGAAATTTGATGGAACACACCAAGGGAGTATCCTTGTGAATGGAAAGAATATTGTGTGGATATTGAAAAAAAAAAATGTAAACATATTCGTGAAATAGGTTCAGGGATTTAACACAATATGCATTGTTTGTTCTTTGATTGAAAAATTTTTAAACAAACATTAAAAGGGAGTGCAAAGTATTTACAATGATAAAGCTAAAAAAAATTCTACTCTGAAATTGTTTACATTTACAAAAAATAATTCAACAAGACAATGTTAACTTTTACTTTAATAAATCATTGCTTAATATTTTCAATAGAAACATTTTGGCAGATTAGACTTGCTTTAACATTCTTGCTTATTTTAACGTTTACACTTCTTAGCCCCCTAACGTGGCATTGAGTTGGTAAAGTAAAATACGTATCTCATATTTTTTCTCTTCTATAAAATATCACATGATTCGATTTTAAACGTTTTTAGAATCACTTAGAATATTATGTAGTTAGCTTTATAAAAAAAAATTTTCGTTCCATTTAAAAATAAAGGAACATACGGGCGGATCAATAAGTCCGTGACTTTTCGAACTTCCCTGGTAGTTTTATAAAATGCAACACTGCTCCCATCAAGTACCACCTGTTAATAGACTACTGTCAAATTTTCAGCAAGTTCCGTCATTTACTTTGCGTTAAACAGCTGTTTAAAACATACAACTTCGTGGATTTTTTTAAAAATGGAAAAAAGTGAATTTCCAGTGCTCATTAAACATTATTTTTTGCGAAGAAACCGTCAATCAAACCAAGGAAAAGCTTACTAAATACTATGAATTTCACGTGTCTATGATATGTGTGTTGTATTTTGTGTAATTGAAGTTGCATCGTTGCTCAAAGTTCAATTTTGCCAACAACAATTTTAGAAAACAGCTCAAACTTTTTAAATAAACATCCGATATTTACATTTGCTTTTAGATATTTTTTGCTAAAATACTAACAGCCGTATGCATATACATTTAGTCGGTTCTTATAACAGTCTTATAAAGAAAATTTGTCGTTGTTTTGCATGTTAATTTGATTTATAAGTGTGTTATAAAAATCAACAAAATGTTTATGCATACGGCTGTAAAATTTTATTTATTTAGGAGTATTTTAAAAAACGCAAGCCATTTTATCACTTTTGCTAAAAATATGAAAATATGAGTCGCGATACAATTTTGACTACACCTTAATACAGCGCGATTATAATACACTCACCAAAAAAAGTCTGTAATGGCAACTGAAAATTTTGCTGTTATTACGGGAAATTCTGCTAATTTGAGCCCAGCGGTATTTTTTGCTAATCTTAGCAACACAAGTCTGCTGACTTGTAGTACAATGAAATTAGTAGACAAATTAGTAGCCGCTACTAAATTTTAGTTAACTTTTTGTAAAGTGGAATTTAAAATCACTTTGCCAAAATCAGGAAAAAAAATTACTAAATATTATTAATATTCGTACATAATTTAAAATTTATTTTTTTATCGAGCATCAATAATTTTGATTATATTTTTTAAAAGATATTTTATACAAAAGGAAAAAAAATCAAAGGCTTAAAAATCTTAAAAATTGTTAAAACATAAACGAATTTATCATTTTGTTTTAATTTGGTAATTTCTGTTTTGAAAAATATTTTAGTAATTTTTTTTTTTTACTTTTAAGGTTCAATTTAATTGTTGTTTTTGCTGATTTTTAGAACTTACCCTTTTTAGTGCAATTTTAAGTGGATGTCTTCTTTTTAGACATGAGTCTGTATCTTCACTTCTGATCCCTTTTTTAATCCTATATAACATTTTAGGGCAATTTAAGTTTGTATGTATAAGTTTAAATTATTAGAAATAACATTTCCTTCAATATCAACTTTTTAAAAATTAGTATTTTTTTTTGCTAATTTTAGCAAATCGGTTTTCAAAAATTTGTAAAATGATTTCTCAAATTAGCAACGAAAATTTGTAGATATTCTGTACAAATTCTGTAATTTGTAAAATGTAAATAGCAAAAAGATTTGCTAAATAATATTTTTTTTAACTAAAAATCAGTACAAAAATAGTAAAGTGGGATTGAAAACCGTTTACAAATTTTTCTACCAACTTTTTTTCTAAGTGTAGGAAAGTGGAATACACAGTTGCTTATTTTCAATGAAATTTAAAAGATCCCAGTGGATAAAAGGGTAAAGTTAAAGTTCGAAAACCTGTACCATTACCAGTGAAAATAGGACTGGTCTGAATGGTCATACACTGTGACCTGTCCTGTGAACACAAAGCATTTCACCTTTTAAAACAAATCTTAGAGACTATTTATACCAAAAATTAAAACCGATTCTTCTGTAGATAACCTATTTATTATAACCATTACTATAATTTTTATTTTATAATGTAAATATGTAGATTTTGAAATATGTATTGAACATGATTGTACACTAGACCGTACCACCTTACAGGCAAAAAAAAAAAGTTCACCGTACACCCTCATATATATATGATATATAACCCTTTAAGATCCGACTGTAAATACAGAAGATATGACAAAAAAATAAAAATGCCCTACATTCGGCAACATAAAAAATTAAAAAAAAAAAATAAAATAATAGTTCCGCTGGAATTATTGGAATTCTTTACTAGCAAAAGTTTATTGCTTTTTTGCGAGCTTTCATTTTAAAATATTAGGGTAGTACATTAAGGTGGTAGCAACTGAGATCTGGTGGGTTAATACTAGAACGGGTTACTTGAGGTCAATGGCTCCTTCGAGGAAAACATCGGCCTCCGCGAGACAAGAAACATTGATATACAATACTTTAAGATCGGACGGTAAATAACGAAGATATAACGAAAAATATAAAATGGCGACCCCTACGTTCGGCCAAAAAAAAAAAAAAATATTTTCGAAATTTTCTTGTTAAAATACTTTATATTAGAGGGTGTACGGTGAACTTTTTTTTTGAGGTACGGTCTATTGTACACACTTGATAATTTGTCTCAATAATTTTTTATGCATTCTAGGGATTAAAGCATTGAAGCATTATTTTTTCTATATAAATGCCAATGCTTTGGCTTCAATTATTTTTCCCCAAGTGCGGACCTATGTTATTAAATTTAATTGTACATAAATTATGTTAAATAAGATTTTATATTATAGGAAACTTTATACGGAGGCCGCATTAGTAAACACAAAAGGGCCGACGAGTCACATTTATCCACCGTTGGTATAATAATTTTAAGCATTTTTTGTATTATTTTTGCTTTCTATTTTAAAATGTCTTCTTTTTTTACATTTTTCATTTATTTTTTTATAATTTAAATAAATATTTTATAATTTTTTTAAAATAATTTTAAGTGTGTTTCATTTAAAAGTAATTTTCATTTGAATTAACATTTTGTTTCTCAATTTTTAATTATTCTACCGGGAGTGATAAGTCAATTAGCCTCTAAGGACCTTTCCTGTGATTGTTTAATCAAGGGAAATTTACTGAATTCGTACAAAGTATTTTTATTTTTGTAGTGTTAGTTTTTTTGTATTTTTATTTTTTATTCCGTTTTTATTTCTTTTGTAATTATTTGAAAAGAAAATTATAACTTTGCCTTAGCAACCAATATGGATGGGCAACAATATATTTGATGGTAGAACGTTGCCTTGTAAGCAGTTATGTGATCGAGCCCTATTGATGCACAGATTTTTTTAAAGTCTGTAGCCATTGTTAAACAAAATTGCTTAAAGTTGCACCAAAAACGATTATAAGCTTAACATTCCTTTGGTAAACGTTTGGTAACTTTAAACATTTTAAAGTGGAAAGCAACGTAAGTATGTTAGTGACATTTTTTTGATTTGCTTTCGTTTTTTGTGTTTGTAAATTAAAATATTTTGAAAACTTTTAATAAAAATAATAAATTGTGAAATGGATACTGTTGGCCGTAGATGCGGGAAACATTTGGTCCATTCGAGCCGGATCGGAAAGTCAAATGTTTGCCGTAGACGCGAAAATGAAAATAAAAAGACAAAAAAGTTCAATGGTTAATAAAGAGACAAATTCTTAATCCTTTATTAAATATAAGGTTACCTTTTACAAAGTGTAGCTGGAGTATGTAGCACGTAGTGGAGTATGTAAAGCCAAAACGATACAGAAAAATATAGCTAGTACAAAAACTAGCAGAGAGAAAAAGAAGGTGACAGACAATGCCTAATAAACCGTAAGCGGTTCTATGAGTTAGATTTGATGTAACTCAAACTAATGATTAACCCTGGTGGGCCTGCCGGTACCAAAGTGGTACCGCCTTTTAAAATAATAAATTTAAGAGTTTTGAACTAAACAGATACTTTAAATTACTGTTAATTGTGTATTGTTTTTATAAGTAGATACTATTATCCAAATCAGAAATTATTATCGGTCAAGAATTTACAAACAGAGATGGGTTCTCTCTTCCTGATGACCAATTTAAACAAAATATTGTTTTAACAAACAGCAAAAAAATAATAAAACTGAATAAAACAGACATTGCAGGAGACCGCAGAGGATGTGGAACATCACCATAACTGCAAGTGCTAGTAGCTTTGCGTTGTTGGGCACAAAGACAAGTATAGTCAAGTATTAAAGAAACAAACATTAAACAATGTAAATATAAGAAATGTTTTAGTGATGTACTTACAATCAAAACAAATCAATACAGCTCGTTATTCGAATACTTATAACATTTCTAATATAAAAAATCTGGTTAGTTCTTCTCAATTAATTTAGTTCATTTTGTGTTTTTATTTTATTGAATAAGTAAATCGAAGAAGATTGCGTAAAAAACATATTATTTTATGTTAAGAAAATAATAACCTTTTTATAAATTTGATTACCCGGCTGAATTAATATTCGTTTTAATGCATCGCTTACCATAAAGTGACAACTGAATCTGATGGCATTTCCAAAACCAAACTATAAAATTCATTAAAACTTTATAATTTATTAAAGTGGGGTTTTTTCATACGTTTTTTTAACAAACGTTTGTAAGCCCTAATGTGTTTATTAACTAATGTGAAAGTAAAAGTTAAAGTAATTTATTTTTTTGCATACGGCCCGTATTATTTTAATAAGTCGAGTGCATATCCAGTTTTAGACACATTCTCTTTGGGCTCTTTGCGTTAGTTCTGTCATTTTGCGTTAGTATTGTGACAGTTTTTTCTGTATTAGTGTTGTAACAGATTCATCTGCGTTTGTCCTGTGACATGATACAAAGCGCAATTCACCACCTAACAAAGTAATTTTCTTAAAAACATTTATAATTACATGAATTGCGAAATCGGACTTAGTCAAATAAATCAAATTATTCGTAAAATTAAAAAAAAACATATATTTTATAAAACAACTTTTACAGAGATAATAATTTTGAAAATACAATAATTATTAGGCTTTCATTAACTTAAAATAATCCAGTTGCATTGTCTTAATGTGTTTATTTATTTAATGAAAGATGGAAATTTTTCTATGTGTAATCGCAGTTATATAGCATGCAGCTAAGATCCGGCACACATAGTGTTAGTATATACATACTAACATACACATACATTTTTCAACCATACTTATATCATGCAACGGATATGTCAAAAAAGTCGACACACTCGAGGGTACAAGTTTTTTTTTTTTAAAGGTTAACGTATGGTTCAACACCAGTAAAAACTACATTGCAGTTAAAAGTCATTTTGAGTTCTACTGCAGCAATTTAAAACAAAAAAACAAAAAAAAAAAAAAAACGGAAGGAGTGTTATGTACATAATATAATATATATTATATTTTAGTATTTTATAAAAGGTCTGTACGAGGTAATTTTGGGTAAAGTCTGGTAAAATGAGAGTAAGCAAAAAGTTATCTCACAATGACATAAAAATACCCAAAATACTGCGAACGCACAAAACGACATTTCTTACCTAAAAATAAACGTCAAATTTATTTATATTAAAAAAAACAGTTTATTTAATGTATATATTAAAATTGCAAAACACTACTTACATTTTAAAATATATTTGCCATTATTAAGAATGAAAAATTCTTTATTGAAAATTTTTTATTTAACTTTAAGTTTTTCACAATACAAAACAGCTGATTTATTAGCAGAAAGTGTTGAGTTGACAGTTTTACCATTTTTAAGAGCTAACTATATTATACTTTTTCTGGCTTAAGCAAATGTGCGAATACATGTAATCAAATGCGTATGACTATATTGTACTTAACAAACTTTTTGTTAAGATTCGTCAAGTGTAATTTGCTTAAACAAACCGCGAATCTGGCCGCACTTTACTTAAGGAATCAATCAATGCAGGCACTAATGCATTTTCTAGTACTTTTTATTTATGTTTTAAATCGTTTCTTTAAATTATTTAAAATAAATATACACATACATGTAAAATCTTTATAAATTGTACATATTCATTATATTTTTCGAAAAAATACATATATATAGGAAATATAAGAAGAAAACAGTTCTTGCAAAAATACAAATATTTGCAACTAAGTGTAGTAAGTATTTAAGTTTAAAAAGTACATTGTAGCCACCCAAAAGTCTTCAATAAGTTGATTAAGCATTTGACAGACATTTCGTTAATTTTTGACAGTAGCTTAAGTTAGCAAAATTATAATATAGTTAGTCCTATACCCAAACAAAAACTATGGGTAAGTTCTGGTGAAAGAGAAACACAATTACTCTCTCATGAACGCTCTCATTTACCCAATTTTTGGTATAAGAAACGTTTTTTGCTAAGATTGGGTACGACGAACACACCTAATGTTTGCAACTTTTAAGATTTATCTATAAATCTTCAAGAACAACTTTAAATAAAATTTTCGTTTGTCCAAACTCAATTCGACAAAGTGATAAGTTTTAACATTTTGTGTAAAAATCATTGCTTTTTGAAATAACAGCTTCTTCAAAGACATATTTTATTTGCAATTTTCATTGTCGACATAAATTAATATAAAATATTCAGCAAATAATTATTTATAATTTCAATTTGAATGTTATTTTAATTTAAGTTTTTCCTGTATTTTACACATACTGTGAGCGCCAAAAGAAACTGAACACACATGTCTTTTTTATTTTCAACTATATTTTACTTATTTGCTTTATCATTGAATTTAACTTTTTTGAAAAAGTATATATTATCTTTTCTCACTTAAATAAAAAAACAATAACAAATATCTTATAACAACAAAAAATATACAACAAACCCAAAAAATACTTCATATTTACAGAGTCGTAAGAAGTTTTATAATAAGAATAGCAAAGGAATTTTAAAGTATTAAGTGTTTTGTTTGCTATCTTCTAGCTTGCAATCTTCTAGGCATCGACTCCAATAGCTTGCTGGTTATTCCGGAAAAAAGTGTTTATCATTTTTCGTTAAATTTATTAGATTATGACCCGAAAAATCTTAAAAAAATTTCTTAGTTGAATTAGAGATTTTGTCAAAAGTCTACAGATATTTATTATTACACAGATACAATGTCAAGCGAATTTTTTAGATGCATCTACAATCACTTGCTTGAGTTTTTAATACTATTGTAATTACCGCATTTTGTACACACACTCTGAATTTTAATTGTTATTTTTAAATGCTTTTCTATATATAAATTATAATATTCTATAAATAGATTTTCGAATAACAAAACCGCGTTCCACTAGTCAAATTTTAAACTTTAATATTTTTCTGTTTTAAAATTTGAATATTTTTATTTAAAATAACATAGCATCCAAAACAGAAAATAAATTTTAATCAATAAAAAAATATTAAAAAAAAATTGAAAATTCCTAATGGTTTGAACTCAGAATCCTAAGACCAGCATGCTGTGTCTCTACCCACTGTACAACAGACAATTACATTAAGTTGTTGTCTAATTTTGAATATAAATATGTAGATAAATAAAATGCAAAAATATAATACATTATTAAATTTAATTAATGTTGGTAAACAGCATGACATTTTATTAAAATTGATTGGAAAGACTAATATTTTAGATAGTTTTTATTGAAACAGAACTAATATTAGATTTTTGCTGCAAATATTCTGTTCAAACTACAAAATTTTCGATAAATTGTTGGTTGTGGACATTTAAGCTAATGTAGAAGATAATATTCTTTCATTATTTAAAAAAAAAAAAAACAATATTTGACATGATGCTAATGTGACATTATTTCGGTTAATTTTATATATTTTTTGTTTATAATTAAGTTTAACTATGCTGATGAAGAACTTTAAGTACATGCAATTAAAAATTTTAAATAACGATACAATTTGGGTAACTGCGATAGAATTCCAACTAATTTTTTTCTGTGTGTAGATTTTTTTTGCATTATTTGAAAATACAAGCACTGTCAGATTGGTGTTTAACCTAAGTTGTGGGACTTCGGGCGTTTATTGTGAAACATTAAAACAATATAAATTTATTTAAAGAATTCGCCAACGTTAGCTATGACCTTCTCCCATCTTTCCGGCAACATATAGATTCCGCACCGAAAGAAGTGTTTAGTTGTTAAGGCCAAGAACAAATCAAAACAATTTCTAAAGTGAAGCGTATTCCACTGAGAGCGTTCAGTATCTATAGAAAGAAATGGTAGTCGGAAGGGGCAAGATGGAATATTACGGCTTTTCTGTCAATGGTCATTACAAACGAACCTATTGTGTTTAGTTCGGTCTGACCCCATTTCAGCAGCTCATAATAATGTGACTCTTCTGGGCTTTTCATCGCGAAATATATATTTAATGCAAAATTTACTTCTTTTCGGACATGAAAAATCGTCTTTCAACGTCTGTCGGCTTTAACTGGTGTGGTACCCTATTTTTTTGCTTTTGGATGAATCTTGCTGCTGGTAAACGTTTTAAAATTACTACTTGAGTTAATTTTTCTTTTGAGTTTTGAAACAATCTTCATCAAGTAATGCCTTCAATACATCATCCTCGAACTTTTTTGGTTGCCTTGCGTATCAAAATCACCACCTCTGAATCGCACAAACCATCCCTCGCACGTTAGAATTTATGGAAAATATTAAGAATTAACATCGGTAAGCAATCTATGTGATTCACCTGCTTTTTTTTTGTGCCTTGTTGGCACAAAACAAAATTCGATATTTTTGAGGCAAAAACAAAAAAGCTTGTTTCTTACATTATTTCGTTCAAGAACTAAGTGAGAATAATTAACAGAGTTGTACCCTCCAAAATTCCATATAAATTATAAAAGGCACAAAGCATTTGTAAAAGATACGCCATCTGTAGTGAATCCCGCATTGTTAAGTTTTACACCGATAGCTGTTTTAATAAAAAACCTCTTTAACTCTAAAGCCTAAAATATATAGTGAATGGGCCAATGAGCATTGTCAGTTCTTTTAATCTTTGTAAATTTCACAAAAATAAACACAATATTTTTAAAAATTTCTTATTGTAAAGTGTTCGAAGGCAGCTCTTATTTATTTAAAATTTTTCGAATTTCTTGACAGTGACAGTTCATGAAAGCTCCGATGGTATCCCTATTGACTGGCGAATTGGAATCCCAGGTTCTTGTTGCGACATTGCCACGTTTTATTAAAAAATCAATTCACATATTGTAAAAATTATGTTTTTCGTAAAAAATTATTTTAGTTTGCAAATCTTTTTTAGACCCATTATTTTTTCAAAATTGGTAAGCAATTCCATATACATTCCCATTTAAATGAAATGAGAAAAGTGACAAGAACTGCAACTGGTTACTATTACCAGGTAATAAGTTATAAAAACCCACTAATAAAATAAAGTTTGTTTGCACTAGCAAGATAAATGCAAAATATCAATACAAAATACTTTGATTTAAAATGTTAAAGATAAATTCCAAACATAATCGTACATTAATATTAGACTTATTCTTAAAAAATATAATGATATAATTTTATTATTTTAATATTGTTACGGAAATTCGATTCATCAATTTCCATTTACCCGCGGAAATACAATTATGCCAGCCTTAAACTGTTAATCAATTCATTTAGCAACTAGCCAATTCGTTACATAGCAAAGGCAAGAACCTTCCATAAATTGTAGAAAACTTTTAATTTTCTGGGTATTGCTAGTAGATAGTACTGCCAACATCATAATCCAAATAAGTCTGGATATTTCAACCACATTCTACTTGAGGTCGTTATTACATACATAAAGAGCGTCCAGAAAGGGGTTTCAGTTTGAGACAGTTGGTTAATACGGCAACAACTCAGCAAAATAAAAGCGTCGATTAATTAATTGTGTAAAAGTGTTATTGAATTTAGTTTCTATCTAGTTTTGTGTAATTACACAAAACTAGATAGAAACTAAATTCAATAAAGAGTTTTTTAAAAAATTTCAACTCTTGTTGATTATTTGCAATTCAAAAAAAAAAAAAAAAACTTGATTCAATTGAAAGGAAACAAACCAACGGCTTGAAAAGGTAAAATTGCAACAATATGTTATAAGTAACAAAAATTTAATTTTATATAACTAAATGATATCACTCGGAGAATTAAATTTAGTGGCGCTATCAGCCGCATGCATCTGTGGTTTGGACATTTCCAAACGATTTTTTTAAAACTTGTCTTTATAAAATTTCGCATACGAAAGGTTTAATAATGTGTAAACTATTGACATGAGTTTCCTTTAAAATTAGCCAAAGTCTTATTTAATTATTTGCAAGCTCATTGTCAGTTTTTAGTCTATTAGAACTTATCTATCTTGCAGTGTTTAAATAAAAATGAATAAGTCTAATGCATACAAATAAATTTATTTTTATTATATTTTCCTTTTTTTTGCTACAAAAAATAAATATAAAAAACACACAAATATGTTGTTATTGCTGTACTGCTATGATATACAGATGGCAGCAAAAACATTTAACACACATTTCCGTTGCAGGTAAATATCAAACATACTTATAAAACATATGGTTGGAAATCATATTTTTTGTCTTTTACAATATTTATTGTTTGGTACAATGTTTTTTTAACATGTAGATTTGGTAATTCCTGTAATGGTTCCTACCAAACTCAAACAACCAAGCAAACTCAAAGTCAAAAGTTCAATCTGATTTCAACCTTAAATGATATATTTTATAGTATGTATTATAAAATATATATAGGGTGACCAGGAACAAATTTAAGTGTAGAATTTTATAAACCTTAACCATCAAGTAAATGTTTTTTATTGCAAAACATTTTTGTAAATTTTTTTAGATTTTTAAAAATTTTTAGATGTCGCAGTTTAGGGGTTTTTTATGAAATTATTTTATGGAAAAAAATATCATAAAAAATATATAAGAATATACAATTATATCGCCTATTTCCTAAGATATCACCCATTATCTAACCAAATTTATATACTTTATTAATGTTGCACATATATACATTCTATGGGGCACTTACATTAAAAGAAAAACTATTTGTAAGAAAGCGCTAGGACCACTGAGCCATTGAATGACATACGCAAGGTAAATATACAGTTTTCGTTAAAAACAGATTTTTTTGGTTTTTAAATGACAAATCTTTGTATGTGTTTGTTGTTTGTGTATAAAAGATAAAGAGGTGAAAGAAAAGAAGTTCAACAAATAAAATAAAAAATAAAAACAACAACAATCACGAACACACTGCCAATCATTGTTGTCATATTTTTTTCCAAAAATCTTTTGTCCTCAAAAAAAACTTTTTTCGACCAAAAAATTTTTTTTTTAAATCCTTAAAAGAAATTATTAGAACTGCATGTGTTTTATTTCTACAAAAATGTTTGCAAAAATTTTAAAAATTTGAAGGAAATAGTTTATAAAAATTTGTTTTATAAATTATTATAAGTTATAACCTAAAATAGTTGCACCTAAAGAGAAATTATGTATAAAATTTTCTTAATATATGAGAAATAAAATGGTCTAAAAATCTTTTTATAAATTTTTCTAAATCGGAGCAAAAAATAGAAATAAAACCGTTTGTGTTTTGTTTGTATCAGACGGTCGCCTAAATTTAAACTCAACCACTATTTATATCTGATGGTAAATACATATATCAAAATCTATATTAATACTTGTTTAAATACTACCATTTTATAATTTATTTTAAATTTGTTAAAAATTAGTCACTAAAATTTATTAATATTAATAACAAAAATCATCGAAAAATTGTAGTATTATTTTTAGTATATTTCAAAATCAATTTAAGCATTTTTTGGCCTTGCTTAATGTCAGAGTTAGCTGTAAACAAATTTTAAAATCTGGTCACATGGTTTCCATGTGATTGTTTTAAATATGGTTGGCATTCAATACCTTTTCATAATAACGGTAGTTTAATACTGCCACTTTAAGACCGATGTGAAGACAATTTTGGAATCGCAGTTTTAAAATTTTCGTGTCGGTATTGATCAAAATGTAGTAGACAACTACCGTTATAATAAAAAGGTAGTGCTTACCAAGTGAATCACTACCTTTTTTTGTGGTGAAAGGTATAAAAATATATTGAGTCTATTTGTTTGCTCAATAGCGGCAAATCATGTGATTGCATGTGGTTGTGTTTATTATGCGTAAAATTCAACATACATATTAAATAAAGGGATTTTACGGAAAGAATTAAAGGCAGTGGTGGTTTTTTTGCTAATATCTCAGCCATTTATCAACCGATCTCGCTGAATTTCAATAGCAAACAGAAATGGATCACATGTGACAGAAATATATAACAAGGAAGTCCTCATTATGTCTGGGGTCATAGGAAAACCCATTTCAACACACATATGAACAGACGGACATCGTTAAATCAAATTCGCTCTTCATAAAGACCCAGAATATATATACTTTATAGGGTCTAAGACCCAATGTTGTAGAAATTACAAACGGAATGACAAAATTAAATATATACCCTTTTACACCACCTGTGGTTAAGGGTATAAAAATATGTAAATAAATATTCAATTAAATTTTTGGTGTACAAGTTAAAAGAACATCATAAAAACACACACATATGGTTATTCATACAAAATGTGTATATAGGCTGTGTGAGTGTACATTTTGTAGATTAAAAAATAAATAAAAAAATTGGAAACAATCCCGAATAAATATATAATAAACTATTTTTTACGGAATTAGTAGATAAAATTTTAATATTTATTTTTATTAATCATTTGTTTTTACTAATCTGTCAGTCGTTTAAATAACATTTAAACCTTGTTAACAAAATCCATTTGATTTAAATGAAAAGTAATTAATACCGTTTTTAAATGAAATATCATTTCTTTTAAATAGTAATTTCTGTTATTTTAATTTAAAAAAGAAACTACAAAAATCGGCTTTTGGTAACATTCTGTCAGTTAAATATTGATGATTATATTAAATGAATTTTAAATGTTTTTACAACTTTTGGGATTAATAAAGAATGATTAAAAATAAATAACAAAATTTGCTGAATATAATGAAAAATCAGTAATATTCGTTTTTTAACGAAATGATATTTTGAGTTAAAGGTGTTGTGTAATATCTTTACTATCGTTTTTCCTAAATTTGTCCTTGTTTTAATATCTGAAATATATTTAGTAATGTAAAAAATTTAAAGGCTGTTCAATTTTTTTTAAAGAAAACAAGAATATTTCCGATATTTTAACATAATTGAGGGATAACGTCGAAATCACGCAAAACTTTTTTATTGTTTGGGCACCCTAATATACCTTCAAGTTTTTATTTATTGCTGTTTTATTAACGACATCACATAAAAAACCATATTGAACAAATGTCTGGTTATCGAATATAAATATTTATTTGAATATTCCTTTACCTAACATATAGATATGAAACAATAATGTTGTTATGCTATAACTACTACAGTTTTACAATAAATGTTGAAGCAAAGCGTTAAAGGTAAAACAAAATCTGATTTGTTATATAACATCAAATACCCGTACGGACTCAAAAGTTAGATTTTGCAAAAAAAAATGTTTATTATTGGTGTTGTCAAATAGTTTTATATGATAAAAATCAATCTGGATTTTGAGTATCATCATCATGAGTTTTATAAATCTCTGTATTATATTCAATTTAAGCCATCTACAATATTTTTCTATGATATTAATATCCAATTAATTAAATAAATAGTTATTTTCCATTTAAATAAGTAGTTATTACTTTCGTGAACTAAATTTATTAAATGAGTTTTAAAGGTGCACTAAGTATTGTACTGTTGTATCGTCGTATTAAAAACAGAGTTGGTAAAATTTTTATTTTACTATAACATGCATAAACCATCACGCAGATCTTACGAATAATTTCAAAAATAATATATAGTATTAGTATTTAATTAATATTGTAGAATGTAAACTTACTAATGGTTTTAAAATAAGTAAATTTCATAGTCTTTTTGCTCTCCTAAATAGTTGTGCTTTTGTAGCTGGCTCGAATTGAATATTAGACAACGATATAAAAATTATTGTATGTTCAGTGTATGTTCACATGGTTCTATGAAAAAGAAATATCCAAAAATTGTATTAAAAAGAGTTGGATTGATTTAAATTTAAAAAATGATCCCAAAAGTTAGAAAACATTGTTTTATGGTAACTTGGAGTACGAGCGCTTACTTTTAAAAACTGCTATCACCATTGAATTCAACATACAAAATTTTCAAATGTATTATATTTCCGATTTTTATTCATATGCGTAGTAGATAACAACTCAATGTAAGTGTCTGTGGTGCAGTTGGTAAAGACACAGCTTGCTAGTTTTAGGGTTCTGCGTTTAAATAATCAAACATTTTTTAAAATTATTTTTAACAAATTTTTTTAATTGATTAAATTTAAAAGACTCAATTTATTTTCTGTTGTAGCTACAATGACGAGCGTGCCGTTAGCAAAATTTTATACTGCCGTATCTGCTCCCACAACGATTACAAACCATGTCGCTATGTCATGGGAATGGCTTTATTGTATTGATTTCTTTCAAAAATAACATTTGTAATGAAAATTAATTGAAAAATTAAGAAATTTTTAAAATATATAAACTTTATTTTTAATTATCAACAAATATAACTGTAATAGAGTGAAACTAGGAAGAGTGGCAAGAAAAAGTGCATATCAAATGAAATGTATGGACAAAAGGAATAAGAAAAACTACCGTGCTAAGAAATCTATCGTCCAGTTTTGGAGAAACGCTGGAAGATGAAATTTATGGTCCGAGTGGGATAAAAGATGCACTTTTCAGAGTGGCAAGCAAGAAAAAGTGCACATCAAACGAAAGATATGGACTAGTGATATCAGAAAAACTACCGTGCTACGAAATCTATCGTCAAGTTTTGGACGATAGTTTACTTTTTATGATTCCTCTGGCCCATACCTTTCATTTGATATGCATTTTTTTCGTTTGATGTGTGCTTCTCCTTGCTACTTTTCCTGATTTCACCCTATTATAGGAATCTTCCATTGATATTTTTGATAATTAAAAGGCTTAAAAAGTTTATATTTTTTGAAAATTGCTTTATTGTTCAATCAGTTTACAATACAAATGGTATTTTTCAAATAAATAAGTACAATAAAGCTATTCCCATGACATAGTGACATAGTTTGCAATCATTGTGGGAGCAGATACGGCAGTATAAAATGTTTCGCGTTGCCCACGCACGTGCTACAATGTTATTTTTAAAACAAAAATATTCAAATTTCAAACTCTATAAATATACAAGTTTGAAATTTGATTTAACCTAGAGGAAAAGCCATAGGCTGACAAACAGAAAGTAGCCGTTTCTAGCCCAGTTCACGAAATAATAACATATTATTTTTAAAATAAATTATGTGGAAAGCGTGTTTATTAATATAAGAAATGTTAAGAGAATGTCCATTTGTAAGATATTAAAATTTATAAATAGAACAGCAATCAATTATAACAATAAAAATTTAAAATTTGCAAAAAAAAATACTCAACATTAATTAATTTATTGCAGATTTTAAAATTACATCAAATTAGGAATAACAATATAATTTATTTTTTTTCTGTCTCTTCGTAATAATTAGTTATCAAATTATAATACTGATGTTGTAGAACCGTAAATTATTATATGTTATACAAAGGAGTGTTATTATCCGATATAAAAGTATTAGAAACACCCACCAATCTAAACATATATTTTTATTAACCCTTATGTTGTGCAAAAAAACACCCTCTAGAAGGTAGATAGGTACCTGGGCCAAGGACCCTTGAAACCAGGATAAACAAACTACATTTTTTTTAGCCACGCATGATGCCATGGTGCCATGATGCCATGATGCCAAATGACGAAACTACAAAAAATTCTTAGGCGACACCATGAAATTCTTAGGCGATTTACAGAAACATTTAACCACTTGCAATGGTACAACCCCAAGTACAGTGATTGTGTTGTGCATTATAAAAATATAACAAAATTTATTTATAGGTTTGGCGAGACTTAAAATTTAAAGTTAAAAAGAAAATGGTAGCCAACAAAGCCGAGTATAATGCTACAGGTGGCGGAAGATTCAAGCAATTTATATTGAGCCCGCTGGAGGAAGCTGTGGCAAATCTTCTACAGTTTCAGAAACAGCTGAACCCTAAGTTAAAGTCGTTTCCAACACTGAGCTGGTACGACCCCTGAGCTAAAAATCTTAATGTAGCTGGCAACTTTATTGTTTTGGAAATAAATGTGGACTTGATTCCGGTTTTAAAATTAGGTGCTATTGTTTCCAGCACATCTTTGAAGGCTGTTTTATTCAGCCGAAGGTAACTTTCAAACCTTTTAAAAAAATTAGAAGATTAACATTCTTTAAAGTAACATACTTTGATTTTGTACTTACTTGTTATCCGGCAGGTTAAAGATATTGGATTTCTGTCTGAGTAGTCTTCTTTCCAATACTAGATTTTCTTTATTTTCTTCATCACTCGAATCAGAATTAAAATTACACATAAAAAACATTTCTTTCGCAAAAATAATAAACAATATAAATCTGCCGACTCAATTTTTAGAGATGTGTTTTTGTTTAAATCGATAAACTGTCGACGTCGTTTCAACACTGTTATGGAATACCAATTTGGTGTCGAAGTGATGTCGACGTCGAATCAAAGTGATGTTGACTCAAAAACGACGACGACATTGACAACGACAACTAGAATAAGGGTGATTATTGTGTTTTTGTTGAATGTTAGGAAAATTCAAACATGTATACATTCACAACACAATCACTGTACTTGGGGTTGTACCATTGCAAGTGGCTAAATGTTTCTGTAATCGCCTAAGATTCATTCTGGTTTCAAGGGTCCTTGCCTGGGTACCTAGATATAAGTTGTAAGAAAATTTTATATTTTTTTTCACTTGTATTCTACAAAGTGTCGATGTTGAAAATTATAAGCCTTGGGAATGTATAAAAGAAAAAATGTTAAGTTATCTACGAACACTCAAAGCCTATAGCAGAATCCACTTTGGCTGCCAAACCGAAAGTTATAGCGCAAACTAAAGGAGGAGGATAAGGTGATGGGAATATACACTACTAAAGGTAGGATATGGCCGTTAGCTATATTTTACAATGTTATCGATTCAGCAGCATTGTCTGCATATAAAATATTTAAGTTTTGAGATGTATTAGGAACGACGTGCCAAAGCTCCAAATGCAATCGAAGTTTATTCTACTCGATCAACAAAACAGGTTGTACTGGGACAAGAAAATTTAACAATTGCTGTGTCTAATGTAAGAAATCTCAGCTAACAATGAAGCAAAGAAAAATTCGAAAGGCTTGTAAAAATCGCGATAACTTTTTGCATTAATTTTTTATATGTATTTTATTTATATCGCCTAAATTAATTTTTCATATGAGTTCTAAAAACCAACTGAAATAATATAGGATTGTGCGAGAGGGACAATGCCACTTGTAAATAACACATGGGCTGAAAATTCCGCAGGACTTTATTCATCACCATAGTCTCCTTCAAGAGCGATACAATCACTCCAACGTCTTTCTAACATTTCGATATCTTTTTTATAGAATGATCTTTGGCCTCAAAATAGGCATTCGTTTCGGGAATCACCTGTTCGTTCCGGCCAACACGGTGGATGCAGAAATTATTGAAAATGTAATTCCGGCAATTTGGCTGTGGTATCCAACGACTTGTGACACGGCGCACTGTCTTGGTGAAGAGCAAACGCGGCAGCCATTTCGAAAACAGCTTTCTTATGGAAACATTTTCATGAAAAATAGAGCAGACACGTTCACTTTACATGCTGCCAAAACGATTTTGTGAACTTTTTTAATGTTTTCCGCTACCACCACCTCTTTTGGGCGACCATAGCGTTCGGCGCCATCAGTGTTTGTACGACCACGTATAACACTTATCAAGGCTTTTACGGTGTTTTTCCCATTAAAAAGCAATGGTCAACACTTGAATCATTAAATTTTGAAAGATATTATCTATTATTATTAGGTTAGTAGTTCCAAAAAATCATATAAATATTAGTAGTACCGCTTATGTCTCATCCTACGGTCTTTTTAGCCGATGTTTTAGGTCTAACAACTGAATTCATGGTTCCCAGCTTATATACTTAGATTTTTAAAGTTGTAATATCAACGATTAATGTTTGGCTCTTTCAAAATAACTAGCTAAAGAAAATTAAAATGTACTGATGTACCCAGGTGGCTACACGCTGTTAGTATTTTTTAGAGTTGTAGTCTAAAATTGAATATAAACAATTTAGATTGAAAAACACAATAGGTACCATAAGGGTTAAAGGGTGGTTACATTAACAAAAACAATTATAACATAGTGTACAACATTTGTTTGTAGATATTAACACAATAATATAGTAGATGTAACTAACTACTTATACAAACGTCAAAAGTTCACTAACACTCCTCCCCCATTTCAGATATTAAAAAAAAATATAAGGAATATATGCAGAATGCGTTAGTTAAACATAAAAATTCATGTTCAAAACACACTACATGTTTCCAATACAATACAACACAACATAATATGACTTGTATTATTTATTAAATAGTATATGGGCATTTCCAGGATCGCGAACGGGACATTCGTACGCACTCAACTTGAAAAAAAAATATGAAAACTCGAATTTTTTTTTTAACTTTTTATAAATAGTTAATAGCATTTTAGTAGAACAATTTTTGAGAACAAAAAGAAAATTATAAAATATGAACGTTCTCCAAATATTTTGGATAAACTTGCGATCGCGAACGGGACAAAAAATGTAAGTCATTTTTGTGTGTGTGGTTTTGTTTAAAACTCTGCGAATTTCGTCAGTTTATTAAATGGAGATTATTTTTTAACAAAAGCAGAGATATAAAGATTTTATTTAGCATTTTGTTTTTTTTTATTATCCTTATTATTATTTTTTTTAAATATTTTTTTTAGAATCGCGAACGGGACATCGCGAACGGGACAATGATTCCAAAGGCATTTTTTAGGTTTATTTATGGATCAAAATGTTTTAGGTTTGGTTTTTTTAAATGATCTCGGTTATTTTGTTTTGAATTGTAAATATCAAACTATTCCGATCAACGCTCACGGAGAACTAAACACAAATACTTATTTTCGGTCGCGAACGGGATAGAAGAATGTAGTACAAAGAATCTTTGAATTATACCCTTATTCGGAGTTTGCTTGATCTCTACTGTGGTGATTTTAAATATTTATTGTTGGTATATTTAGTCTATAAGAAGAGTGCAATCGACATGATATGTAGTAACACTTAGAAATAACTCAAGGAAAAATGTCAATTAAAAACGCTAAAACCAAAAAAAGCAAAGCTGCTCTTTGCAGACCACTTTTCTTAAATTACAAATGGTAATATGTATTTAATTAGGTATATTCTTAAAATCCAATGCATTAACCAACTAAATTTTCTCAGAAAAGTCTTTTTTCTTCAACTTTAATATTTTGGTAGCGATTGACCTTTCTGTGGAAATACCCATATATCAAAGGCATATCGATGTTCATAAGTTGATATTTCGTAAATAACAGTTTAAGTTTAATATACCCAACAACTATTTCATAATACTGAAGTTATTATGTTAATTAACTCATCAGTTATGCGATGTCAATATATGACCATCATTGTTATTCATTCATATATTAAGTAATATTTTCCAAAAATGACAACAACATTCCTTATAATAGCGAAAACAGAGAATAAATATAAGCATGTTAAAAATACGTGTTTGGAATAAAAACTATCAAGGTTGGCAATCGGAACAAATAACGGTATTTAAATCGATATATTTTTTATTTTAGGTTTGTTTTTTTCGAATTTTATATAAATATTCCATACAAATTTCAGTAGATATAGAATTGCTTAGTAGTTGTAGATATTGCATACTTAAAAATTAAGAATGTATAAAAATGTTGCCCAGCCTAAAAATTATTGGCTTTTGTCTTTAAAATGTAAACAAAAATATTTGTCTTAAATTAGTTTGATAAAATATTTCGTACAAAGGCAGCCCCAAATGTTCAAATTATATATTTTTACAAAAAATAAAGAAAAGTCAGGTTAGTAGGGATAGTCGTTTTCTTTACAAGTAGTTATAGATATGAGTGGGTTAATTTATATGGACAACAAGCGGTTATTAAAATCGTAATCTACGACAAATTCTAAAAAAATTTTTCTTAACAAACCATGGGTCAAAAATCAAAATCAAGCTTCCGGTTTTTAACGAGAAACTTTTCTTTTCGTCTATATATACTCCTAAGTAAAAATGGTTGTATGTGTGTATGTTCCATATGGACTCCCAAATGGCTGGACCGATCTTGATGAAATTATCAAGGAATCTTCAGAATAGCCTGGCAGGTGACACTGTGAAGTCTGGTTTTTGAATTTTGGATGCCACTCCCCTTTTTACGCCCACTTTTTTCTAAAATTTTAAATGCCATATTTGTTACTCTTTCACGCCAAAACTACTGAATAGACTTGCATAAAATTTGGCGCACAGATAGTGCGCACTCTGGAAGAAACTACAGGTTACACGGGATCTTGATTGGATGCCACCTCCCTTTTTACGCCCAATTTTTGTAAAATTATTACAAAATTTCTTAGAATTTGTCGTAGACTACGATTTTGACAATCGCTTGGTCGAGAAAAAATTGACCCACTCTAATAGATATAGATATAAAATTCGAAGAAACAAACCATTTTTTTCGCTATTGGTATCGCTAACGGTATTTCGTTAGTATCCGCATCGATTTTACCGTTATCGCAACAGAAACACTGGCACGTTTTGGTATTACAAATAATTGATTTTCGCAATAAATTATGTTTTGTTATTAAAAAAAAAATGTTGCTTACTCAAGTTATAAATTGATAACCGTGCTTTAAGTTAGCAGTACGAATTATCATTAATAAAAAATGATCAAGTTTAATTAATATACAATTTATGATCTTATGTTAAAAAAATCAAATAGTTTGTAACTTAGTATATTAGAAAATGTCACTTAAAAGAAATGAATTTTACTTACTTTTCATTTAAATCAATTAACTTTTGTTATTTATTTTTAATTGGTGTTTAAACAGCTGACACATCAATAAAAAGCTTATAAATAAAGTGATAAAATGGGACTATCCGCCAAAAGGAGATAAGTACCACGATTTTCTATTCGAATCACCGCTTAAAATTTCATTATTGTACCGCGACGTAGCGTTATAAATTACAAAAATTAAATTTTGAAGTATATTTATTTTCCCTTGCACAAACTATAGCTTCGTATTTTCCTTTGCATTAACTATAGCTTCTTTGTGCAACATAATAATCGTATACATATATAATGGTAACAATTACATTTTTAATTACTTACTTTTTTTCATTACTAATGCAAAATAATGGGTGGGTAGAAATCAGTGATTTCATTTGAAAAGAAAAATTACTTAGAATATTAATATAAAAATGTTTTATAAGAAAAAGTCTCTAGAATCCAAAGTTGTTTTGTACGAAAAGATTTCTTATATAAAATACAGGAATTTTTAGAAATTTTTCTGATAGAAACATTTTTACAGTCTTAAAAGTAAAATTCTTAGATTCTGCTGTTTCTTAGATAAAAAATTTATATATTCTTGAAAAACTTAGATTATAAGTCATTTCTTTGAGTAAATGACGTTATCTAAAAGAATAATTCTGAAACTCTAATGGCTGTACAAAAAATCTTAAAAATGTCCTTAGAATCTAAGAATTTTTCTGTTAGAAAAATCTATACAATCTATGTTTTTTTATGAAAAAAGTCCTTAGCATTTACGAGAAAGTATTTTTTTTTAAAAAGTCCGTGTAATCAAAGTAGTTTTAATCAAAAGTTCTTAATATCAAAGTTTTTCTTTATGAAAAACATTTCTTCATGAAATATCCATAAATTTAAAGAACTTTTTCATAGTTTTGAATCATAATAATACAACTGTATGGACCATATTATGGTAAAACTATGGTTACTTTATTATTATAATATGAAACTATAGGGTCAGCCAGATAACTTTTTTTTTTTTTGAAAATGCTATGAAAAAAACTACTGAATATTTTCTCAAATTTCTTTTTTTATTTGAAAGTACAATCCTTCCGGTTAATAATGGAAAATATTTTCATTCAAATGGCTGCCTCGGCTGGCCATACACGATCGGTCCAATTTTTAAGCACATTATCGATTGTGTGCAGCTGTATTTCACCAATGGCTTCACGAATATTGTCCTTTAAGGAGTCAATTGTCTCTGGCTTGTCGGCGTAACACTTATCTTTGACGGCACCCCACAAATAATAGTCCAACGGTGTCAAATCGCAGCTCCTAAGTGGCCAAACGACATCAGCTCTGCGGCTGATAATGCGATCTTCAAAAACAGGGCGCAAAACATCCAGTCAAGCTTCGGCTGTGTGGCACGTAGCGTCGTCCTGTTGAAACCAAATGTTTCCAATATCCTCCTCTTCAATTTTTGTGAACAAAAATTTGTTCAACATGGCCCGATAACGATCGCCATTGACTGTAACGGCCAGCCGAGGCAGCCATTTGAATGAAATTATTTTCCATTATTAACCGGATGGATTGTACTTTCAAATAAAAAAGAAATTTGAGAAAATATTCCGTAATTTTTTTTTATATCATTTAAAAAAAAAAAAGTTATTTGGCGGACCCTATATATAACGACTATGGTTGGCACAATCTTAATCCCCAACATATATAATTGTCCGAACCATGTCTTTTCTCTGGGTGTATGTTTTAAGTTTCAAGGCGCCACGTTGTTTTGTATTTCTTTTTTTTGAGCCATCACAAATAAACGATGTCAGTAAATTTGTAAACATGGAAAAAATTGGCCAAAATCAAAGAATTAAAGATTGAATTGCTTCATCACGCACGTTATTCGCCAGATTTAGCTCCCTCGGGTTATTTTTTTTTTAAACGACTCGGTGGCATACATGGGACTAATGCAGTGATTGGACTAATTAATTGGTAATTTCATTAGAATTGCATTGATAGCAATGGTAATGAAATAAATTTTATTACCATTGTTTGAATTAAGGGTAATTAGTTAATAATCATGTTGATATTAATAATCATGTTGATATTTATTTATGCGGATTAAGATTTGTATATTTGATATTTTTCTTTTATTATTTTCTGAATAAAGCTACTTTGATAATGTTTAAATCGTATAAACTTTTTTGTAAACAAATGATTTTTCAATCAATTAAAATTAGTTTTTTTTATGCATTTGTGCTATTTTATTACTATTAGTAATGAAATTTTTAATGGAAAAAATTTCATTACCACTAAAAAGTAATGAAATTTTTTTCATTTGCATTAGTGTCAACTAATGGTGATGAAATTTCAATGGTAATGAAAAATTCCCAAGTATGTATGCTCGGTGGTAAAATATTTGCGCTTGATCGGTATTTTAAGGAGTTAGGCAGTTCTTACTATAAACGGTGTCTGAAAGCTATTGAATATTTGTAAAAAACCTAAAAATAGATTATATTGAGAAATAGGCAAATTTTGTCCAAAATTTGTTCTTTTCTTTGTTAAGTCGGCCCATTTTTTCGAGTCGCCCCCGTATCTATTCTCTACATGCATTTTTTGAACAAAAATCGAATTTGGCTGAAATTTAATACGAACAATTATAATTTAAAAGTTTTTTTCCAAGAAATTTCCTGGCGAATTTGTTAAAAAGGAGGGTCTAGATATATTTTTAGAATATTTCTATGAAACCCCCCTTTTTAATGAAATCATAGAAGTTGTTCGAGTAATGAAACTTATTTCATTAATTTCTAATTCCATTTATTATAAATCAAATTTGAAATTAAACTAAAATTTTTATTTTTTCTTAAATTTTCCAGGAAAAATTTAGTAAAAGCAGCTCATTGATTTTTTATTACCAATAATAACCTACCCCTGCACACTTCATCACTTCTAAAAAATGAAAGTGAAAATAACGAGTTATTAATAATGTGTTATAAAGCAACTTATATTAAATGGCGATCACGACGCGAAGACGCAAGCGGGGGTACATATTTTTACCCAGATTATTGAACATCCTCCCGAGCAGTCTGGTATTGAAAATGATCAAAATCGGTCCATCGGTTCAAAAGTTATGAGTGAAAATGTGAAGGTACCTCTAAATTTTCCATGCAAATTGGTACAATTTTTCTGTATCTATTTTTATACCCTCCACCATATATGGTGAGGGTATGTATCAGTTTGTCATTCCGTTTGTAATATGTCGAAATATAGGTTTAAGACCCCATAAAGTATATATATTCGTGATCCTTATGCAATTTTAGCGATGTCCGTCTGTCTGTCTGTCTGTCTGTCCGTCTGTCTGTCTGTTGAAATGGCGATCACGACGCGAAGATGCAAGCGGGGTTGCCTATTTTTACCCAGATTATTTAACATCCTCCCGAGCAGTTTGGTATTTAAAATGAGCAAAATCGGTCAAGCGGTTCAAAAGTTATGAGTGAAAATGTGAAGATACCTCTAAATTTTCCATACAAATTGGTACAATTTTTCTGTATCTATTTTTTTTCTGTTAAGTAAGTAGAAATGTTAGAGTCGCTAACAGAGCAGACCTCTGTAAATAACATTACTAAAACAAAATAACAAAAGTTCTGTTACATAAATCAAAGACATTAATTTGTTAAAGAAAGAACATTAGTTCAAACTATTTTACAATAGGTGGCGCATCTGAAAAAAATTCTCCCTATAAGGCATATTCTGCTACAATATACAACAGGGTATTATTGATTTTCTATTTCGTTCATAACATAAAAGAATGTTTGCCAAAAGCTATGCAAAATATATGTTTTATGTGTATATTATACTTTAATTTTCTAAATCAATATTCATTTAGATGTTTAAGAGCACAATATCGCACTTTATTCATCTGTATTTTTTTATAAAAGAAAAAATTAACATAAATATACATTTGTCAATCCCTCAAATCTCAAAAATACATTAGGCATATTCAGCTGCAGAGCTAGTTCCCATTAGCCGAAACGAAATCGAGTATTTGACAAAAACTATGATTTAAATGTGTTTTTTGTGCAGTCCATGTTTAAAAAAACTAGTGAAAATGTAAAGGTGTCTCTAAATTGCCTATACAAATTTAGTACAATTTCATAGTAGCGACTGGTACTTAACATATTTTCTCATATTTTTTCACCAGTCGCTTAGCAGTTAATATTTTGTATTCACCTCAAACATTTTTCACCACTAGAATTGTTTTTCACCCCAAAAAATTTGTTCACCTACATAATTTTACTTTTAAAGTTTTTTTATATTATTTGTATCAAAAACAGAAGAGAACATCTTTTTAGGGTATTGGTGGAGGGTATTCAAAGATTCGGCACAGCCGAATTTAGCCCTTTTTTACTTGTTTTTTTTGTGTTAAGTAAGTTAAAATTTTATTAAGTCTTCTTCTTTTTCGATTATTGTCTTACATACTATGAGAATAATAATATTCTTAGAGCTATATGTGTCTTACTCTAATACCTAAGTTAACGTAAAAACCAACATTGCTAAAGTGAGATAGAATATGTAAAAAAAAGTACAAAATTAAAAGTTAGACAAGGCTTGCTTTAGACCTTTAAAGTCGCTAATAGACATTACTTAAACTAAATAAATAACATTACTAAAACTAAGTTACAAAAGTTCTGTTACATAAATTGACAAAACATATTCATATTACAGTTCATGCAAAATTTAGTATATACGTATATTATCTTGATCCCCTATGATTGCCGGAGGCTGGGCTCATATAGAATGAGGTAAGGTCCAGAGATATAGTAAACCAGATTGGGTTTTTCTGTTAAGATTTGTTGGTTTTTCGTTTCATTCCATAAAATGTATTTTTTGTTTTTGTAACCAAAGACATTTATATCTAAAGAAAAAGCAAAATACATAATTGCTTAAGTGCCGCTACTTTTGAATAGGTGGCGTTGAATTAACTAAAACAATACCCTGCCCTATGGCTAGGTCCAAAGAAATTTATATATAAAGAAAGAGCAAAATGCATAATTGCTTTAGTGCCGCTACTTTTGAATAGGTGGCGCAGAATCGCATTAAAACTATACCCTGCCCCATGGCGATATAGCATTGGATTAGGCTTTCAAATAATTTATTTACCAAAAATATTAAATTAACTACATACTTTAAATTCTAATGCATTCAGATGTTACTAGTAGACTTATTACATAATTTTAAAGTCAATTTTTCAAATGTTTGACGTAATTAAAGCATTTGTTTCACATAGTATTTTTTTATTCCATTTGTATTTTTGAGAATTGAGGGATTGGCAAATGTATATTTATGTTAATTTTTTCTTTAATAAAAAAATACACATGAATAAAGTGCAATATTGTGCTCTTAGACAACTAAATAGATATTGATTTAAAAAATTAAGGTATAATATGCACATAAAACATATATTTTTCATAGTTTTTGGCAAATATTCATTTATGTTACTAAGAAAATAGAAAATCAATTATACTCTACTGCATGTTTTAGCACAATATAGCTAATGGAGACTAGCTCTGCAGCAAAATATGCCTAATGGAGAGAATGCACCTTCTGATGGGACATCTATTGACAAATAGTTACAACTCATGTTCTTTCTTTAACAAATTAATTTCTTTGCTGTATTCTCTACATTAGACAAACAGACTTCAATTTTTTAAAGAAAGAACATTCGTTGCCACTATTTATCAATGCGTGGCGCATCAGAAAGTGCATTCTCTCCACTAGGCATATTCAACTGCAGAGCTTGTCCACACCAGTCACCAGTTGCTTAGCAGTAGATATTTTGTATTCACCTCGAACATTATTTCACCACTAAAATTTCAAAAGGTTTTTTATATTATTTGTATCAAAAACAGGATATTTTTAGGATATTGGTGAAAGGTATTCAAAGATTCGCCACAGCCGAATTTAACCTTTTTATTTGTTTTTTTGTTATTATTGCCTTACCATTAACTTGTAAGCTTGGATGGAGGCAACTAATTACATCCAATGACATGCCTGTATGAAAATAATGAGCTTATAAGTCAAACTTCAATCAGTTACTGTTCGTACTTCAACCCATTATTTTTTAAGGTCTTTTTTCCTGGGTTAATATATTTGTGGGATACACTCATGGAAAAACTTCACCATATTTGTAAAAAAATATTATAGTGAGAAACTTCATAGCTTTTGTGGCAATGTCAAATGTAAGATGAAGCTGTTTAATATTGTATAAATGGTAATTAAAAACATGTTTAAATTTGACAAAATTTATTGCTGTTTTAAGTTTATTATTTTTTATAACAAAAATTTTGTTCTTGCAAACAGCATAGATATTCAGCTGTGGAAGGCGTAACCCTTTCTTCAGTATGCGCCGCAAACCAATTGCAGGCCACGCCAAAAACATTAACTAGTAAAAAAACGTCTCCTTAATAGGTAGACAAGCACACGAACATTTCAAAAGTAAGGTTGAATAAAACACACATAAAGCTATGATTTTGATGAAACTTTTATTTTATTATAATGATTGGACCTTGCCATTATGTACGAAATACAATATCATTTAAATGACCGCCCCTAGATTGGTTGCAGCAGTCGATCCTTTAAGGTAGTTTTCGACCACTTGTTGGCACATTTCGGGCGGTATGTCGGCGATAACTTGACGTTGGTTTTCAAATACTCCAACGGCAAGGGATTATCCGGGTAGACACGGTCCTTGACGTAGCCCCTAAAAAATGGTCTAAAGGCATCAAATCGCATGATCTTGGTGGCCAAATGTGGTCGCCAAAACGTGAAATTACGCGTTCTGGAAACTTCCCATGCAATTGAGCCAAAATTGATCGTGTTGTGTGGCTCGTGGCACGGTCTTCTTAAAACCACATATCGTCCATTTGATAATCATCAATTAAAGGCCAAATTGATAGGCCCAATTGCTGAGAACGCCATGGAATCGACAAATTTGCCACACTTTCGCTTACAGAATCTATATTTTCGGCAGTACACACATTACGATGATGAACAGGCCTGACCACATCTATAATGCTTCCAGTCTCTTCAAATTTCTTTATAATCCTGAAAATTCCTTGCCAATTCCTTGTAGTAAGTTTAACCTGTTTTTGCACGTTCTTCCGTTGTCAAAGCATCCATATTCGTAAATGGCAAACCTTTTACTAAATAAATTATACTTCAGATGACAGATATTAAACAGCTGACAGCCATGCTAGACCGGAGATTTTGAAACCACAAAATGTATAACCCGGTGTTTACTGGCACTGTTGAAAAAATTTTATTTAAAGGTTCTGGTTACTTTAAACAACAATGAGCATCAAAAATCTTATTTATTTAAAACGTGAATGTGTATAATCTGCGACGTTTTGCTTTTTAGTAGTCACATTATCCTTAGTCATAATCTTTATGGTTATGAACTTGTGGTGGATACTGAAGAGGGAGGTTACGCCCTCCGAAATAGACTGTCTCTACTTTTTGAGAAATCAAAATTTTTGATAACTTTAGGCTTAAAAACTGTTCTCACTTAAAAATATATTTTTTTAATTTAAAATATTTAATTTTTAACAATATTTGAGTTGAGGTGCACGCAGGGGAAAAATGGTTAGGCCAATCACATTCGAAGAGCTTCATATATTTTTGGGATTATGATTAGGCCAACCAGAGTCGTACTTTAATATAGTTATCATATTATGATAATACAATAACCATAACTTTACCATAATGTGGCTCCTACAGTTATATTATGATTCGAAACTATGAAAAAAATCCTTTAAATTTAGGAATATTTCTTTAAGAAATGTTTTTCCTAAAGAAAAAATTTGATATTAAGGACTTTTTTAAGAAAAATTCTTTGATTATATTTACTTTTTAAAATTAATCTATATGAACATTTTCTAATAGAAAATTTGTTAGATTCTAAGACATTTTAAAATTTTTTTTTAAATAGTTCCTAGAGTCTCAGTATTTTCCATTTAGGAAAAGTTCTTAGAATCTAAGAATATTTCTACAAGAAAAATTGCTTAGAATCTAAGTATTTGTATTCAAAGAAATTCCTTAGAATCTAAGGTTCTACAGAATCTTGGGTTCCACAGACTTTTTCTTATATAAAATTATGTTATTAATATTCTGAAAAAATTATTTTTGTTTTATTGAAAAGAATAAAAAACATTAAAACTTTAAATATAGAATCTTTTTTACGATGATTTTTTTTTAAATGAATTTATTAGTATAAATTATAATGTTACACTCACCAAAAAAAGTCTGTAATGGCAACTGAAAATTTTGCTGTTATTACGGGAAATTCTGCTAATTTGAGCCCAGCGGTATTTTTTGCTAATCTTAGCAACACATGTCTGCTGACGTGTAGTACAATGAAATTAGTAGAAAAATTAGTAGCCGCTACTAAATTTAAGTAGACTTTTTGTAAAGTGGAATTTAAAATCTTTTTGCTAAAATCAGCAAAAAAAATTACTAAATTTTATTCATAATAGTAAAAAGCTTTGAATATATTTTTCTAATCGAGTATCAAAAATTTTAAATATATTTTTTAAAAAACGAATTAATCATTTTGTTTTAATTTGGTAAGTTCTGTTTTGAAAAATATTCTGGTCAATTATTTTTTTTACTTTTAAGGTCAAATTCTAATTGTTTTAAGGGCTAAAAAAAAACTTTTTAGTGCTATTTTAAGTGGATGTCCTATATTCACTTCCGATCCCTTTTTTAATCTATGTAGCATTTTAAGGCAATTTAAGTTTGAAGGTGTAAGTTTTAATTAGAAATAACATTTCCTTAAATATCCACTTTTTTAAAATTAGTATTTTTTTTTGCTTATTATAGCAAATCGGTTTTCAAAAATTTGTAAAATGATTTCTGAACTTAGCAACAAAAATTTGTAAATATTCTGTAAAAATTCTGTAATTTGTAAAATGTAAATAGCAAAAAGATTTGCTAAATAATAATTTTTTACTAAAAATTGAAAACCGTTTACAAATTTTTCTACTAACTTTTTTTTCTGAGTGTATATGTATAATTTATTTCCGAAAATACAACGCCCTGGTGAAAATAAACATATTTACATGGGTAACTCAACTGATACAAATTTTTTATGAAATAAAAAAATTATTTTAGTTGTAAGTCTCAGAGTCATGTTTTATTTGATTTATAATTATTCAATGAATGTTGTCAGCATTTTATAGTTCCATATTTATCATATTTTTTCCCTAGTCAGAAATTTTATTACAGCCAATCCTGTTACGAAATAGAAAGTGGCAATCATGAAATAATTTAACATTAATTGATGATTAAAACTTATTTTCAAACCAATAAATTGATTGTGACAACTATACCCGAACGAAGCAAGTATAATTTAGTAGAGTTGATCATGTTGCAATCATGGCGTGTGGGTATTACAATCTCAGAAGTAAGTTCACTAGCATTGTTATTTTCCAAAATTTGTAATATGGGTATTTACAGTTAAATCACTAAAATTTTTCCTAAAATCCATATACTTTAATATATGAAATTTTGTATCAGACGTATCACTTCTTTAATTTCTCGTATTCCATTCAAATAAAAAGGTATTTTAAAATCACTTCCATCAATATAAATAAAAGACATGTGCAAATATGCCAAAGTTTTTATG
Organism: Eustalomyia histrio; assembly: GCA_949748255.1. NCBI lineage: Eukaryota > Metazoa > Arthropoda > Insecta > Diptera > Anthomyiidae > Eustalomyia > Eustalomyia histrio. The sequence continues at coordinate 68,133,519 of OX456523.1, read as the reverse complement.
TTATTCAAAGAAAAGAAAATATTGAAATTTTAAATATTGCTGGCGTAAAGTAAATATTATATAGGTATTTGATAGGTTCGGAGTGCTTTAAATATCATTTATATTTATCTTTAAAATTTAAAATGAAAGGGATAAGTGTCGTATTCAACTTTTTGTATATATTTAGGAAGAGACTTGACTCCCTCTCTCTTTACAGAATGATAGAAGCATAACATAATATTACTTCCCATACTCTTGCATTTAAAAAATGTCAGATCATGATGATGACATAGTTAAACATACATACATACATACATACATAATACATACATTCAGCTCGTTTAAGTACTATGAACTTAGGATTGTTGTACTCTAAGTGGTTAAGCCACTACTCTTGAAAGATAAAAAACACAACAAAAAAGTTGCAAATGTAAATACATAAAAACAACAGGAATCAAAAATATAAAACAACAATTTTGATGTTAGTTTTTATTTTGTAAGCGACATTTTGTCTAGACATTTGGCGCCAACATTTATTGTACATATTCATGTTTATACATTCTAGTATTTGGTTATATCTATGTTTAAATATTTGTATGTGTATCCAAGGAAAACAGCTGTAATATAAATAGAATATCATTAGATACTTAAATGAATTGAGGGGAGGTTAACAAAAACAAAAATGAAGTAAATATTTTTGAAAACCAAACTCACAAAACAAAACTACACTAACACATACTATTTGCAAAGGAACATTTTTGGGGATGATATTTTAATGGTTCTTGAGTAAACCACATACTTGTATTCAATCAACCCACAAGACAGGAAATATAAAACATGCTAAAATCGAATTATATAAAAAATTCGAAAAGGAATCCTAAAAACCATAACAAACACACAAAAACAAAAGTAAATTTTATATTATGCTGTCATAATCAACAAACACATACACACATTAAAAATATAACAATTCAAGAGGTTATGTTAAGAGCTGAAGATATTAGTACCAGAAACGAAGACAATAACTACGAAACACCAATGACATAATATTAAAAGTTTTCATCCTTTAGTTCTCAAAAGAGCAAAAAATAATATTAAATAAAAAGCAGAGTATATAATATACAATTATATCTTGTATAAGCGGGTTTTTCTGAAAATTCCATGTAGGACAATTTATCTTAACGCTATTTTTGTCAGAAAGCCTTAACCATGTTTTAAGGGCATATGAATTCGGCCAGTTTAACATATTAGTTTATAATATTTCTCTATTGCTTTTCGTATATTCTGTTATAATAAATTGTTACAAATTATATTTCAACTGGCACTCCTTACGTTTAGAGAAAGGAAAAGTATATTCCTTATTTCTATAGTAAGCTGTCGCAATCAAATTATTATTGTATTAATCATAATGTGCTAATGATATTGTCACCATAATAATTTTGTATTCACTTTTCTGTCAGTTATCATATTATTCTGTTGTATACAATCATATATTGCCTGGATAATCATATTACTCTCTGCTAATTCCAGTCATATTATTATCTGAGAGATCAAATATTATTACACAAAATAAAATTTTTTGGAGTACACATGAGAAATGTTAACAGAATATGAAAATAGGCTTAAAATAAAGAAATAAGTGTCTCGGCGTTTTGCTGTAGCACGTCATTTTGAGAAAATCGATTTTTCGAAGGACCGTGTAGGTTCACTTGTACATACTATTATAAAAAGTTCTACAAAAGCAGAATGGGTGAACCGATTTTAATGCTTGAGCCAGTTTTGAAAAGGGAATTAAATTTGAATTTTTTTATGTAAAGTTAAAAAATAACCATTAAAAACTACATTACACTCTGACGTGCTACAGCAAAACGCCAAGACACGTATTTCTATATTTTAAGCCTATTTTCATATGCTGTTAACATTTCTCATGTGTACCAACCATTGTCGTATTGTGTTATATTTGTAGCAATCTTTAGGTCAATTTCGAATACTATAAAATGGTCGGTCTATTTTTTGTGAGAGTCATCATTCATTTAGCGTCATCTTTTTTGGAGATTTTGTGAAGAGTAGTTGCGAAAAGAAGTTAAAAGTAATGTTAGAACAAAAACACATAAAAAATAGAAAAACGATGTAGTGACATGAATTTTAATATTGACATAGTTTGTGGAAGAAGGAATCCGGTTTACCCAGGTAGTGTACAATCTTAAAATATAATTATTCATTATTGCACGTAGAAAAAATATTGTGGAAGAGCGTCATAATTAGAAGTGCAACAGATTTTAGTTTTGTACTAAAGGAACATTTAAAGTAAAACTGAAAACAAAAAATACAATTTTTGTAATCTCTGGCATGAAATTATCATAATATTTTCCTATGATAATAATATGATCCCAAATGATCAGAAAATTTTTTATATGACAATAATATGATTAGTGGGAAAATTTTATGTTCATTAGGAATATATTATGGATGTATTATGCAATTGTATTTTTAACAATATTTTTCTACATTCTGCTGATACATGTTTTCATAAATTATTTTGAATTATTGATTACTAAAATTATTTTAATGATGAGCATATTTCTGTACGTGTAAATTAGTCGTTGAATAAAAAATGCCCTATTTTGAATAGAAAAACATACAAAGCATTTTAATCCTGGTTCAACAGACTTATGAATATAATATGATATATAGGACTATAATATGATAATGTTTGCATTATTTTAATATCACAATTAGTTATTTAAAAATTATATTATGATAAAACAACGGGTTAGAGTATGATTGCCACAACTATTTAATAAAATGATTACCGTAATCATAAATCCAAAAATATATATTGCTCTTCAAATATGGTAATCCCAACGATATTTTTTACTGCCTATAACTAAATAATTATTGAAAAATAAAACTATGTAATTATAAATTCCAATTAAGGTGTTAGCCGATTTTAAAATATAGTTTCTCATTTAGAGTTTAAATTTTAAAATCTTCACCCTAATTTTCATGAAATAAATATAACATCCTTAACAATATCGTTAAACATGCCTTTACAACAATTTTATAGTTTTTCATTTTTAAGAAGCTTATATGTTAAAGCGTCATTGACAGGAAACCAGGGGTTTCAATGACTTCTTAAAAAGACAACATTCAAAAACATTAATTAAGTAAACAGAAAAACACCTAAAGACAGACAAAATTTTTTCTAGAACTGTTCCCTAATGTATTCAACCATAATCAAAACACACACTACACTAAAGGTATTTAAAGAGAATAAACAAAAAAAGACGGACCGATAAACCAGGAAACAAATATCTTATAAATTGTTTTGTTCATACACAAACAACATTTACACTAATACACATGAAACGTATATTCTCACATAATTTCTGCCATATCAGGGTTGATGATATTGCCACAAGGTACTTTAAATTGTACGTTTGGGTTATAAGAACAAATTAAGTGTAATTTACTTGAAGTTTTACTAAAACTCCCAAAAGTTTTCTTCATATAAAAAATAGCACTTGAAAAGCTTCCAAATTACAGTGTATTTGTTACAGAAAAATTAAAAAATTAAATTAGGCAAACATTTTTAAACTGAAAAACATTAGGCAAATATTTTTAAACAGTAAAACAAAAAAAAAGTTTTGGAGGTGAAAAAAAATTTGAGGTGAATATAAAGTATGTTAATACTAACTTCTAGGAGTGTGGTAAAAAAAATGTGAAAATCTTTTATTTACCAGACGCTACTATAAAACTGTAACCAAATAAACAATTTGTTTGAAAAGTTTGGATGTTACTTTATTTTAACCGATTCGGCTCAATTTAATAGATACTAACGCCTGAGTTCTTTTGCTCCGTAACGGGCTAAAAATTTAAATTATTGAGAATGAGAAAATAAAAATAAATTGAAAAACACTAAAAATATATTTCTTTATATCCCTCTGGTGGGCACTCGAAACCATTAACCTAGAACCATATATAATTATATCTGATAACAAAATTTAAAAAATTTCTAGGTCTTGTTGTCCACAATTGGCTAAGGTTTTGAAAAAAAAATATTAAAAAAATAAATTAATAAACACAATTTTTTTTTATCGCCCGGCTGGGACTCGAAACCATTGACATGGAACCACATATATTTATATCTGATTATATTTTATGTCCTGTAAAAAATATTCTATATATGCAACTATATATGTATTTATAACAATATCTCAAATTTGTTTGCAAATATTGTATATACCATAACTTATCATATATATCATATCTAATTTTATAAAGATCAATATATAACTATATGTGATTATATATAACACAACACCAAATGGTTTGCATACCGACATATGCATTTATATATTAGATAAGGCCTCATGTGTTCATATATAAACTTTATTACTCGGGTAATCTTAAATTTTATATTAACGACCTGTGAATAAAGAATTTTTCCATATTTTTTTACCTCAAGTTTTTTTTTCTTTTGTATCACAAAATGTTATCTCAATTTAAGTTTTTTATTACATTTCTAACAAAAGTACTTTGGAGGATAAAGAAAAATCCGGTACAGTGAGAGCAACTCATTGTTATGGTAAGATGCACTTTTTTTAGGGTTATTCGATTACTTAAATCATGTTACGTGTTTTTGGCAACCAATGTCGAGGAATTCCTTACAAATATATGTTTATCTCAACACGTACATAGAAATACATGACATCGATTAGTGGTTGCATATTTTTGCTAAAATTTATATTTTTCATATGATATTTGTTGCCTTCTAGGGCAAAATGTAGCATTTATATCCCATTTTTAAATTTTTTAAGTGAAAGTTTTCCACGTCTTATTTTAAATAAATTTTGAATTTATTCAAAGATTTTCAAAGTACAAAACTTATCTACATAAAAAATATATTTTTATAAAGAAATTGTTCTCTTTACGAAAAAAAAATTGGGTAAAAAACTATTTAGGAGGTGAAATTAATTAGAGGTAAATATATATATGTTAGTCACATCTATGCGTCTGGTGAAAAAATTACAGAAAATATTTTTCTGCAGACGCTACTATAAAATCCAACTGAATTTGACAAAAACCAGAAATTTTTTTGAAAATTAAAAAAACTAATACCTAGGAAAATGTTTAAAGCGATTTACGTGTTAAGGGTGAGCTAGTGTTATTATTACGCATACCTTAAAAGAAAAACTGCGTTACTCATACGCATTGTAGACAAAAAGTGAATAATTATATGTACTAGTGTGTATATTTGTTTATATTAGTACTATTTGTGAAAATTTTAATTGTTCTGACTCGTCGTATTACTGGTCATAATCTTCCACATCCTTTTGCCTCATGATTTTTATTATTTATTAAACGTTTCATATAAGAAAAACACCAAACACGATAAGGTATCTTTCTTATATAAAACTTACACCATTAATCGTGCTGCTGTTTTGGCTTCGTATTTTTTCCTTTTCAAAATCAGATATCGCTAAATCATGTCCTCCATCTGGACCCTGTTCCGAAAAGCTACAATCGGAGTAACAAAATAAATAAAACCTCGTCTACCGCATGATGGGCTATAAAAAAGCGAATAAGCGTAGAAAATAGTACAAAGATTTCTTTACATGCGGCCAGAGTTTCGAAGATTTCATTCATAATTCAATTTTGAATTGAAATTTAAAAAATTAAGGCAAAAATGGCTAATCACTGAATGGATTTATTTTGTAATTTTGCCCCTTCGATTTCTATTTTAAATAACTTATTACAGCAGTTTGTTTTATCCAATCAAATAAATAAATTAATTCGTTTAGTAAATTTAAAAATGTAAAATAGTTTCTGTTAGTGATTTAAATTTTTTTTTTACCGTTCAGTTAATAAAAAACAAAAATTACGTTCATCAGTTTTAATCATGGATTAGCCAGACGTTAAGTTAGATCTGTATTACAGATACAATGAGTTAAATGAGATAATTGAGCATAGAAAATGTAGTTTATTATTTGCATCTCTTTTAAGCATTATTTCTAATACCGCACTATGTTCATATTTACCTAAAATTATCGACTGATATGTAAAATTTGCTCTCAAATCACTAAACGTTAGAAAAATTAGATTTAAAACAACAAACGGAAAAAAATTAAATCACTGAAAATTATTAGTGTTTTTAATCATGGAATGTTTGATAAAAAATTTTCGTTTATACTGAGCGGTGGGAATTAAAACGAATTCTTTTTTTTGAATTTATAAAAATTTAACGTCTTCTTCAGTGTGTTAATTCTTTTAGTTTACCAATGTAAGAATCGAATAAATGTGAATATACATGGGTTTCTATATGATCATATATGGTCATATACGTCTATGAATGGTTCAATATATAACCACACATGATCTTATATATGACTATATGTCTTCTGATCCGAAATTTGAGGGAATATACAAGCATACAAGAATATTATATGTGTATTTATAATCATATATAACCGTATACGGATATATACCCTCAAATTTCACAATGAGATCGTGAATGCTAATATATTGAGCCATGCCTGGACGTTTATGGCAATGTATGCCCATAGATGATGATGTATGTTCACATACATTTCGATTTTTACTTGGGTGGGTAAAATTTAATTCGATTTATGAGGAATTTATTTTAAATCACTGAACGGTTGAGTGAAATTATCCTTTCACACTGAATGTGTGATAAATTGAACGAAGTCCTTTCTTTTCATTTGATTACCAACTAAAAACTTTGTGAATTAATTTATTCAATTTAGATAAAAATTCAACTAAAGTATGGGGAATTAATTCAAAAAAATAATTAATTCTTCGAAAGTCTGTATATGGCACAGGTCCTTCGTCTTCCAAAAACAATACAAATTTAGAGTTGCTAATTAAAAACATATTAAAAAAATTAGTTTATTAGCCCAATAAGCAAATAACTTCATTTGTAAATGAATAAAAATATTGAGGGTCTAGTTCAAAAAAAGAACATTTAAAAGGCTGGTTACTACCAACTCAATGTCAACTCAGTTTATAAAACTTACAGCATTATTAAACATTTTGTTATAAATAAAGAGGGTTGTTGTTGTTGTTCAGTTATGCCTCCCATACCGAACGCCTGCCACAAAAACACACAAAATAACAAAAGAAAACTTTCTTTTCCTACGATTAGCATGCTTTAACAATTTGGTTAAGAAAAAAATACAACAAAATATTGTATAGAAAATATTTCAGTATGAAGTGTACAAAAAAGAGAAAAATAAAATCAAACCAATACACAAAAGCTGAAGAGGAACTGCTACAATTTGTTTGTTGTAACAGTAGAGTATGATAGAAATAAGGGTAAGAGAATTTCTCCTATATTATGGTTTAAACCAAAAATTTTAGGAGGGTTTTGTTCTATATTAGAGTAAAACCAAACACAAGCCAAAAATGGAAAAAAGAAGGTCACAAGAGTCATATAGTGACACAGTTAGTATTCTGCTAGACAGCGTGGAAGCAGCAGCAAATATTATCAGTTTAAGTATTGCTGCATAACTTATAGGATTACACGTTAAATTTTCTATACAAATTTTAAAACGGACGTAATATAATAAAAAAAATATAAAAAACTAAAGTACAAAAATATTAAAGATAATAACTAAAATTTAATCAAATAAAATAAAATAGAATAGGAACTACAAAAAAATTAAAGTGAATTTATGTGAGTTTTTTTTTAAATTAATATTGTCTATTTTTAAATGTTAAATAAAGAATGGTTCAACACTAATATATATTTAAAAAATAATATTTTTCATAAAATTTTATATAAAATTATTTATGACAATGTGACTAGTAACTGTTATGTTTATAACTTGAATTCTCATTAAGGACAAAAATTGAAAAAGAAACATTCCTATTTTCAGAAAAAAACTTACCACAACCATATGTAAATGTGACTGCTAAACGTTACGGGCATTCCAAGCAATATTCAGTTGGGTCAACTGATTTAAGTTGTACAAATGGAATTTTAGTTGACAAAATTTTTCTCTGTGTGTATACATAATTTAAGTGAATTCTAGTGTCATAACAAATATTATGAAATTCAGTGAAATATTTGTAAAACATTTTGAAATTCAGTAAAATTTTAAACTGTGTTGTCTTAATACTATTTAATAACAAATAATAAAAGTTGTTCAAAATCTACCCAGTCAGAAATTGCTAGCAGTACAAAAATTAATTACTGACAAATCGCCCACGGAATTAAAATTAATTACTGAGGGATTTCTTATTTTGGATGCTTTAACCATGTTTGCAAAACGAATTTGGCTAGTATCTGTTTAAAAATTTTTCAGTGGTTTATAAAAAAAGTATTATTTAGAGGTTTTGAGTTCGAGTCCAGATATATTTTTTTTAAATTTTGTTCATAAAATTGATTATTTTGTCATAAAAATTGATTTTTTTTTGTTTGCTCATTTTCACCAATTTTTATTCCAGTGTCAATATATCAGCACTGGCAAAGTTTAACTAGCAGTTTAAATTCATTATGTTTTTTAGCTCTGTAGTATTATATGTCTAGTGGATTCCAATCCTGGCGTAACCACGAACTAGGAATTAACTTTTTTAAAAATTTTATTTGGGGATACTTAGTTATTTTAAGACCACCTATTGATTTGTTTTGCCAACACTAGAAATTTTGTTTTACCAGTGCTTGCCCGACACTTTGTCAAATGATGTTATCAGTTTTGCCAGCATTTGCTAAACTTGTCAAGTGCCTTGCCAGCACTTTCCCGTTTGTATTTTTCTGACTCGGTAGTTACAAAAAAAAAATACCAGAATTAACGTCACGATGTTTTGGTTATGTTTAAATCATTATACAAAAGAACTCTAATACGCCATTCCTAACTGAATAGTGATAATCTCTTTTATGTAATGTAAACAGTTTTGACTTGTTTTCAAAACAAATGGCTTAATGACTTCAAAACATTGATTGAGAACGAGGAATAAGATTCATTTTTCTCTGGAATCAAGGGATTTTAAAACCAAAAAAGTACGAATTCTCTTCTCATATGTGGTCCGATGTTATTGTTATTTTAAGGCATAATTTATTGTTATATTAAAACATTAAACACACAAATAACAACCAGATATATGCCCCTTTGTATTCCAGAATACAATTTAATCCCAATACAGAGAGGACCTTTCTATAGGGTGTAAGTCTAAATATAAACCGATTATAACATATTTCTTTATATTTATAAAGGGTGTCCCAAGAAGAACGCAATTTTTAAATTTTAAATAAAACACAGATATTAAAAAAAAAAATCGTGAAACTTTATTATATCGTAAAGTAGACAGAATGAGGTTATGTATGGAACAATATATCGTGCAGATGGCCGCCGCGGCTTTGCTGGCATGCACGCGATCTTTTAATGAAATTTTCAATGACCGTTTTGCATGAATGCTGCGGTATTTCATTAATGCAGCGTCCAATTTCCTCTTTTAAGGCTTGAGTCGTCGTCGGCTTATTCGCGTAAACCATCGTCTTCAAAAAACCCAAAAGAAAAAAATCTAATGGTGTTAAATTGCACGATCTAGGCGGCCAATTCTGATCTCCAAAGCGCGAAATAACACGACCGGGAAATGACTGATGCAGCAATTGAATTGTTTCTCTGGCTGTATGACATGTGGCGCCGTCTTGTTGGAACCACATGCCCTCCACATTCATTTCTTCAATTCTAGGCAAGAAAAAACTGGTTATCATTTCACGATACCGAACACCATTGACTGTTTGCGCTTGACCTGCCTCATTTTCATAAAAAAAAGGTCCAATGATTCCTCCAGCCCAAAAACCACACCACACAGTGACACGTTGAGGATGCATTTGCTTCTCGTGAATCACTCGAGGATTTTCCTCACCCCAAATGCGACAATTCTGCCTATTGACGAAGCCATCAAGATGAAAATGGGCCTCGTCACTGAAGATGATTTTATCGGCAAAATCAGCATTTTCATGTTGTCTCTCCAATACCCAATTAACGAACTCCCTTCGCTGTCCATGGTCAGCTGGCTTCAGTTCCTGAGTCAATTGAACTTTGTATGCATGAAGATGCAAATCTTTCGTCAAAATTCGCTGCAAAGTGGATTTGGAGACACCAATTTGCTGAGCTCGGTGTCGAATTGAGGTGGATGGAGTTTGAGCGACATCATCACGTACAGCTGCGACATTTTCGGTCGATCGACCTGGTCGATGGCGCGTTGTTGTCTTTACATCACTAACAGACCCAGTTTCGGCAAATTTATCCATTAATCTCTTTACAGTTGACTCTTTTGGAGCATTATTGTGACCCCAAATTGATCGCAATTTGCGAACTGTAGCCGCAAAACTTTCACCATTTTTGGTAAAACAATTTCACAATAAGAATGCGTTGTTCATTCGTGTAGCGCTTCATTTTTACTAACCTCGTACCTTCTACTAGCAAACAATAACAATTGTTCAAATGTCAAACAATGACACTTCGAATGTTGCCAGATTTAAAAATTGCGTTCTTCTTGGGACACCCTTTATTTGCTGCTTTACATATTCCAATAACTATATTTAAGGTGGGTTTAGTTTTTTTAGTTACAAACATCAGCAAAGCTCATTATACGAGTACCCTCTCCACGTAGTTGTGTAGAGTATAAGTATCGGCGCATAAACCGAAAGAAGAGAGGGTGTTAAAAAAATATGGTATTCTTCATGGCGTTCTTTGAAATAACTCTTTGTACTCTTAGAGCTTATGTCTAGAACAATAAAAAATATTGAACCTAGGCCCAACTTTTTGTATACCGATCCACTCGTAATCTCTAAGACATGTCCCTCTGTCTGTCAATGTACGTATTCATATTCGCACGCAAATACACAAATAATTTAATGACAACTAACCTGAGGGAAAAGGACATATCCCAGGACATGTCACGTGACCGGTTTTTTGGGCTTGTCCTAGGAGGGGGTCAATTGCCCTCTGTGACATGCCACATGACTGGTATAAAAGAATATGTCACACAACTAACCACAAAGAACATATCACAGAACCAACGCAAAATAACATGTCATGACTTCTACACCGGTCACGTGGTAGGTACTTTAGGAACCGGTCCTCTTTTCACCTATCACGTGATATGTATTTTTTGGACTGGTCCAATTTTCACCTATGACGGGACAGGTCCAAATTCCCAACTGACCCCTTTTTTTTCCGCAGGGTAGTAACTGAATCATAACAGCCCAAAAATTAATCACATTCATTGTGTTATGAATCCGTCCTTGTTTAGATATTTGCCTTGTTTAGATATAATTTGAGCACCCTGTAGGGCAAAAAAAAATAATATTTTATTGAAATTTGGTTAAAGTAAATATGTAGAAAGTAACTTCAGTTAAACAGTCCATATAAATATAAAGATATTTCAACAAAGTTTGGTACACTGATTTTTTGTGCCAATTGAAGTTGACAATTTTGAAAGTATTTTCCTAATAATTGGTAAATGTTTTCCGAAAAATTACTAAAAAGATTAAAGTCGATTATACCACTTATTTAATACCCTATACAAAGTAAAACCACGGGGTGTGATTTATATGGGACCCTTGTTCAAATATGGTCCAATTTTCTTTAAAATTGTAGGAGTGATTAATGGTTCCATACCTGTGGGAGGTGGGTCTAAATATGGCTTGATTGTAAATTGATATTTGCGACCTGTCGTTTAATTAAAGTTCATATAAGAAAATACCATAAATGCTTGATTGTTTATAAGGAAACGGGATCACGAAATGAAAAACTGAAAATGTAGTTTAACTCCAGACGTATATGGTCCGGTTCGTGTCTAACATTTTCTGTCGGACGGTTTTATCTATAGATATTTTAAATATGTATCGCACAATCTGGCGCATGAGTGATAAAATATTAATATTATTCAATTAAAAAGTTACTAATTTAATTTTAAATTTAATTTTAAATTTCTTTCAGATTTTTTAAATTAAATAATCAACGAAGTAACAAGAACCCATCAATTTAGATTTAAACAGCTTTAAGTTCTTCTACAAAAACACTAACACAAACTTAGCAAAAATGGCGGCATTTATAGCGAAACAAATGGTTGGCAACCAATTAAGCGCCGTTAAAGGTAAGTCCCGACAAATTTTTATTCTCTAACAATTACGTTTTTAATTAAACTTTTGATTACACACAAAAAATAATATTCAATTAAAACTTTCACAAATACTGTGATCGACATAGTTGTTTTCAGTAGCTGAAAAACAAATATGTTATTATGAGTTTCGAATGAAATAATTAATAGTTCTTTATGATAACATTAACACTGGCACAATCCGCTATATTGAGAATATATCACACACACCTTTAAGGGAGTGTGTGTTGTATGTATTTTATTTAGTATCACACATACATGAACTACTCCATAGACACATACTCGTATAAAGGAAGTATATTCCATCTATGGCAAAAGTTTTAATTATCTCATAATCTCATGTAATACGCGTGTTTTGTTTGGAAGTAATAAAACGTTTAACAAAAACTAAGTGTATCTCCATGGGTGTATTTTCATTTTTAGCTTCAATTTTTTGTTTCAGTTTGATTTTTTGGTTTTGAAATTAAATTTTCTAACAATGGGACCAACTATTTTTACAGGAAACTAACATTATTTAAAATAAAAATCAATTAAAAATTTTAATTTATACTTTTTTTATTTGCAAAATTCGCCACAAAATTGGAAATTCGTAATCTAGAAATCATATTTGAATATTTTCCAAAAGAAAAAAATCTTTTTAAAGATCATTTTTAAATGCTACGAATACACTAGGCAACAGCCATTTTGTTATTTGGTTCTAGCATACTTTTTCTCATGGATTTGGACCTACTGAACACGAAAATGAATTTTAAAAATTTTTCTGTCGATTGGTTTGCGAGATACAAATTTTTTATTTTTTTTTTTTTTAATTTTTGGAGGTACACTTACTATTTTGAGCATATCTTTAGTCTTCTTTGACCTATTTTATCCTACTACTACTCAAATTAAAGACAATTGAGCCGTCTACAACTTATTCTCAGAAAATTTTCAAATCGGGTTAGTAGTTTTGATGTTGGCGGCTTAAAAAGGTTAAAAAACTGCGTTTTTTTAGTAAAAATGTGGCTGAAAAATTCATATACAAATTCATATAAAATGTAAAACGCGATGTTAACAGCGATTTTAATTTTTTTACGTATAGCTGACACTTTTCCAAAGAAAATAAGCCCTTACTTAACAAAATCTGATGACAAATGGCCGACTTATTATTTTTTTGGTAAACGACCGAAATTCCGCTATTTCACGATTTTTTGATTTTCATTATTTGCACAGCTTACCTACCCAACGCAAACGAATAAATACATTTGAACTTAATTTAAAATAAACAAAGTAGTCTTCGTATATTATTTTTTAATTTATTTACAGCACTACATGCTCATACATATTTAAACATAAGGAGACACGGTTATCAATTGCATTTCAAAACTGTCTGTGAAAGTGTAAATAAGTTAATATTTAGAAAACGCAAGGAAGACAATGAGTAAAAGACTACGTGTGTTCGAGTGTTTGAACGATCCAGACAATTTCTGCAATGTTTGTGGCCAGTTTATAAAAAAAATCACGCACACAAGTTTACTCCAGCAGTACAATTGCACTATTTGAATTATTTTGGTATTTCACCAAATATCACAGAACCATGGACACCTAAGTCGCTGTGTGATCTTTGCTATATAATCTTAACCAACTGGGCAGCTGGCGGAAGGTAAGAATTTTTATTTAAACACATTATACATAGCGAATATAGTAATTTATTTTAATTTTAGCCGCCATATGAAATTCGATACACCAATGATGTGGAAAAAGCCGCTATGCCATTCCACAAACAGTGGGGTAGGAAGATTTTTTAAATGGAACTACGCTCAAGTGGGATCGTTTGCGCTTCCAGTACCACATTCGCATGATGTGCCATATCCAGTGTGCCCTGGTGCATCTCTTCAAAAAGCAGAATCGTCAGAAGAAGAGTCTGAGTCAAATGCAAGCGAATTTGAGCCGGGTGCAAAGCGAAAATTACTGTCACAGGCCGAACTAAACGATTGGGTGCGCGATTTTGGTCTCACTAAGGAGAAATCCGAACTTTTTGCGTCTCGGATGATACAGTGTGGATTTGCGGCTTCAGAAGTGAAAGTATCAGCGTACAGAAACCGTCACAAGGAGTATGCAAAATTTTATACAAAGAAAGACCAAATATGTTTTTGCAGCGACATTTCAGGCTTGTTCCAAGAGCTTCACCAAATTCACAACCCCAACGAATGGAGGTTGTTTATTGACAGCAACAAAGAGAGCTTGAAGGCAGTTCTCTTACATAATGGGAATGAAAAGCCATCTGTTCCTATTGCTCATGCGGTTCATTCAAAGGAGAACTATGAAACTATGGACATTTTGCTGAAATGCATAGAGTATAGGAAATACAATTGGAAAATATGCGCCGACCTTAAAGTTGTGGCCATTCTGTGTGGACTCCAAGGAGGCTATACGCGACATTGCTGTTTTCTGTGCCTTTGGAATAGCCGCGCTGATGATCAGCATTATATAAAAAAAAATGGCCGGTACGAACGAAACCTGTAGTTGGAGAAGCGAATGTTCAGCGCAAACCACTAATAGAGAACCGTGAAAATATAATACTTCCGCCGCTGCACATAAAATTGGGTTTGATTAAAAATTTTGCCAAAAAATTAGACAAAGAAGGTGAAGCTTTTGCCTATTTACGGTCAATTTTCCCTTACCTTTCGCTGGCAAAAATTAAAGAAGGAGTCTTCGCAGGACCCGAGATAAAAAAAATGTTGAAAGATGAAAAATTCCCAAAGCTGTTATCACCCATCGAAGCCGCAGCATGGAATTCCTTCAGGCTTGTTGTGGAAAACTTTTTAGGAAACAACAAAAGCCCGAATTATAAGGACATAGTTGAGGATCTGGTAAAGAACTATGAAGCCATGGGAGTGCACATGTCACTTAAAATACACTTTCTGGATTCTCATTTCGATTTTTTCCCTGAGAATTTAGGAGACGTGAGCGACGAACACGGCGAGCGCTTTCATCAGGAATTGAAGGCTATGGAACGACGCTATCAGGGCAACTATGACACGGCTATGATGGGTGACTATATTTGGACCCTAATACGTGAGACCGATTGCAGCGAATACAAAAAACAAAGAAGAAGTCAGCAGTTTTTCCACATGGCATAAAATGTACACTTATATCTTTGTTTTTACTCATTTTTTTGTGCGTTGATTTGCTTAATTTAATTAGTTAGTTTAATTTCGTTAGTTTAGCTAATTGTGCGATACATTGAGCATGTAGTGCTGTAAATAAATTAAAAAATAATATACGAAGACTAATTTGTTTATTTTAAATTAAGTTCAAATGTATTTATTCGTTTGCGTTGGGTAGGTAAGCTGTGCAAATAATGAAAATCAAAAAATCGTGAAATAGCGGAATTTCGGTCGTTTACCAAAAAAATAATAAGTCGGCCATTTGTCATCAGATTTTGTTAAGTAAGGGCTTATTTTCTTTGGAAAAGTGTCAGCTATACGTAAAAAAATTAAAATCGCTGTTAACATCGCGTTTTACATTTTATATGAATTTTTATATGAATTTTTCAGCCACATTTTTACTAAAAAAACGCAGTTTTTTAACCTTTTTAAGCCGCCAACATCAAAACTACTAACCCGATTTGAAAATTTTCTGAGAATAAGTTGTAGACGGCTCAATTGTCTTTAATTTGAGTAGTAGTAGGATAAAATAGGTCAAAGAAGACTAAAGATATGCTCAAAATAGTAAGTGTACCTCCAAAAATTAAAAAAAAAAAATTAAAAAATTTGTATCTCGCAAACCAATCGACAGAAAAATTTTTAAAATTCATTTTCGTGTTCAGTAGGTCCAAATCCATGAGAAAAAGTATGCTAGAAACAAATAACAGACAAAAGTTTGTTATTTGTGACCTAGTGATATCAATAAGACTCAGGTTTCATTCCTCTATATAGGTACTCTGTGTCAAAATCTAGCGCAAATCTATATAACTGGTCCCATTAAGGTTGCTCATATAAGTATTTTGTTAAATGTACCATAGTTATTGTCTTGTAGTATTGAATGTAGTAATTTAAGCTTACACAAACTTAAATGATTGGTAGAAAATTCTTACATACCTACATATACTTTATTATGTTTACTCATCAAGTACTTTATTTAATGAGCACATATCACACAGGTATTTGTACTTTGTATTTGCTCTTGTGTGTTATTCAAACGTATGAAACTTTTTAATAACTCTATTAAATACACAAAAATTGTTTAACTAGTTTAGTTGTTTAATTAAAAATTGTTTTTATATAAAAACGAAATTTTAACAGTGTTCCTAATTGGCAAAAGTTGTTTGTAAATAATTTTTCAAAATTAAACATTAACATTATGTAACGACATTTAATAATGAACTTTATAAGCAAAATAACAAAAATCAATAAAACAATAGCATAGTAACATACATAACATAGCAACGATATGCAAAGATAAAAAGACAAATAATATTTTGTAAGAGTTGGTTGTGTTTCTAAAAGCTCCCTAAATTATTTTAAATTGTAATGAATATAATAATCATTTAAAAGTATTTATTTGTCAAAAACATTTATAGACAAACTTCTAACATTTTTACTGTCTAAAAAAAAAAATAAAATACAAACCTAGGCTAAATCAATAATTACACATTATTAAAATTAAATTCCTACCATTTAATAATATTCTATATAATAAAAAAAAACCAAAGGAAAAGCAAAACAAATATATATTAAACTAACATCTCTTTTCTGTTTGAGTGTTGAAATTCATAAAAAACAACTATACACATATATAAAAAATATTAAAAAAAAAAATATAACACTTTAAATAAAAAATCTAAATATGTCCCGTAAAATAACACAAACAAACTACTCATTAAACGACAGCTCATCTGAATCTTCTTCCCTTCACCACTGTCGAATGATCAACGAACGACTGGACAGAGAAGTGGCAGTTTTTAAATCATTACTTCAAGAGTTCGAAGAGCGTTTAGAGCTACGCTATGATAAACATACAAAGGAATGTAAATCAATGCCCCTAGGTTTTGAAAGCCGTCTCTTTGTTGAACTTAGTAAGAGTATGTCTGAAGCGATGAGTGAAATTAACAATGTAAAAGAGCGGGTAACAGATCTTGAAACAGTGGCGGGCGAAATTTCAGCACTTAAAAGTGAAATTAAGGATTTCAAAATACGATCATTTAAAAAATGCAAACTCTATGGTTTCATGTGATCTTCGCTGTTTACACTTTTAATAATGGACTGTATAGATAGTTTTTATTCAATATATTTTATTTGGTTATTTCATTGCCGAAGTATATAAAAAAAGTGATTCGTATATAGTATACCAGAACAGAAGAGTTGCACAAAAAGTTACAGGGTTGCAACTTTAAGTATCAAATGTGATACAAAAAAGGGAAAAATTGAGTTGATCTATGGTGCCGTCAATCTCCAACATATCGGCCCACCTTGAAAGCACCCGCTTTCAACAGTCAGTAAAGAGAGGACATAGTTTTGACACAGGACGTTTTAGGAAGCCATTCTTAGTCTTTACAGTTGCTACCCGAACGAGGCCATCGTTTCCAGGGTGTGTTTCAGTAATTATGCCCATAAGCCATTGTGTAGGAGGCAGATTGTTGTCTTTGATGAGTACCAAGTCATCCTCTTGAAGATTTTGTAGTTTCTGGATCCACTTTGGTCTCTTTTGGAGCTGAGAGAGATATTCCCTTGACCATTTTGACCAAAATTGTTGAACGAGTTGTTGCATATACTTCCATCTTGTGAGGCGATTAACGTTTATATTCAATAGGGTTTCATCTGGGATGGATGCCATTGGACGTAGAATTAAGAAGTGACCTGGCGTTAATGGATCGATGTCACCTTCATATTTTAAGCATAGTGGTCGGGAGTTGAGGCAGCATTCGATTTGGCATAATAAAGTATTGAGTTCCTCATAGGTAGCTGAGCTAGTTTTCAGGACTCGATTCAAGTGGAACTTAACGGATTTTACACCTGCTTCCCAGATGCCGCCAAAGTTTGGAGCTGATGGTGGTATAAAATGCCATTGAATTTGTTGACTTGACATTTCTCGATGGATTGCATCATTGGTTGTGTGAAGAAAATCGTATAGTTCCTTTAAGTTCTGGTTGCATCCAATAAAATTGGTACCATTATCAGTATAAATGTGGCTTGGCTTGCCACGTCTTGATGTAAAACGACGAAGTGATGCTAAGAATGCCGCAGTTGACAGTTCAGTTACAGCTTCGAGATGAATTGCCTTGGTATTTAAACACACAAACACGGCGATCCAGCATTTATACTTTTTAGAACCACGACCTTTCCAAGAGCGAATAGATATTGGTCCTGCAAAATCGATGCCTACGTGTAAAAATGTAGAACCAGGTTGTACACGGTAGGTTGGAAGATCTCCCATACGTTGTTGATATGGTATTTGACGAAATCTCATACATGTAGTGCATTTGTAAACTGTTCGTTTGAGAAGAAATGTTATATTTGGAATCCAATATTTCAAACTTATCAAATATTGCATTTGTCGTGTACCAGCATGAAGATATTTGGTGTGGTAGTCCTTGACTATTAGTTGTGTTAGGTTATTATCCTTGTGTAATATGTATGGATGTTTTTGATCATAACTGACGTTTGCATTTTCTAGACGACCTCCCACTCTTAGTAGCCCTTTGCTGTCCAGGAATGGAGTGAGTGCTGCAAGTTTGTTCGTTGCAGATAATGATTTGTTGGAAGCCAAAATTCGTATTTCAGCAGTGTATGATATTCGTTGAGATTGTTTTATTAATGTCACAGTAGCTGTATCATGTTCTGTTGATGTAATGACACCATTTATTCTTTCAGATTTGGTTCTCTTAGATCTACAGTTGTGAATAAAGCGTAATAATAATGCCGTAATGCGGCGAATTTCACTAAAACTGGAGTACCGATCAAGTAAATCAATATGCGTAACCTTGAGTTGTGTTGTGGTAGCAATAAGAATTCTTTTCATCTCAAGACATGCACCATCAGAAGTAGTAATTAATGTTTGTGGTTGTATAGTACGATTATGCAAAATTTGTGGACCATTCCACCATAAATTGTTGTTGATGAGATTAGCAGACGAAATGCCTCTGGTGGCTAAATCGGCAGGATTTTGTTTTGATGTTATGTGACGCCACTGACTAGCAGGTAAATGGTTTATAATATACGAAGTGCGATTGGCAATAAACGTTTTCCAACGTCTTGGATGATCACTTATCCATGCCAGGACTACATTTGAGTCAGTCCAACCATATGTTGCGACATTTTCAAATCGTAACGCATACTTTACTTTATTCATAAGTTTTACCATCAGATGTGCTGCACAGAGTTCTAATCGCGGTAGAGTAATTTGTTTTATAGGGCATACTCTGGATTTAGCGGTTAATAGAAATGTCGAAATTTTACCATCTTGTTTAGTAATACGTATGTAAATAGCAGCAGCGTAGGCTAACTCCGAGGAGTCCGAAAAACCGTGGAGTTCGACTTGATCACCATTGCTAAAGTTAAACCATCTTGGTATTTGTAGATTCTTGATATCACGAATATTTTCTTGTAGTTGTATCCATTCGGTTTTTGAATCATTGGCCAATTGTTGGTCCCAATCAATTCCTTTTAACCAAAGTTTTTGCATAAATATTTTGAGCGCTACCACTATAGGAGATAACCATCCTATGGGATCGTAAATTTTTGAAATCTCGGATAACACTTGCCTTTTCGTTATTAAATCTGATGATTTTTGTAAACATACGCTATATTGAAAACAATCTGTTGTGGTATTCCACAACAAGCCTAACGTCTTGACGGTCTCTGAGTAATCGATAATTGTATCTGACGAAGAAGCTCTATTCTCGGGGTTGATGTTTTCTTGAAATTGTTGACAGTTGGATGACCATTTACGTAAATTAAATCCAGACTTGGATAAAATAGAACATATTGTAGTACGAAGAGAATTTGCAGACTCGATATCTGGTGCGCTTGACATATAATCATCGACATAGAAATTACTAATGATTTCATTTGATTCATTTTCGAATTGTGTAGCATTATCAACAGCTACCTGTTGTAGCGTACGAGTTGCTAAAAATGGTGCTGCTGCAGTTCCGTAAGTAACGGTTGTGAGTTCGTATTCTTTTGCCAATTCATTTGGTGAATTTCGCCACAAAATTGTTTGAAATGGTCTATCATCAGGATGTATCAGCACCTGACGGTACATTTTCTCGATGTCCGCCGTAAACCCGACTTTAAATTTTCTAAATCTTAGCAAAATTGTATATAAATCGTTTTGAACCGTTGGTCCAACAAGTAGATGATCGTTTAAAGATAAATTATTTGAGCTTTTGCATGAAGCATCAAATACGACACGTAACTTAGTAGTTGTGCTTGATGGTTTCAAGACAGCATGATGAGGCATGTAATACCTCTGTGCAACATTTTTAGAACTACATTTAGAAACAGCCCGCATATGGTGAAGACTTATGTATTCTTTCATAAATTTATGAAATTCAGTCTTAAGATCTATATTCTTGCTGAATCTCCGTTCCATTGATTCTAACCTTTGTGTAGCTGCAGATTTTGATTCACCAAACTCAACAGAATCGGTTTTAAAAGGTAATCTGACCATATATCTGCCATCTTCCAGCCTCTGAACGTTGTGCTTGTAGTGTTGTTCCGCAATTTCTTCCTCTGGACTTAAATATTTGGTTTGAATTTGACAATCTTCTGTTTCCCAAAATTTCTGTATTTGTGAGTTCAAATCCGTATACACGTGAGCAACACATATGTCTTGTTTCGATTCTTTGACATTTCCCATTATTATCCATCCAAATATTGTGTTGACAGCAACTGGAGATCCCGATGGATGAGAGACGGTTCCTTCCAACATACTGTAAGCAAATACATCAGCACCTATGATGATGTCGATTCGATTCCTTTTGTTGTATGTTGGATCTGCAAGATCCATGTTTCTGAAGAATTCCAAATCTTTGTCGTTCACTGATTGCGCTGGAAGGTACTTCGTTAAACTTGACAAGCAGTATGTTTGCACAAGAATCGTTTTATTTGTTTTAGATGAAAATATTTCAAGTTGAACTATTCCCTTTGTAGGATTTGGCTTCTTATCACCAACACCGAAAAATACTGTGTTGTCATGAGTACGTTTTAACTGTAATCTTTGAGCACAAGATTCTGAAATTAATGTTGACTGTGCTCCTGAATCAATTAGAGCTCGACACGGCTGTAGAGTGTGACCTCTGTCACGAACCATTATAATTGCAGTTGGTAAAAGAGTAGCTTGACGAGGAAGTTTTTGGCTGATATTAATACTTACTGATGTAGCAGTTGCACTATTCACACGTGGTTGAGCTATGTGCAGTAACGTATTATGTTTAAGATTGCATGTTCTGCATGAGCCTGATTTACAGTCCTTAGAGAAATGTTTTTCTCTAAGGCAATTGAAACATAATTTATGTTTTGCAACCACTTCTCTGCGTTTATCCACATTTATAGCTTTAAACTGTTGACAATTGTACAGAAAATGATTACTATTACATAACGGACAACATTGTGTTGTTGCAGTCATCGCTATCGATTTGTTCTGCTTTTGATATCTGGATGATTGAATAATTTGATTTTTTGCTGATTGATTTGATTGACTTGATTGACAGCTTTCTTCTAGTTCAAGTACGCGTTTTTTCATAAACTTTAACAATTGTGGAAAAGTTGCGGTTTCATTGCCATTTTTCTCTCTACGCCAGAGAGTAATTGTATCCGAATCTAATTTGTCTTCAATATGATATAATAACACAGAACCCCATGTATCTATTGAATCATTTATGACCTTTAAAGCATTATAACATTCCGCTGTATTATTGTAAAGACGCTTGAGATCGGCATGTGTACCGTTTTTTGCTGATTTTTGTTTAAAAAATAAATCAAAATATTGTTTTTCTATCAAATCAGGTCTGTCGTAATTTTCCTTTATCAAATTCCAAGCAATTTGGTAATTGTCGTTCGTTGGAGGAAGATGTTTTATGATTGATGACGCTTCCCCTTTCAGTTTTGTTTGAAGGTATTCCAACTTTTCAACATTGGACAAATTTGGTTTTGAATCAATCAAAGCTATGAATAAATCTCTAAATCTTATCCAATTAGAGAGTTCGCCATTAAAATCTGGAATTTGTATCGACGGCAAACGTAATTCAGAATGGTGATCGGCATTCTGATTATTTGTACCCGTATTTTGATAATTAGAATTCATACTTGCTACATTTGACAGTGTAGCTGAAACGGCTTCTAGAACTCTTGTAGTTGTCGATTGCTGCTGAACAATTGCCTGAATTGAAGTGCTCAAATCATTAATTATGTTCGGAGTGCTCGCTTGAGCACCTTCAACGATCGTTTTGTCTAGGTTCACCTGAGATTGGCCAGACCAAACAGCTTTAATTGTGAAAAAGCTGTCCTCAATTTGATCTCTATACTCATTTTCAATATGAGTTTCTTCCTCAGTTTCACATAATATATCAAGCTGATCCTGAATTTCTTTATATGTTGTATAAATATTATCAAGTTCTAATGTACGTACCTTTATCTCATCATACGTTGCATTGGGGCCAGTGACATAGTTGAAAATTCTAGTGATTGTTCTTTTTACTTGAGTGCGTCTCTTTTTTAATGCTTCCATACTGATTTCTTAAATTTGATTTGTTTAAATTAGCTTTTTATCAAATATTAAATTTATTTTAATTTAAATATGTAAAATATATTTTTTCTTTACTAAAAGCACTATTTTCCGTATTCAGTCTAACAATGTTTGAAAAATGTACATATACATATCAGTTACACTGTTTTTTAACGTTACGATACCACTGATTGATATTTTCAATTTATTAGCGATTTTTTAAACCTGGTTTGAGAACTCACTGACTTTCCCAAACTGTATTAATGTGCTCGTTAGGTTTTGGTGTCACTGAATCAAAATTTATATTTTAATTCCAATTGGATTTTCACTACAGGTTTGAGTACCACTGTTTAAGTGTGAAAAGGAGTTTCTTTTCTCCAATTGAAATCGTATTATGTTCGAATTAGATTCGAACTAAATTGAATTTAACCGATTTTCCTATTTCTTTTGGTATCTTTTTCACTAACACTTTGACACTTGATCTATTTTCTACATATGTATATGTAAATGTTTTATGTGTTCTTTTATACACTTGACTTTTTGTTTTTTGCATAAGCAAACGAAGATGTAGTTGTTGTAAAGTTGAGACTCCCGCGACAAACTATGTTGTTGTTGTTTTGAGACTTCTCTGGCAATTTATGAAGACACTTGTATGTAATTTTAAATATGTAATCGAAAAACTACAACGTACTGCGCGACGTGCATGTATTGTTTATGATTATGTTATTTAAATGTACTTGTCTCGCGATTGAAAATTAATAAGAAAAATTACACGTACAGCGCGACGCGTTTGTATATTTTCTTCTCTTTCACAAAAACGAAATTTTAAATCACTTTTCCTTTACTACCGACAAATTCGGATCGAATGGACCAAAAAATGTTTACACTTTTAATAATGGACTGTATAGATAGTTTTTATTCAATATATTTTATTTGGTTATTTCATTGCCGAAGTATATAAAAAAAGTGATTCGTATATAGTATACCAGAACAGAAGAGTTGCACAAAAAGTTACAGGGTTGCAACTTTAAGTATCAAATGTGATACAAAAAAGGGAAAAATTGAGTTGATCTATGGTGCCGTCAATCTCCAACATTCGCCTTAATGGTATTCCTTTCAAGTCTGATGAAAATCTTAATGAAATTTTCGGAAAAATTTGCAATATTATAAATATACCTGTACCACCATTAAACCATATCTACCGTTTGCAAAACCGTAATAACAAGGCTAAAGATGATAATCCTGATACAGTTATAATCGCAACGTTAATCTAAAAAAAAAAAAAAATACATTTTAAAATCTGTTGGCATCTACAAAAAGAAAAATAATTAAAATTTAACGTTAAATTTTCTTGGTTTTGAATATAAAAGAAAATTTAACTAATTCAAACTACAAAATACTTCAAGAAGCTATCATTTTGAAAAAATTAAAAAAATTCCATTCCGCATATTCTTTTCGGGGCCTTGTCTATATAAAGTTTACTGAAGATGACAATGCTACTTGTGTCGAACATCTGGGTGCACTTAAATTTTTTCGTAAAAAATACACCTTGTATGATAATGAAAGTTCCTTGCTTGATACAATTGTCGGGTAGATTCGAATTAATTTACTGTGGGAATTATTTGTATCCGTATTTAAATAAATATTTATCTTTAATTATTATTTCTGTTTATATTACTATAGTTTTGATGTGCGTTGTTGTTAGGGCTAGTTTCTCAATAATAATAACAATCTATCTAAAGTGGTAGTTCCATGGATGTAACAATGAACATTGTAAAACTTTTGGTTAAACAAAAGAATGATCTCCCCATTTGCCACATAAATGCGCAGAGTTTAAATAATAAAACAGACGAGTTCAGATTGATCTTTGAAAACTCAAATGTGGATATAGTTTGTGTTTCTGAGACGTGGTTTGATGGCTCAACACCTGATGGTCTTATCTGTCTTAGTGGTTACAAAATTTTTAGAAACGATAGAGATAGTCGTGCCGGTGGTGTTGAAATTTTGCAAATTTGATGAAGTCCTAAGAACCTAGAATATTATTTATGGAGATCAACTCATATGAGAGAAAAATGTTAGTTGGCTGCGTTTACAGACCACATCGAAAAATCGATATGTCGAATTTTTTTTCGCAAATTGGAAACATAAACAGTGACGTAGTGTTAGCAGGAGATTTCAATTCAAACATTTTATTGGAACCAATCTTAACCGACAACATGTCAACATTAGGGCTAGAACCAACAAAATGAACCCATCCAACACACTACACTTCTATCTCCAATACTCTGCTTTATCTATTTTTTGTCAGTAATTACTCAAGGGTGCTCCCTTATGATCAACTTTCGGCTTCATGCTTTTCTCATCATGACTTAATCTTTATATTGTATGATTTTAGGATTAAACCGGAACAAAAATTCTACACTTATCGTGATTTCAACAATATAGACTACAATTTACTATACGACCATTTCTTTAAAATTAACTGGAATAATATATATTATCTAACTTCTGTTGATGATAAATTAGCTTTTCATCAGTAAAACGAATCCTTGGTTCACAACAGACATCAAACAATTAATTAATCAAAGGTATATTGCCTACGCGAAATAGAAGTAATTTAAAACACTTGAGCTTAAAAATGAGTACAGTACTGCCAGAAAATGTGTCAACCTAACAATCAAATTAGCAAAATCCGCACTGCTTTGGAACCAAAAAAAAAAGTTGGAAAACTATTCGGGATATTGGCATTGGCAATAAAATTACCAACGATAGCTGCTCAACTTATGTAAACGAATTAAATTCTGCCTTTACAATTTTACCACTTGTCCAAGCTGGCAGTGATATTTATAGCTTAAACAACATCACGAACAATCTATCTGAAAATAAAGTCTTCTTTTAATTTTCTTGTGTTAACCCATTAAAAGTTTTGTCAAGCTTCTCTTTACTAAAGTCAAATTCAATTGTTCCATATGTGACTCATATCATATCCATATGTGACTCATATCTTTAATACAACTAATTGGAATCACGCAAAAACTTTACCAATACCGAAATCAAATAATGAATATCGACCTATTACGATTTTATGCTACCTTTCAAAAGTCTATGAAAACATATTGTATTCTCAGATATGTGACTATATACATGAACATGGCTTCATGTGCGAAATGCAATCATGCCTTCGCTCAAATCACAGCTGTATTACTGCTCTTGTTGAAGTAAGCGAGAATATTAGGCGTGAACTAGATAAAGGCAAATTGAACTTCCTAGTACTCCTTGATCACTCTAAGGCTTTCGACACAGGCAACCATGAAACCCTTTGTATGAAACTCAGACGGTTATTTAAATTTGCATCAAGCTTAACTCAACTTCTGTCAACTTACCTTGTAAACCGTACTCAATCCGTGCGAGTGAATAATTTAATATCCAAACTATCGACTCTTACTTGAGGTGTACCTCAGGTTTATATCTTAGAGCCACTGCTTTTTTCACTATATTCAAACGATCTTCCTCAACAGCTATCCCACAGCAAAGTACATATGTATGCAGATAACGTGCAGTTATACCTAAGTAGCCCCGTAGAATCAATTAAGGACAACATTGACAAACTGAATTCTGATCTGGATAAAATTCATAAGAGGACCATACAACCTAATATTGATGACGGAATTCTTATTAACAACCAAAAAATTTTAATTGTCCCAGCGGCTTAAAATTTAGGCATCGTATTCAATAGTACATTAACATGGACAGACCACATTAACCCCTTAGTCGGTCAAACGTATGGCAAGCTTAGAACGCTGTGATCTACACAACCATTTGGCTAGGACCTAAGTTATTCTTGGTCTACTATACGGCTGCGAACTGTTCGCAAATTGTGACGCCACAAGCAAACGTCGATATAATGTTGTATTTAATAATATTGTACGATATGTATACAATCTCAGAAGATTTAGCAGTGTATCATTATTTTTAAGTAAAATATATGGAGTTTCTTTTGATAATTTTCTAAAAATCAGAGTTCTCTTGTTTCTTCATAAAATTATTTATACACAAAAACCAAAATATATCTTTAATCAAATTCAATTTGCAAGATCCAACAGGGAAAAAAATTTAATACTCGCTTGATTCTGAATATCAATTTCATTTAAACTCTGTTCGGCTTTGGAATTTATTACCACACAACATACAAAAAACCAGCAACGCAACGCACTTCAAAAAACTACTTTAATGTTTAAATCTTTTTAATATCTAAATGTTTTCTTAATTATTTTTATTAATATTGTTTTCAAACTAAATTTTTTATATTTTTTTATAATTTATAATTGATTTTATTATATTATTTTATTCGTTGTTAAGCAATTTAGATATTTTACTCATGTACTATAATTATAAGATTCAATCTTAAATAAATAAATTAAATTAATATGTCGTAGCAATAAATTCACTTATAACCAATCATAAAACTAACAAACATCAATCGATCCTAATTCATGTGAATATGTAATAAAAGTACGTAGCTTTGAAATTTAAAATCAAGCTCTGCAAAGTAGTACACTCCAAATATTATATATGTTAATTTTACGAAATGTATTCGAAATTTAAGAAAATTGTAGAATAATGTAGATTTACTGACAAATATACAAGATGTACAGAGCTTAAAACATCGCGCCAGTCATCCAGCCACCAAGCCACCGAGCAAACATTAAAGGTTTTAATGCTACAAGTTGTCAATACAATTATTTTATTAGACAGTTTATTTGAAGCAGTATAATTTATGTTTGAAAACAAACTTTAAACTCTAACATGCTTTTTTCATATTTAGCGTTACTTGAAATTTGCTGTTGCTTTAAAGAAACGGCAGTGTAAAATAGCTTAAAGCCTTTTTTTGAATAACACATCGGTATGTGAAATTGCTGTTGGTTTGATTTTTAATTTCCACATAGTTAATTAAAAAATTTCATCTTAGTTCAATAAATGAAGGTGGGTTATATCAGCTTTTTCCTTTGAAGTTGTGAGTTAATAAGCGATATTTAAAATTCAAATTTTAAGGCACAAAGAACGTTGATGAAGGTCGCAGCTGTCTAGAAAATGCATACCACATAGCTAGTGTGTAATAACTTTTTCTGTGTATTCTACCTGATTATAAAAAAATTTTTGATATCAAAAAAAAAATTCATCTCACATAAAATTTGTACAGATCAACAATAAAACTTTATTAATACAAATTTTATTTTATCGAAGGAGTACTGTGCTTTTGACTTTATTTATTATACTTCAGCCTGAATAATTTTTTTTATTAACTTAAAAAAAATAGGGAAATAAAATTTTTTGTTGTCTCAAATGCTTTTAAACTGTGTAAAAACATATCAGCATTTCTTGAATTTCAGACGTGCTTTAATATTATAGCTTTGTAATTTCTGACCCGTAAAGGGCAGATGGCGCAAATAAAAAAAATACTTCATAAATATTTGTGGGTCACATATGTGAATTGTAACATCTTTCTCAAATAATAGGGAGCTTTCCTCAACTTGGTCCACATCTACCGATGGAATTTATAGTTGCTCTAAAAGAGGAGGAATTCTCTCCGTTTTGCTTTATCTCACTTAATTTCCGTAGGTCCAAAGTCCCAACCAAGTTCCCATTTTCATGGCGAGTTAAAAATGTCGGTTAAATTTTCTTTCATATTGCTACCTCATTTTGTTTGCAATATATGGGACATTTCTATAAAATATGTAAAGCGCCACTTAAAATTTGTATACATTCTGCTAAAGCCATATACCTAGATATAGCAAAGATATAAAAATATTTTATTTTAGGATTTCTAGATTGTAGCAATTATTTTTATACTGGATAAATGCGTAGAAGGGAACTTTGGCAAATATCAAAATTTGCCAGGCCTTAACAATTTGTTTTTAATTTTTCGGGATCGTTAAAAATGTTTGGAATTAGGATTTTTTGATGCTACTATTTAAAATAATTGTTTAGTGTGATTACTATTAATATTTATTGAATTGAAATTTTTTATTTACTTTAGCGGTTTTATCCTATTTATTTCATTTCCTTCAATCTCAATTGATTTAAATTGATTTGTGATTGTCACTATTCACTGAAATCAAATATTTAAATCATTATCATTAATCTAAACAATGGCACTAAAAATATTTTCATTGCTCATAGAGAAAAAAGTAGAAAATAAAATATTTTATTATTCAGAAAAAAAAAAAAATCGAAAAAAATAAAAAACGAAATAATAAAAAAACGAATAAGCGAATAATCACGAAAAATCACGACAAAAAGTCGAATCTCGCACGCTCACGCACAAAATTTATTACCACTCACGCACGATCACGTGAGTAATTTAAAGTCACAAAATTTCGTGTCACGTGCCCACATTGGGGTTTGAGAAGAAAAACTATTTTCAGTTGCTGATAAAAGCATGGTGAAAAAAGGATTTAAGCAGGCGAACAATAATCCCTTATTGACATGTTTAAACCAGCTTGAGTGATTATGACTCTGTATCGCTTACCAGTCACAATATTAATGTTACCCCTGGCGTTATCAAAAAAATGCGGTCAGAAGACACGTCCGGAGTAAATGGGGCATCATGCTATGATTTTAAGTGTATGAAATGTTACATGAATAATATGTGGTTTTTCAGTGCCCCAGAAGCTAATTTTCGTTTGTTTAATTATCCGTTCAAATGAAAATGGGCCTATTCGTTTATGATATGTTTGGACAGAATTATTCCGTTAACAAATTGGTGACTTTATTTTGCGTTCTTGAGAAGAATATTGTTTCATGGATTGTCACAAATCTTAAAACAAAACTAACAAACACATTATACATTGCGATATTTAAAACCATCCAAAACAAAATATTAGCCTTTAAGCTAGAATTATATTAACAAATCTAAAACTAACCACCATATTAAATTAATTATCAGGACCAAATGCGGCTAAGCAAATTTCGCATAATGTTTTTATAATTAGTAATATTTTTTGTATTTAATCATATAAATATATAGTGCGTGAAAAAAACCTATATATAATTATATACAAATAATTTCAGATACCCATATAAAAACCAAAATATATAAACATACATGATGGGTTAGTATATGATCATGCTATGCATACATGATCAATATATGACCATACATGATCCCATCAACTTGCACACATCTTTGGATCCAAAATTTGGGGGTATATGGCCGTAAATGGTCATATATGATCATACATGATCATATACGAACCACACATCAGCTTATAAGTTATGATGATATATGACCAAATGCGGTAATAAACCCTCAAATTTCGGATCCAAAAATTAATAGACTTCATGACAAGTATATTATGTATATTCATGTTCATATATCTATAAATATATTGATTTTAACTTGGGTAGGAATAAATGTAATACATAGAGTTTGTTTTTAAATGAAGAATTAATTGAAATTCATAGAAATATTGTATATTTTTTACTATTTGAATCAGTCATTAAAAAAACAACTATAAAAATTTACAGGCATTCAGTAGGAGTTGATATTTTCTGTTAAATATAAAATTTTTTGTCTTCTGTTTCTAAAAACTTTAAAAAAGATGTAAAATGGTTGGGACATTTCAATTTTATAGTACAAAGCAATCACTCAAGCATCGAAGTGATGACATGTCTGTTAATTATTGGTTATAGTGAATACAGTTTCTAACGGCTAGTATGCATAGTAGATACTTTTTCAATTCCCTTTTCTATTGAAGGTTATATAGACGTATTTTAGTAGTCTATTTTATGTAAGGTTATAGGTTTTCGTATGTGTGTACATTAGAAAATTTTCAATAGAAAGTAATTTAAGATTATTGTGGTATGGTTGTGGCACACTTTTTTTGATTGTAAATGGATGTGTTAATTATATTAACAGCAATAACAACAAAGATAGGCAAGCTATTTATCTATATATCCTTCAGTATATCAGTATATTTGTTTATTGGACCGTTTTAAGCTTTTATAATACAAGGTCATTCAAGCATTTAATTCAATTGGGGTCGCTACTTGATATTAACTGATATATAGACTTTAACAACGACTACCACTACCACGCTACTTTATTGTTTGATAAAGATATCAAATACACAAACTCAAGTGCTTTTTTATAAAGATTCTACTCGTAAATCGTAGAATTGCAAATATGAACAAGAGAACATGTATAAATATGAAATGTGGATTATAGAAGCAAATTTTAATTCTGATTTTCAAATACACACAGAAGTGCTTTAAAGTTTATTCAAATATTGTTTTTCTGGAATTTATATACAACACACACACTTGCATGCACTTATATATATATATGTATTATTTTTATTCCTTTCTGTTATCTATGTTCCCTGGTAGATTGAAATTTATATGTGTTAAATTTGAATGTGTGTGTGTGTATAAATATACTTAAATCAAGTCGCCATTGTAAAAAACAAATTCTAGAAAAAAACTGAACCGTATTTCAAGCATCCTTCAATCATTTCCATATAGACAAATACTGCTTTTTTTACATGGATAAGTATAGGAAATTCCTTTTTTTTATTTAATGTTTTCCTTTTTATTATCTGACTTTGATTTATGCACTAATTATACCAAGTATACATTAAATTAAATAATTGAATTTTATCAAGTGTGAAAATCTAATTTATACATTTTTTTTACAAACCCATACTGAATTTCCTGTTAAAACAGATTACAAAATAATGTTAATTTAATTAGTTATTATAAAAAAGGAAAGAAATAGCAGACATAGTAAAGATTAAGTAGTTTGAAATTAAAAAAAATGGTTTAAATTACATAAGTGTAATGTAATTGTGATATTATTTTAGCTATGTATTAATCATATTTTTTTTTTTCAATTTCATTAAATATGCAGGAGAATTATTGATTTTTATGTACTATACGCAACTGTGCTTGGAAGCTTTATATCAGTTTGCCTTTCGTACAAAAAATGTATACGTGGAAACAAAATTGTTCGACAGAGAGTATGCCAAATAGAATTTGTGAGCCTTTTCAGGCCGTCTTTTTCGCAATGTTTTACGCAGTGTAAATAAATTTGTATATACTTTGGTTCTATACACATATTATGGACACCTGGACGTATGATTAATATTATAATAAGTATACGTACAGGTATACTCTCAGTATGCATACTAGGGTGTATAGTGCTTTTAAGATATGCAGGAGTGCACTCACAATATATTTTCCGTTACCGACTGTAGTTTATTTAAAAAGTAATACGTAAAGTTTGTTTTTAAATAAGGAATCAATTGAAATTCTAGAAATATATTTTTTAACTATTTGAATCAGTTATTCAAAAAACAAACTATAAAAATTTACAGACACTTAGTAGAAGTTGATATTTTCTGTTAAATATAAAATTTTATGTTTTCTGTTCCTAAAAATAGAAATTTATAGAATTCCTTTTTGTTTTTTACTAAAATAGTTTGTTTTTATACAGAAAATAAAAATATACATATATGTACAACTGTGCGTTTTGTAAAATTACATACAAATAAAAAAAATTTCAATTTGAAAAACAAACCACATAAATAGATTTTTTTTTCAGTTAAAAATTGATGGTTATTTTATTTTAATCGACTTCCGATTGCTTTTACTACTTTTGTCGCTTATTAAACAATAATTGAAAATAAATAACAAAATGGGTTAAATATAATGAAAAATTAGTAATTGATTGTATTTTAAGTAGTTGATTGTATTTTCGATTAATTTAATGTGTATTTTAGATTATTTTTAACGAAATAATATTGTGAGTGTGGCTATGTGAATTTTTATTTAAAAAAAAACTCTAGGATCTTAAGGATTTTTCCATAAAAGTAAAAATCGTCCTAAAATGTGTGAAGAAAAAAGTAATTCTAAAACATACTTTTATTACACTAAGTTTTTCATTAGTGCAAAATTTGTTAAAGTCTCAATTTTATTCTCTATAACTTACTAATAAAATTTTCATGTTTCTTTACAATAAAAAAAAAAATAATTAAAAAGAATATGATATGATCTTAAAAAAAAAATCCTACTATACTATTCACTTACAAAATAACAGATCAACAATTCATAAAATTCCATTACTTTACACACAAGGATACAGTGAAAAATATAATTCAAAATATTGTCTATTCATTAACTATCAACATAGATTATGTTGTAGATTTAATATCGATTAAGACAAACATTTGATAATAAATGCTTCATATAAGCTGTGTTATTTGATACTTTAAGAATTAAAGTTCATAACAAAAAACTGTAAAATATAGAGGATAAATATAAATTGTTAAATTTCGTTGATGTTAGTCTAATTGTGTTGTTGTTTACAAGTTTGTTAATTTGTTTCCTAACACTCAATATAAAATAGACAATCATCAACAAGCAATGACCGTAAAGGGAGAAGAAGAGCATGGGTATTGACAAGGTTGGGTAGCGCCAACCGAAAATACTAAGTATTCTATCCTGCTGGCTCAGTGGAATTTCTCAATTTTTATTCTCTATAACTTACTAATAAAATTTTCATGTTTCTTTACAATAAAAAAAAAAAAAAATTAAAAAGAATATGATATGATCTTAAAAAAAAAAAAATCCTACTATACTATTCACTTAGTCTCAATATATTCATTATTTTGTGGATATTTTGCCGCTCTTTGAATTAAATTTTTGGTATAGTAAATATATTTAAAAAAAATTACTTTTGAAGAATTATTAGTGGACCCTTCAGAGTGAAGCTAGGGAGGAGCACCCCCAATAGGAAACCGTTGATGTAGGACAATAAATTCTGTTAGCTTGACATTGATTCCATATATTTTTTTACCTGGACAGTTTACATGGAAAGCGTCATATATTAAATACGTACAGTGACTCACAGTCAAAGTGAGCCAGGGTAAATTTTCAAGTAAAATTGTTGAAACATAATAAAAAGAAAATCTCATTGGCAAAAATTTTAATTATTTTTTTAATTTAACTAAAAAGCTAAAAATACGTAACAATTATTTCCGATAGATTTCTTAAGTAATATAAAAAAACAACAAAAACTTAAAAAAATATTCAAATGTGCATCACAGTGAAAGTGAACCACTAAAAGTAAATGTAATTAATATTTAATAGTATTATTTTGTTGGACCTCCTTTCGCTGAAATAACGCCCTGCAGACATCTAGCCATCGATTGCAATAGATTTTGGGTGTACGAGGTGGGAATTGCCCTCCACTCGGATTGAAGAGCATCTATGAGGCATTTTTGAGGTGTAATGGCATGTTTTCGGATGTTTTGGGCAAGATGGGCCCATAAATTTTCAATTATATTTAATTCCGGAGATTATGGTGGAACTTCATGAACATATGGGCAATTATACAAAAACCATTCCCGCGCAACATACGAGTTTTTCAAAACTCGGCTTGACGTTTTGCTTCAAAATGTCTACATAAACAAATTTGTTCATAATTCCCAAAATGTGGTGTAAATTTCCGGTTCCACTTCCTGCCATCCACACCCAAACCATGACAGAACGACCTCAATGCTTCACACTTGGGATAAGGTTTTTTTCCTGAAGCTGTGTGTTCTTTTGTCGCCATACCATTTATTTACTTTCATCTGTAAATAAAACCTAACCAAACATTTATAGTGGACATTTACTCTATTTTATATGTGTATAGTTTTTGCCAAAAACTCATATCCTTTTGAACGTAATCACGAGCAAACTCTAGGCGTTTTTTACGGTTTATTTTGCTAATAAACGGCTTCTTTCTTACTACTCTTCCATTATAACCGTGGTTTCTAAGCACTCTTCTAACTGTTACAGGGTGTACTTGGACATCCAGCTGACTTTTGACTATTTCCGTCAGTTTCAGAGCGCTTAACCAAGGATTTTTTTTATTTCTCTTACAATAAAAGCCTCATTTTCTTTCGAAAATTCTTTTATATTACTTTTTCACTTTATTTTCATTTCTACAATCTCTTGTAAAGCGGTGGATAATCTACTGTACAGTTCCACGGCTTTTATTGACAAATTTAGCCATTTCTCTTTGAGATTTACATTCTTTGTAGAGTTCAATTAATCGCTCTCTAATTTATACACTTGTTTGTAGTCCTATCCTCACTCTTTGATGTTTTATACACAAATAACGCATTAACAATAAGATCAATGCAAAAATATTAAAAACAAAAACCATTTACCGCTATTTTACCAAGAACAAAATCAAGTGGCTCACTTTGAGTATGATGTATATTTGGCTAATTTTTTGAGTTTTTGTTGTTTTTTTATATTACTAAGAAGATTTATCTGAAATAACTGTTATATATTTTAAGCTTT
Source organism: Eustalomyia histrio (assembly GCA_949748255.1). Classification (NCBI taxonomy): domain Eukaryota; kingdom Metazoa; phylum Arthropoda; class Insecta; order Diptera; family Anthomyiidae; genus Eustalomyia; species Eustalomyia histrio. Next base: position 68,098,329 of record OX456523.1, on the reverse strand, counting down.
GAAGTTAAGCAAACAAAGTGTTTAATATTTTCGCAAATTAGTTTTTTGTTTTATTATTTATCAGTAGTTTAATTTGAAAATTTACCTGGCTCACTTTGACTGTGAGCCACTGTATATTTTATTGGCTTGATTACATGTATTTTTAAAGATTTCTTAGGTGCTAAAAACAAAATATTTTGTAAACAAATTGCTTAACAAAATATCAAATTTACAAATACTTTAGTTCATTTAAATTTTTACAAACAATTTAACTTCTACATAAATTCTGTTCTATGTAAAATGAGTAAAAAAAATTAAAATTAAAAATTCCTCCCTTAAAAATTTACAGATGAAAAAATATACAAACTACTCGTAACGAACACAACAGAATTTTGTAAAATATATCTAAAAAAAGTATAGTGCATTTAAAAACACACACTATTTGCACATTCATATAAACTATGTACTAAAAGTATGCATATAAAATAACTTGAAATGGACATGAAACTAAATACCTTTAAAGTTATACAAAAAATATAAATCGAAACATTTAAACAGATATTCTGTTATAAAATATATATGTAATTGAAATTTTCGGAGAGAAATTGATTTGGTAAATTGTGTTAGAATTGATTTCCGATAAAAAATTAAATTTGATCCACTTGAATCAAAATCAAAAAAAAACTTTTTATTTAAGAATCTTTAAAATGGGATTTATTTTAAATAGTTAAAAATAACAAAGTTCTTAAAATATTATGTTCATAATATACAATTACTAAATTTAAAATAATATATATATACATTTTTTGAAACAAAAATATTTTATACACACCTACTACAAAAGACAGAAAACAATAGAATAACAGAACTGTGCAATATTTTACGTATAAACTGCATAAACACAACAATAACCAGCAGCAAAAGCAAAAATATTTAGTTGTAATGTAGATACTGCTGCCCACACACGAGGAAACATTAAAAGAAACATGTGGCTCTACTGTTTCATTCTTAATACAGCCGATGGAACCAAGAACAAAACATCATTTGCTTATGTTCGAATATACTACTACTAAATATATATATACTCAAAAAAAATTTAAAACTATTTCTAAATAATAACTTTTTAAATAATTTGTAAAAAATAAATTAAATTTATCTACTATTCATTATTTTCAATTGTCACCATTTTTGTCTATCTTTTATTTTATTTACTCCACGAATTACAAAACAACCGCATACAAGGACTGCTCTCAACGGAATAACACAGAAAAAATAGTAAACATCGATACAGTCAATGGAACATTGTGGGTTGAACACATAAAATATCAAAAAAAATTTTGATATTTGAGGAACCAAAAATGAACACGAATTTTAAAAGGAAACATTGCTACACAAGATGGAATATTGGTATATGTTTCTACAAATGTTTCTTCGTGTGTGGGCAGCACTAAATATACTGCTGTGAATGTATCACATATCAGCTCCTAAATATAAACGGGCATTCCATTTGATTTTTCATATTATTATTCAAGTGAATGCTTAAAAATTTACTATCGCTCACATACATGCACCAACTACTACTCCATTATTTATCAAATTGTTTGGTTTGTTAGTTGGTCGGTCTGGTGTATTATGCAGGAAAAATACAATAAAACTATAAGGAATATGTATTAGAGCGGGTTGAAATTTTAAAAATAAATGTTGATTATTAAATTTTACAAAACTCCGAAATTATGGCCATATAATACAGTGTCGCCAGAAGTTTCAACATAAAGCTGCTCGTTGCTTATTATCTTTCGAGGAATTTCAAAGTAAAAAATGCAACTGTTAAGACATTAGAATCTACTATTTTGAATGAAAAACTTTTAACTGTTCTAAAATTTTTAAGCCGCTGAACTGTGTAAAAATAAGATTTTTTGTGAAAATTTGTCTACAGCTCACAATTCTAAACGAATGAAAAATAATTTCAATTGAAACATTAGATAGCTTAATTTTTATTTTTAATAAAACATGACATTCAGCAAAGTTTTTTGTATATTAAAAAAATAACAAATAAAGTAAGTTCAGGCAAAAAAATTCATCATATTGTTAAAATTGTTTAAAAAATCGTTTGTCTTTAAGTTCTCTTATATATGAAGTTTCACAAATATAATAAAGTATTTTAACAAATTTTTTGACAATTCTTCGTAATTCTGATAAAGTTTGTATTTTTATTTTCAAACAACAAATATAAATAAAATATAAGTATGATGAAAAATCTTCATAAATATGAAGAGGAATTGCCTAAATCATACCTCATTTTTTTGGAAATTCTTCATCAAAAAAGGTTTCAAAAATATGTGAAAACATGCTATCAATTTGTATATTTTTAAAGTCTTAACTTGAAAGAAAGTTTACAATTAGCCCGTTGGCAACATCCCTGACCTGCACTTAGTATACAACTATTAAATGCGAGAGTGAACAAGATATAACAATAGAATTAAAAGGTGAAGCATTATAATTGAAATATAGATTATTCATGTATTAGTTAATTCTGGCTCTTCTAATTACAAATACATATACGCATTGTGTACTGCAAAAATATTTCGATGAAATTAGGTACATTAGTTTTAAAATTGCCCCAAAGACGCGCACTATTTAAATTGTCCAGATTGGGTTTACATTCAGACCTGACTCTTAAGTGAATTGACCTTAAATGATATTTAGCAAACAAGATCGTAGATATTTGGTTGAACTTGGTGTTTTAAATGTTATAAACTTGTAACATATTTGAAACTGGTCTCCATATGAGCCCCCTTCACGGTATTTGCTTAAATTAATATTTTCGACAATTTCATTCAGATTAGTCAATGGAGCTGGATACCCTACCCTAATTGATGAGCGTCGAGTCCCTCCTCTGTATTTTTTGTTCAGATGCTTCAAAATATTCTTTAAAGCTTCTGCCCATCAATGAAAGTTGTATTCCATTTTCGGTCGGATACAGGTTGTAACAAAAGTAAGAAGAGATTATAAGGAATAAAGTATTTCCCTTAATGATTAATAAAGCTAATACACTTGATGGCCTCTGTCGGCACTTGAATAACAAACTCAGATTCCTCAATATTAATACCATCCATATATACAGATGACATTGATGACCCTATATTTTTCCCACAGTTGATAAATTGGCGTCCGATATTTGTATACTTTAGAAGTATAATTTGTTTGTTGTTGAGGAAAAATAAGGGCACTGAAGCCCTTATTCTTCATTATTTATTCTTTCCATTCAACCGGTTTTCCCACACGAATATCAAATTGAATTTAACTTTTATTTTTTAAGTATTTGCTTTTAATTTTGCTTTTGTTGCAATAAAGTTAGTTTAAAAAAAATGAAAAATAACACATACTTAAACCGTGACCGTGGTAAAGCAAAATTATGGTTAAATGCAAAATCTAGTCAAGGGTATATTCAAAATTCTTTAATCCGAATTTAACGCTTTTACTTGCTTTTAAAACATTTTATTTTGTGTGGTAAAGCATTCATTATGCAATTTGTATAGATTTATTGTTTTATATATAATTTTGGGTGGTTGATATATAATACTGTTATATGTATTTTATTTTGCCATTCATAGCACATATTGAAAAAAATTGTCTATTTTTATTGTTGTTGTTTGGATGCTTTTGTAGTTTCTGTTTGCCAGAGGGTGTATTTTTACTCTAGTTTTCATTTCATCTCTCATTCTAGTAGTGGCTTTTGTTGCTATTTTGGCCAAGTGCCAAAATCGATATTATCATTTTAAACATCATTTCTTAAATTGGCTGTCAAATAAGTTTTCAAATATTACTTGATGTATAGTGGTGTGCATGATACACGAATGCTAAGCAAGAGATTTGTAATTGTATTATTTAAAGAGGAGAGTATGTAATTTTATTATAAATTATTGATTTTTTTATAATGTCGTTTTATAAAAGCAAGGAAAAACTTTAGGTCCGGCATGTCGATTATATAATACTGTACATCGAGTGCTCTTTGGATTATATTGGCGGAAGCGGACCAAATATGGTGTGGATATCAGACTGAAGTTATAGAGAAATATCTGACATGCAAATTACCCCAACTTACATAAGTACTCTGATTTTAATAAAATTTGGATATGCGATTGAATAACGTCATCTAAGAACAGCCAGTCTCATATTTTTTTTGGCCACCACACGGATCAAGTGGGTAAAATAAGGGGGAGAATTTCGAACATTTTTGGGTATTTTTTTTGTTCTGAAGTATTTCGTAGGAATTCTATATAAAAACTGTATGAATATAACATATTCATCAAGTGAGGCAGTTTGATATAAAAATGAAGCTGCCAAAGAAGCAATAAAAGCATCACTACTATGGCAAAGGCATCAGTTCTTTTCTAATGGTTTCATCGATGAATTTAACATTAGCGTGTCATAGGAAGGATGTATTCAAATGTAGCTACTAGCATTACTTATACTTTACTCTAAGGAAGCAATGATAATAAAATGACTAGGTATTCTGATGCATTAGTGGAAAATGTTCATATACTTTGTAGTATTTAAGCTTTGATTAAAATTTAATTCATAAGAATGCAGAAAAATAAGTTTAAAGAAGCGAAATTTATGCATTCATATACAAATACTCTTTATTAAAACAAATAAATAATTCTTTCAAAAATTTTAATAAATTTTTAGACAAATTTTATAATATTTTTGGATAAATAAAAACTGGTTGTACAATTCGGAAACATTTTTAGACAATTTGGAAATATTTTTGAACAATTTTAAATGATTTTTGCACAATTTTAAAACATTTTTGGGCAATTTGAAATAACTTTTACACAATTTTAAAATTATTTTGATAAATTCTAAACTAAAACTGGAAATGGTGTAGTGTTAAATAATAAACATAATTCAAAAACGCACAGATTGCATCGTCATAAATATTTAATGTTAAAAAAATGCAAATGACAGGCCAGCTAGTCTCAATTAAAGGTAAAAAAATCTGTTTTTCTTGATTTTTCAAAACTTGTATAAAAATTGCAAAACTGCATAAATTCTAACCCTCATGAAATTTTAAACTAAAATAAAAAAAAATGATATAATAAAAAAATTAAAAAAGTTCATTAGAACTATTTTCAAAATTTGAATAAATGCTTAAGATTCAAAAAAATATACGATATACTATAACATATGCTTTAGAAGTAATGAAGAGTGATTTTTTAAGATATGCATTGGGTTTATATCCAGATCACTGCATTTGAAATATGAACACATAAATTCTTTTGGAAGTGCCTTAGAATAACACCAAAAAATCATAAAAAAATGTCAACTGAAGTTTAGGAAGCAATGAAAGAAGTTATAGTCACAGAATGACTACCATTTTTTTTTGCTGGGTATATGTATATGACAAGTAGCCTAAAACCTTTTTGAAAACACAGGCATAAACATTAAATTTCATCTATGTTAATTTTATCTCCGCTACAACATATTTAACTTTCATTCAAATAGGGTGGAACCACAATATAGATTTTTTTTGTAAGTAGTTTTGGATTTCTTTTTAAATAGTTAGACAGATAGAGTTTTATCAAATTCTATAATTATCTTAATTTTATATAAAACTTCTAATATGTTTGTAATATGCAAGTGACGTTATATTAATACAAAATCGGCAATCCAATTTCCCTTGTGAAGAGGATGGTCACACTCCATAATTGTGAATAAATCCCAGTTTAGCAACTTGATAACGTTCTGGGTGCTTAAAAGTTTCTACAAATATAACAAAAAAAATCACGAAATCATAAAATCTGTTAATGATTAAGAATCACTAATAATGGTCAGCCCATTTAAATGTAGCTTAAAATAAATATTAGCCCTATTGTAAATTATAAAAACTAAGCTTCAAACCTTTTTTATTGCAATTCTACATACTCAAGCTAAGTTACAAAATATTGTTGTACCATTTGTGGCTAAAGAGGCAAACAGTTCGGCTGTGCCGAATTTTTAAATACCCTCCAACAATATTTTAAAAAATTGTCTCTACTGGTTATGTAGCTGAAAAAATTTTTTGAGGTGAAAAACTTTTTAGATGTGAAAAGAACTTTTTTGTGGAAAAAAAATTTAGAGGTGAAAAAAATTTTAGTGGTGAAAAATTTTTGAGGTGAACACAAAATATTTACTGCTAAGCGACTGGTGAAAAAAATATGAGAAAATATGTTATGTACCAGTCGCCACTATGAAATTGTACTTAATTTGTATTGGAAATTTAGAGGCACCTTTACATTTTCAATAGTTTTTAACCATAGACTGCACAAATAACACATTTTAAGGCATAGTTTTTGTCAAATACTCAATTTTGTCCCGGCTAATGGGAACTAGCTCTGCAGCTGAATATGCCTAAAGAAGAGAATGCCCTTTCTGATGCGCAACGTATTGATAAATAGTTGCAACGAATGTTCTTTCTTTAAAAAATTGAAGTGTGTTTGTCCAATGTAGCAAAGAAATTAATTTGTTAAAGGAGGAACATGAGTTGTTACTATTTGTCAATAGATGGCCCATCAGAAAGTGCATTCTCTCCATTAGGCATATTTTGCTGCAGAGCTAGTCTCCATTAGCCATTACAATATGCAGTAGAGTATTATTAATTTTCTATTTTCTTCGTAACATAAATTAATATTTGCCAAAAACTATGAAAAATATATGTTTTATGTGCATATTATACCTTAAATTTTTAAATCAATATTCATTTAGATGTTTAAGAGCACAATATTGCATTTTATTCATGTGTATTTTTTTATAAAAGAAAAAAAATTAACATTAATATACATTTGCCAATACCTCAATTCTCAAAAATTATAAAAATGCAACAAAAAAAATACTATTTGCCTCTATGAAAATTTCTTTTTTGACATAAAAATGTGAAACAAATGATTTTATTACGTCAAACATTTGAAAAATTGACTTTAAAATTATGTAATAAGTCTACTAGTAATCTAAGTCTACTTTAGCAATGTTACTTTTTACGTAAACTTAGTTATTAGAGTAAGACACATATAGCTCTAAGAATGTTATTATTCCCATAGTATGTAGAAGAAGACTTCATAAAACTTTTACTTACTTAACCGAAAAAGAAATAGATACAGAAAAATTGTACCAATTTGTATGGAAAATTAAGAGGTACCTTCACATTTTCACTCATAACTTTTGAACCGATAGACCGATTTTGCTCATTTTCAATACCAAACTGTTCAGGGGGATGTTCCATAATCTGGGTAAAAATAGGCTTGCGTCTTCGCGTCGTGATCGCCATTTCAACAGACAGACATCGCTAGATCTACTTCACGAATATATATACTTTATGGGGTCTTAAACCTATATTTCGACATGTTACAAACGGAATGACAAACTGATATATACCCTCACCTCAAACTATAGAGTCAAAACACATGAACTCAATCACCTTTCGGATCCACCATTTCCGATTTCAATGAAATTCACAAGTTCATAACAAAGCTCAAATTTCAGAGTCCATACCCTTTCGGTTTCCGAAATATGACGTCATGAAAATGGCAAAAAAAGTTACAATTTTACTTAAGTATTGTCAGAAAAGGGACTATAACTTTTAAACTATACGAGATAAAAAATTCGTATTAGTCTTATTTTTTAGGCTCTTTAAAATGATATGCATATAAGTTTCGCTGGAAGGGTCAAAGCTAATTTTTTGGGGTCTAGGGTTCAAATCCATATTTCTCAAAATGCTCATGTTTTATTTTATCTTAAAAAAATATATGTTTAATATTGACCCTTTATCTACATTTATGTGAAAAAATTAAGGTGGGCACTTAATTCGTTTCTGAGTTATAGCCAAAAATGAGGCCCTCAGTATTTCAGTAGCCCTAGTTTTACTAAAAAACTGTAACAACAAACAAAAGTGTAGGATAGATAGAAAGGGAAAGCATACATCTTACTATGAACTCATGCTTATTATGAACTATGTAAATGGTTTTTTTGCTGCTTGCAACGAGTATTACCAAGTTTTTGGCTATAACTCAGAAAAGAATCGAGTGTCCACACAAAAAAAAAACAAAAGATGAGCATTTTGAGAAGTATGTATTTTAGTCTAGACCCCAAAAAATTACATTTAAGCCTTCCAGTGAAAGAATCGAAATGCATATCATTTTAAAGTTCTCTTTCTCACCTGAAAAATAAAGCCAAGACAAGTTTTGTATATTTTACTGTTTTAAAGTTATAGTCGATTTGGTAACTAAACCTTTGTAAATTTTTTAAGTTTTATTTAGTCATATTTTGGAATCCTAAAGAGCACATGATATAAAAATTATATTTCGTTGAGTTCTTGTCGAGTATAAAAGTTATGATGAATTTCATTTAAATCGGAGATGATAAATCCGAAAATCCCCATTTTCTGATTGAGTTGACATGGATTGACTCTATGTATATGAAAAATAATTCACCTTTTTCTCACCAACTCCAGCAAATCTTGTCAGTAACATTAAGTTTTATAATTATAACATATTTAACGATTCCGCGCTGTATCTGGTGTGTGGTTTTGATATCAAGTTTAATTTTTGATCTGTAAATATATGTTTTAAGTAAGATGTTTTCATCTCAGATTATTTAAATTTGTCAAATTAAAATTATTATATTTTGTTATCATGTAGAATACATAGAAAAAGTTATTAGACACTACAGATACCTGCTTTATATTGCATGCAAACAAACTAATCTGCCCTTTTTATAATAATTTATCAATGGGTTACCATTACTGTTTTAAGTCTTAACGTATGATGGTGTAAAACAAATATTTCCATATAATACAGCAGTGAATTAAAAAAGTTTTTTTTTTGCACTTTAAAACTTTCCAGCAGCTAATAGTCGACTTACTGCTAAAACTACTGTAGTTTATGCTAATGACAACTCATCAATTTTAAGTTTGTAGTAATTATGAAAATTTTTGGGAAATTATATTTTGTATACACAAAGGAGGTAATTAAAAAAAGTTTACATCAACACTTTATTTTTGTGTATATAAAATAAATTAAAAAAATTTTATTATAAAATATTACAGAGGAAGAAATTAAATATTGGAAATTTGAAAAGTTTTTTAATGACAGTTTAGAATTTTTAAGAATAACATTAATGAGAAATCAATAGAAAAAGTTTTTAATGTCTTATTGGAAAATGCTTTTGCTTGCTATTAATGTAACTATGGTTTTTTTGTTTTAACATTTATAAATCAAGTTTATCATCACATAACGTTAACTATTTTTTGTAGCATTTTAATAGTTATCAGTTTTCTTTCTTGGCTTTTTGATTTAAATTATTTGTTGTTTCTTAACACTTTTTTTTAAGAAATTTATTTTATTTCTTATTTGTTTTTTTTTTTCTTTATCTACAATGTTGACAAGTAACGTAATTTTTCATTCCATTAAACTGTCAGTTATAATTCTTTTAACATAAAAAACGGGTTTCTACGTGTCTACTTTAACAACAACTGCAAATGCGTGCTGGCAACTAAAAAGTGGAAAATATAGAAAATCCAAGTGCCAGTAAAGTTTTATAGATTCAGTTCTTATGTTTTAAAATACTTTCAAAAACAGTTAAAAGCTTTAAATCAGATTTCGTGCAAAAAAGTTAATGGCAAGTGATTGCTCTGGAAAGCTGCGAATAACAAAATATACTAAATTTTAAACAAAAATCTAGAAATTTAACAGGATATTAATAAAATACTTTTCAAGTTAGAAAGGGTTAAATATATGACTTTGTTGAAAAGAAAAGTTTGTTAGGAAAAATATTGAAATTCTTAGCAAAGGCTATTGTATACATCAGCTAAAAAGAAATTGGGAAAAATCTTACGACGAGGGGCTAAAAAGGTAAAATTATCCAACCTTACGGCTGGTACTCCGAAGATGAAATTATGTATATAGGATCCTCTTGCTGGGTAGACATCTGCCCAAAAGAAATTTTTGAAAATCCCTTGGGGGAGTGTCATAATGGGAAGGTCTTGATAGCCCAAACTCGTTTAGATATTGTAGAAATTTGAAATATAGGCACTCTGAAATATAAAAAATGTGTTTCCTTGCATGTATATTAGACCGTACCTCAAAAAAAAAGTTCATCGTACACCCTAAAATATAAAGTATTTTAACAAGAAAATTTCGAAATAGTTTTTTTTTTTTTTTTTGGCCGAACGTAGGGGTCGCCATTTTATATTTTTCGTTATATCTTCGCCATTTACCGTCGGATCTTAAAGTGATGTATATCAATGTTTTTTGTCTCGCGGAGACCGATGTTTTCTTCGAAGGAGCCATTGACCTCAAGTAACCCGTTCTAGTATTAACCCACCAATTTGTTACATCAAAAATCATTGACCTTAAGCACCCTTTTATACTACTTAAGGGGTAACACCTATGTAAAAAGCCTATATATAAGAACTTCCTATTTTTTATTTTCTTTATTTACGGAGATGAGTTAACAAAGATTGGTTTTTACAAGATTTATGAAGAGTACAAAAAAATATTTGTTTTACACAGAGTTTTACAAAATGATAGTATATTTACAACAGAGGTCCACTGCACGCAGCATTACTTAATCAATTTTTGGTGGATTTCTCTAAAACTTATAATGCATATGGAAAGCTAAATTATCTATGGATGCGCGTAGGAGTTTTTGATAGGTCAAATACTTTTTGACTTAGAGCTGTTTCTTTACGAGTATAAAAAATAGATATTTTGACTTTAACACTTCGCTGTTTTGTCAAAAATTAATATACCCAAAAACTCATACGCTTTTTTCTAGATAATTTAGTTTTCTATAAAAAGTGTATGTTTCAGAGCGATCCACCTAAAATTGGTTAAATTATGCTGAGTGCCGTGGATCACTTATAAAATAACACAAATTTTAATCGATCATATTTTGACGTGATTCAAGTTGGCTGTATTTTTGGCGGCTGTCAAGTTTAGAAAAAATGTGTCCCATAGAAGATTCATATTCTACATGAACAAAACGCTCGGTGTCCATTGATAATTTAGTTTTAAAAAAAAAATAAAACAATAGTTCCGCTGGAATTATTGGAATACTTTCCTAGCAAAATTTTATTGCTTTTTTGCGAGCTTTCATTCTAAAATATTAGGGTAGTACATTAAGGTTGTAACAACTGAGATCTGGTGGGTTAATACTAGAACGGGTTACTTGAGGTCAATGGCTCCTTCGAGGAAAACATCGGTCTCCGCGAGCCAAAAAACATTGATATACAACGGTAAATGGCGAAGATATAACGAAAAATATAAAATGGCGGCCCCTACGTTCGGCAAAAAAAAAATATTTTCGAAATTTTCTTGTTAAAATACTTTATATTTGAGGGTGTACGGTGAACTTTTTTTTTTTGCCTGTAAGGTGGTACGGTCTAATGTATATATACGTAGTATGCGCTATGTCAAGTAAAATGTCTTTATACTAAGCGCTAGATCAATCAACAGTTTGATGACAGTCCCCAAAGTAACAAACAATCTTCATTGTATGCACTGAAACGAAACAGTTCCAACAGAACATGGTTTTAAAAAAATTGTTTTAAATAAAATTAAGCATTTTTTAATATTTAAACTTTTCTCTTAATAATAAGTTTCCTAATTATTCATTTTGCATCTTTGGGGACTTTTATTTTAAAGAACCTTGATTGCCACCCTATCAACGAAGTATTTCATCTGGGGACTCCGGCTAACCCCGAGTAACCCTTTTATACACTGATAAATTAAAAATACGTTTTTTTTATATTTACTTAATTAAGTTAAAAAAATATGCTAAATTTAATTTTAAAAAAATTTAAGACAACATTAGCATTTGATAATTTACAACGAGCTTTCAATCTTCGAATATTTACAAAAACAGTGCAAATTTACTATTTTTAACTAGGCTGATACATGTATGTAAATCCGGCAAATAGTCTCTTTAGAAAAATTCTAGTTGGTCCTATTTCTACTAATTATTGTTTAGATATTAATAATGACCACACATTACTGAGATTTTGATGGGTCCTTGTGAGAATATGTTTGTTTTAGATATTGTTGTTAATGAGTATTTTTTAGGTATTTTTGTCAAAAAATACATTATATTTGTAAACTGTTATCAGGATACGAAAAACTTTTTATTTTGGTAACTATGCTGCTTATTATTAATGAGCACTCATTACTTTGATTTTGCTGGCATCGCTTAGAAGTTCTGTAAAATTTAATTTATTGTAGAATTTTTTATTTATTGAAAGGTTTACTTATTTTTCAATTTGACAAGAAATACAAAAAATTAAAAAAATCCCTTCAAAGTAACATCGTATAAATCAAAGAAAAATTGTAATTCCATTTTTTTTGCTACAAATTATTTTAAATTATCACTTAAATTCGATTTTTCTACTTAAATAAACTTCAAAAACATTTTAAATTTTCCATGTCAATCATCCCCGATTTACCTTTTCAATGAAAATAAATTTGTAGTTATCAAACAGTATTCCTGTAAATAGCTTGAATGAATGACAGACATACGTACAAAGTGAATAAATGAGTGACTGACTGCTTTGGTAACTGATAAGCTCTTTTCACAGTTTTTCTATGGTTTAATATTTTTCCCTCTCATTCAATGCTATTTTACAAATTTTTTAATCCACTGAATGCATTTTCCAAACGATTGAACATTGTTGAAAAGATAAATGTATTATATATTGTTATCATTTTATCTTAATTTATATATGGGACAACAACGATTTAATATGTAGTTGTACTTAAGAATTTTGGAAGTAAAAGTTTAATTTCATATTTGCAATACACTTGTTCCTTATTAAACGAGATCTCAGAGTTTTTTATAACAACCCTTTTTCTGCGTTCAGTTCTAATTTAAAATAAAAATATAAAACAGTTTTTTAAGGTAATGCGCTTTATGCGAGGGAAGGGTATTATTTACATACATTCAAGAGCTTAACATACCCTCTTAAAATAAATATGTATATGCTTATGAAATAAATGAAGTTTATAAACAAATATGTAACTTAAACTTGCTGCTCTTAAAGTAAATGAAATGTTAACAAAGTGTAAAGATTCAGAGAACCTTTTGTTTTGTATGTTAAGTAATAAGCTTAAAAATTAATCCTTTCATTAAATTTAAACCTAAAACAAAAAAAAAAAAAAAAAAAAAACAAAACAAAAAAATGTTTTATCAATTTTCCATACTCTTGAATAATATTGTTATTTTTTTCCAATGTGATAAAAACGTTTGGCTGCAGTAGATTTCTTTATGGTTGAAATAGAGAATGGTTATTATTTGTGAGTTCAAAATACTTTAAGAAAATTTGAAGAAACCTGAGATTTTGACTTAAAATTTTATCTTAGGCTAGGAAATTTTAATATTATTTTAATGCAAAGAAGATTATAGTACATTATTACCATTTTACATTTGGTCACTTTAACTTAGATTAAATTACACTAAGTGACAAAATAAATATCGTGGCTCTAGGTGTTGGACGGAGGTATAATTTTAGCGTGGTAAAGTTTTATGGTTATATAAACCGGTAAATTTTTTGCTGAAAATTTCACATTAACATTAAAAACTAGGGCCTACGGTCATGCCCGTTAATTCCCCCAAAATTAAAGTACTTTTCCAATAATAGTGCCGTTAGAATTTTTTTTTCCGAAATTAAAAAACGTTAAAAAAATAGTTATAAAAAAGGAGTATTTTTTCAAAAAAGGTACTTTTTGTAAAAAGAAATTTTTTCGAAAAAGTGAGTTTTGTTAAAAAAAAATATTTTTTTCTTATGTAAATTTTTAAAATAAGTACAATTTATTTCATATAGGGTGGGGCCATTTAAAATTTGAATCGGTTATAAAAAAAGTACTGATTATTTTTTCAAATTTCTGGTTTTATTGGAAAGATTGAACTTTGTCATTTAAGAATGGAACAGTCATATGACTACCACACGCTAAAAATGTTTGTAAATTTACTACAATAAAATGGGTAAACTTTTATGTAAATACAAACACCAAATGCTTAAAATTGTTTTGTGCACACTTTCAAATACATTAATACACACAAATAGTATTTTTAGACATAATGTGTTTTCAATTAAACGCTTTGTGCTAAAAATGTGTAAAAATTTTTTTAATTAAAATGTTACGCACAATTTTGTAAATATACTAAATTAGAATAGTAATAAATATTTTGAAATTTTAAAATTGGAAAATATTAAAAAAATTAAAAAAAAAATTCCAAATCATTTATACTACGTCCATACGAAAAAAAATCTGAAATATAATTTTCAAATCAATTCAACCAAATTGTGTCCACATATTATCAAGACTACAACAGCCAATTTTGAATGTGCACGCATGAATAAAATCTTTATATCTGCAAAGGTTGCTCCTTAAAATGGAAAAGAGGATACAAATCATTCCGCATACTTTAAATTGAAGGTGACCATTACGGCTGGGGTAAGTCATGTAAATATTGGTAAATGTATTCTGTATTATATTTTTAATTCATTATTAATAAATCATATACATATGTTTGCAATAAAAATAAATTTTTTGTATTATAAAACAAATGTTTATGTGCAGTTTAGTTTAAAGCATTGCGTTGGTATATATACGCATTTTTTAGTATTTTACGCATTTTAAAATGCATTTTTAGGCATTTCATGCGTATATTTATACTACAAATAAATTTTTTTACGCACAATTTTAGTAAATTAGCGAATAGTTTTAAAATTTCATTTAATTTTTACGCATTTTCGTTGTAAACCTAGTGTGCACCAACTTACGCATAATGTGTGTACTTTTTTTCGTTTACGCACACATAATTAATTTACCCAACTTATAGTAGGAGTACAGTTACCTACTACAAGTTGGATAATTTTCAACAAAAATTAATTAGAGAGCACGACTGGGCCATTTTTCTTCGAAAATGAGCAAGGAGCCGCCGTTAAAGGAATTTTTGTTTCAAAAAATTCAAGAGAATGATATGGACGACATTTCGTTTGAAAATGTCAGGGTATTTTTCGGGTAGTAGTAGGGCGTTTTTACGCCGGAGCTCCAAATGGGTTAAAACTTTGTAGAAATAGTCTAGACATAAATTCGACAAAGAACAATAGAAATTTTTGCATGTCGTGGAACAAAAATGTTCCGAAAAATACAATAGAATTCAGAAGTACTGCGTTCCATATACTTACATGAAATGTGGGTGTATTTCTTTTTAAAGTACTTTTTTTGAACATGTTCTTCAAAAAGAAAAATTATTTTGTATTACAAAACGTACTTTTTCTATAAATAATTTTGTTTTACAAAAAGTACCTTTTTTGAAAAAATACTATTTTTTAAACGTACTTTTTTAAATTTTTTCTTTTTTGTGAAAAAAGAACTGGAAAAGGAATTTTTTGACAAAAAAAAATTTTAAATGGCACAATTTTTAAAAGTGCTTCAAAAAACTTAAAGTATATATTTAAAAAAAATCTTCTATTTTTTCAAAAGAACGCACTGACTAGTTTTTAAGAATAGACTGGTCTACCGGGTCAGACCGAAAGATCGTGTAAACTGTTAGTACGGATAGACAGGCTAGATCGTAAGACCAGGTTTGAGACCGGGTAGACCGAATCTCGGGTAATGGGTGGCTGCATTAAAAACATATTTCCTTTAGTTGCGTTATTTAAGCAGTCAAGAAATTAACTTCAAAATCTGCAAGAAAAAAAGACTTCATTTATTTTTTTATTAATTAATGCGTATTGAAATGTAATTTTTTTTTAAGATAAATCTATTTCTAAAAGGTCCATGAAAATGTGTGTCATCTCTTTTACTGTATGCAAATAAAAAATCAAATTTTGATCACGCCAGGCACTGACTCATTTGATGTAATTATGACGATGGTTATTTATAATACGTATGTTAAACTTTTTATTATATAAAGGGGGCAATTTTTCTGGTCACAAAACGTCAAAAATTTTAAAACTTAAAAAATTTGTATATGTACTTAAAGAAGTCTGTATCAAACCGTATAAATTTTAAATGGTTGATAGTATACGAAATACGATGCAAATATTTATTAAGTACAAGTGCTGTGATCAAGTTTCTCATATATCATTTTTACCTATTTAGAAAGCCAGGAACGTGATTCTCTATATTTTAGGAGTGTAAAACTACTGAACACAAATACTTGCGATCCCTGGTTTTTGCAGGTTGATTGTGGATAGTGTTGGTAATGATCAGCAATTTGGAATTAATATTTCTAATCGGAATGTTTTATGATAAATGTCAAAAAATGTTGAAAAAATATAATTCTTTGATAAATTTAGATAAATATCAGCAATGTTAAAGGTTTCTAGGAATTGCTCATACATCTATACATTTTACACTGAAAATATTCATACAATTTTTATAATTTCACTCTAAGGTATCACATCTGGTGAGGTAAAGATTTTTTCATGGTTTGTTAAGATTTTTTCATTAATTGTTGCTATAAATCACACACATACAGTTTTTTTTACTGTATATTACAATCACTTTTATTATAATCGATTGAAATGTTATATTCAATTTATTCTCAGAAAATAAAGGCATACATATTAATGCAATTAATATATCACATTCTCTACAGAAGCAAGGACGAAAAAATTACACACAAATATTTAAACGTATATAACGTCCCAGTAATTGCAAATGAGATTCATAAGGAATTTTCTGATAAATTAAGGTGTTTTTAATTTTACTTTATGATTTCTGAAAAATTTGCTATACTACTATAGATTATTTTTAAGTATTATTTGATGTATACTGAATTTCAAATAAAGTTTTCTGATCTTTAATAAATGTTTTTTAATTACAATTGCAAACAGTGTTGTTTTGTTACTTCAAAAGATGACGGAGTTTTGTGAGTTCTTGAGCGAAAATAAAGATTTTAGGTACATTCCGCAAATACAGAAAGTGTGTCAGCACTTAATGTAGAAAATTTAGTACTTACATTTTTAGAAATTTAAATTTGGAAAATTGTAATACAATAGTGTACTGGGTTTATTATAATAAATATATTTAATAACGACCAATGATAAATAAAAACGTGAATGATATGAATGAACATATTTCGAAAAACAAATTAAATTTACACGTTCATATATGCAACATGAAAAAGTTTGTATATACCAGAGGCAAAAAAGTGTTATAATGAACGTATTAATTAATTTTTAATACATATGTATTTTTTATATTCAAAAAATATTTAACTTTTCAACAATTCATCAAAATAAGAAAAAAAACCGATACATCGAGATTGCGACTTAACATATTTAATACACTTTGGGATGCAGATCACACATATTGTACCTAGAAATTTCACATTAAATCACGCTTCCCTGTTAAACTATATTTTTGGAAACTTTGTAAATTACACACTAAAAAATATTTGTAAGTTTACTCCTATAAATTGGGCAAAGTTTTTTGTATTATTATGAAAATTCGGTAAATATAAACACTAAATTCGTAAAAGTTTTTTGGGCACACTTTCATATACATGTGTTTACAATTAAACGCATTATGACTAAAATTTGTATTATTTTGTTGCATAAACATTTTAAGCACAAAGTTTGTAAATATACTATCTTATAATGGTAAAAAATTATGACATTTTTAAATTGAAAAAAAAAAATCGAAAAAATTTCAAAATTAAAAAAATCTACTAGTTTTTTTAAATTTATCAGTTATTGTGAATTACTAAACAATAAATTTATTTCTTTTATTCTTATTGTGAGTTACTAAACAATAAATTTTTTAATTTGATTTTTATCGTGAATAATTAAAAAATAAATTTATTATTTTCATTACAAAACAAACATTTTTTGGCTGTTTAATTTTCAACATCGTTATAGAAAATATACGTATTTTTGTAGGACTTTCAGCATTTTATGAGTACGTTTACAGGAAAATCGTGTTTCTTTACTCACAAAATTTTGTAAATTTACTCTTTTATTCTGAAATTTCATTTAATTTTTACGAACTTTTAATGTAATTTTATTCATTTTGTGTTCATCAACTTAGGCATAATGTGTGTATTTATTCATTTACGCATACAGAGTAAATTTACCCATACACTCACAATATATTTTCCGTTACCGACTGTAGTTTATTAAAGAAGTAATACGTAAAGTTTGTTTTTAAAAGAAGAATCAATTGAAATTCATAGAAATATATTTTTTAACTATTTGAATCAGTCATTCAAAAAACAAACTATAAAAATTTACAGACATTCAGTAGGAGTTGATATTTTCTGTTAAATGTAAAATTTTATGTTTTCTGTTTTAAAAAATTGAAATTGATATAATTCTTTTTTGTTTTTTTTTACCAAAATAGTTTGTATATATAAAATAATTTCAATAAAAATTACAAGAAATTATTCAAATACACACAAGAAAATAAAAAAAATATATACATCTGTGTGTGTTGTGTTTTGTAAAATTTCATACAAATAGAAAAAAATTTCAATTTGAAAAACAAACCCGAAAATCGTTTTTTTCTACTTTTTGTCAGTTAAAAATTTATGGTTATTTTAAACAACTTTCTATTGTTTTTACTTCTTTTTTCAATTATTAAACAATGATTGAAAATAAACAACAAAATGGTCTGAATATAATGAAAAATCAGCAGTCCTCTTTTTGATTGTATTTTCGATTAATTTAATATGTATTTTAGATTAGTTTTAACGAAATAATATTGTGAGTGTACATTTCTGAAAATTAATGGTAAATTTTCCAAATGTGTGCGTAGAAATAAAGTTTTAAATGTAAATGTTCAAACATAATGTAAAAAATTCCCTGAAAATGCGATTTCGAAAAATACACAGCCCAAAATATTTTTTGTAATAAAAAAAAAAAAAAACATTTTTAGTACATGTTTTATTAATAATGAATTATATAATAAAATGAAATGAATATTTAAAAAATTTCTTTATAAATTATGAAATATCTCACACTAATTAAATGAAAATGACGATAACATGTACGTTTTCTTAATGGCGTGATCTTCACTATTTTTCTTTTGGTTTAGGAGTGTTAGAAGAGAAATAGGCCCAAGCGCTTAGGCACGTATTTTCGAAATATTTAAGTTTTCGATTTAAAATTTGTATGGCATTTGAAGGTTGAAAACTTGAAAAAAAAAGAAAATACGTATTTTGGGGTTCAGAAAGAATGGGGTATACAACCTTTAACAACAATTTATTTTAAAATAATTGTTTTACATATGTAAAATTGATGCACGGGTTTGATGTCTTTTGATTCTTTTAATGCTTTTGACACATTAACAAATTTTTTAAAGCACTACCACAGATACTACAGATGTATATTTGTAAATTATGTAGTAATAGTAATTCACAATAACTCACAAATTAAATAGTTTTTATTAGTTTTTTTAGTTTTAAAATTATTTTAAGATTTCGACAAAATAATACTTATTTTAGGCATAATATATTTAATTGTAAACACATAGTGTCTAAAAAATACGTCGTGTGTGTTATTTTATGTAAAAGTGTGCTCAAAAAAGTTTTACGCATTTACCCATTTTATAGAAGTAAATTTACAAACATTTTTTAATGTATGACACATATTTTTAATTAATTTTTGTATCTGTATCACGAATATGACAAAAAATTTAAAATAATTTTGGGCAAAAATCGATTTTTTGCTGTAGCTCCTAAATATCCTTTATAAAGGGTGTCCCAAGAAGAACGCAATTTTTAAATTTTAAATAAAACACAGATATTTAAAAAAAAATCGTGAAACTTTATTATATCGTAAAGTAGACAGAATGAGGTTATGTATGGAACAATATATCGTGCAGATGGCCGCCGCGGCTTTGCAGGCATGCACGCGATCTTTTAATGAAATTTTCAATGACCGTTTTGCATGAATGCTGCGGTATTTCATTAATGCAGCGTCCAATTTCCTCTTTTAAGGCTTGAGTCGTCGTCGGCTTATTCGCGTTAACCATCGACTTCAAAAAACCCCAAAGAAAAAAATCTAATGGTGTTAAATCGCACTATCTAGGCGGCCAATTCTGATCTCCAAAACGCGAAATAACACCACCGGGAAATGACTGATGCAGCAATTGAATTGTTTCTCTGGCTGTATGACATGTGGCGCCGTCTTGTTGGAACCACATGCCCTCCACATTCATTTCTTCAATTCTAGGCAAGAAAAAACTGGTTATCATTTCACGATACCGAACACCATTGACTGTTTGCGCTTGACCTGCCTCATTTTCATAAAAAAAGGTCCAATGATTCCTCCAGCCCAAAAACCACACCACACAGTGACACGTTGAGGATGCATTTGCTTCTCGTGAATCACTCGAGGATTTTCCTCTCCCCAAATTCGACAATTATGCCTATTGACGAAGCCATCAAGATGAAAATGGGCCTCGTCACTGAAGATGATTTTATCAGCATTTTCATGTTGTCTCTCCAATACCCAATTAACGAACTCCCTTCGCTGTCCATGGTCAGCTGGCTTCAGTTCCTGAGTCAATTGAACTTTGTATGCATGAAGATGCAAATCTTTCGTCAAAATTCGCTGCAAAGTGGATTTGGAGACACCAATTTGCTGAGCTCGGTGTCGAATTGAGGTGGATGGAGTTTGAGCGACATCATCACGTATAGCTGCGACATTTTCGGTCGATCGACCTGGTCGATGGCGCGTTGTTGTCTTTACATTACTAACAGACCCAGTTTCGGCAAATTTATCCATTAATCTCTTTACAGTTGACTCTTTTGGAGAATTATTGTGACCCCAAATTGATCGCAATTTGCGAACTGTAGCCGCAAAACTTCACCATTTTGGTAAAACAATTTCACAATGAGAATGCGTTGTTCATTCGTGTAGCGCTCCATTTTTACTAACGTCGTACCTTCTACTAGCAAACAATAACAATTGTTCAAATGTCAAACAATGA
Source organism: Eustalomyia histrio (assembly GCA_949748255.1). Lineage (NCBI taxonomy): Eukaryota > Metazoa > Arthropoda > Insecta > Diptera > Anthomyiidae > Eustalomyia > Eustalomyia histrio. The sequence goes on along the minus strand of OX456523.1, from coordinate 68,077,375 downwards.
CACTTCGAATGTTGCCAGATTTAAAAATTGCGTTCTTATTGGGACACCCTTTAGTAAGTTAATTGTTTTTTATTTAATTAATTTCTTTCTTTGGACATACGACTTTGATTTAATGTCGTCAGTCGGAAGAAGTTTTTATGTTATCAGATTTAAAAATAATTAATTAAATTCATTGATTTCTGTAACCAATCGCATCTGCAATGAATCTAGATATTTCTTTAAAATTATCGTGTGCGTTAATTAATATTGTTATTAACTCATTTTCTGACAAAGAAATTTTTTTAAAGTGTTGATATCTTATATAGAGTAGTATAGGGCACTTGGCAAAAAACATTGTGGATATTCTCAATTTCTTGTAGATTGCATAATGAGCTTAACCGAGATCTTTTTTGTTGAAACCTGGTTTTATTAAGCTCTATTAGGTCACATCTTGCTTTAAAGATGAAGCTGATTGTCTTCCTAATGTTATTGAGTTGGAAATAAGATTGTGGCTCGGTGAAATTAAGATTTGAATAAAAACGACTGGAAGAAGCAGCTTTCTCTAGATACCAGTCTCCTTGTGTTTTAGACCAGTTATTATATCAGCTCTTAAGCGTTCCCAGTTTTCTCTTGTATTGCATTGTGTTAAATTTATTGTGTTTATATCTCTAGCTAAAGAATTAATATGCTCGTACCAATATGATTTTTTTCTAGAGTGATTTTTGTAAGCTGATTTGGTAATCTATTATAACAGAATTAAAATAAAGTTTTTATAATATATCGTAGATGTTAATTCAAAGTTTATATATAATTATTTTCAAGACCAGTCTCAAACATCAGGGCATAAGTAGGTGTAAAAGTTGGAATTTAAAAATCTTTTTTTAAAAAAGCCTTGGAGTTTATTTACTTCATCAAACAGAGAAAGTCCCCATATTTGGGCCCCATAGGTTTAAATCGCATGGCATACTGATTTAAATAAATTCCATTTTGCTTTCTTTTTTTCCCAAAAAATCTTTCCACGTTTCATTTATGATCATTTTTGTTCTATATGTTTTCTGAATACCATTTTAGCAGATAGTGTTACTTCCAAATATGTGTATTCCTTTGTTATTCGTATTGGTTCACCTTTGAATACCCTTTTTCATGTTTAGATAATTTGCCTCCTTCAGAATATCCTTTATACAAAAATTTGAAGACCAGATTTGGGATCAGATTTTTCCTAATTGAAAATCAAAACATTTTAAATACAAATTTCTTTTATTTAAATGTGAACAGAAAATGCTTAAAACTAAACAAAAATTCCTATTTTTGAGACCGTTGCCGACCTATTTCATTGGTCGGCCCAATGTTTTAGCATCCTGTTAGAAAAGAAATTAACCAATTCTAAATATCTCGATGTTTCTAAAAAGTTAGATGAATGGACCATGTCCTGACAATATTTTAATATCCGGACATCAGATATTAAAAAGTTAGATTTACCCAATCGCTAAATTTCAGATTACTAGAACCATTATTTGGTAAGGTGTGTTTTTGCTAGATAGTTGTTCAAAAAACTCAAAATTTTCAGATAATGGCAAGACTCACACTGAGCAAATTGTCACAGTCAAAAGCAATTACGAGGACGGGTTAACAAGTTCGTGACTTCTTGAATGAACACAGGTATTTGGATAAAAAATCATTTTATTCTCTTTTTCCATTTTACCTTTTTACATTTTTCCTCAAATCACGCGGTAGTCTGCGACCAATGTTCAGAGCCAAAACTAAACTAAATGATACAGCTTGTTCAATTTTTTACAGGAGTCAACTGACAGATGGTTGTTGACAGGAGCAGTTTTGCCTTTTCAGTTTAAAAGTCGCGGATTTCTTGACCTGTCCACGTATATATCAGTCATGTGTTCGGAAAACGATAACATGCTAAGCATCTTTTAAATTTGCCAAAATATGCCTTAAAATTTATTTTATACTTAATTTTTTATCTTAATTTTTTTTTTGTCAATGTACTGCATACAAGCGATAATCTCCACAAAAATAATTGCAATCTTGTTTAAAATTTTAATTAAAAATAATTTAATAAGTGAATATATGAAAGAATTAAATTTGTAAAAAATTGGTGTAAAGCCGCAATGAATATAAAATACACTTAATTTATTTAACCTTATAGGCAGGCATATATAATGTGTATGTATGATTGTGGACATGTAATTTTGTGTTATCATTAAAAACGCAGCACTTGTTTCTTTGAAATTTTACTTATACTTATGCATGCATGGCAATTTTAATACACAAACAAAAAACCCACAATTTATTTAACGCTTTTAATCAAATTTTGTATAATAAGGAGGAGGTAAAAATAGTTATTTTCATTGATGTGAAAAATTTTAATAAAAGATAAAATGTATTTGACATAAAACCACACACACGCTCACATAAACTTGTATTAAGAAAAAATAAATGTGTTAATTTCTTAAGGGTATACAAAAAATAAAAATGTGCAAAGTAATAAATTTAATATAATTTATCCACATTATATAAAAATTCAAAAGGTAATTTAAGTTAAAATTTTAAATTTATGGTAGTAGTGTGCTTTGATTTGGAATATTTTTTATAGCATTCTGACCAAGAAAAATGTTGAAAAATATATGACTTTTCGTTTTTTTGTATACCTTACATCATTTTCCATATGCTTACGATTAAACTCAACTTTAGTATGGTGTTTTCACAAAAGGTTTGTCGCGAGACAAATGAGTGGACCCATTTACTTTGTTTTTATATTGCATGTATTTTTTTTATCTTATTTTAGTTCGTATGAGGCAAATCGTGATCTGGGGACTTTAACTAAATATATACATATATATATATATATATATATATATATATATATATATATATATATTCATTGCCCATACTTTGAAGACATCTGTATATACAGCCAAAAAAGTCCCTATAGTAACTTGTGGAACGAAAACCCGTCCCCGCAACATGTGCTGTGCACATATATATATATATATATATATATATATATTGATTAATTTTTTTATTATGCCAGAAGGTATGTCATATTTTAATGCCCTGCTAATATGCAATATTTTCATTAATGCATTCAAAAATATTACGTCAATAATTAAGAATTTTCGTTAAAATATTTAAGTTATTATCAATCAATTTAATTAAAATTTACATTTAAATATGGTTTTTATTATAATTTGGTGACATAACACACTATGCAACAATTATTTAAATCAGGAATAGCAAAACGGAATAGCTAGTTTAACATGATCACATTAAACATTGAAATAAATTTTTGCAATTTTTAGCAACTCTTCACATTCTATTATTCCGATATTATTATTAAACAACGCTGCAAAACCTTGGAAACGGGTTGGACCTATTTTGGGTAAAAGGAATCATTTATTATTTACTTTGAAACCGAAAGTAATACATAACAAATAATACTACTACTTTGAAAGTTATGAAATAACGAGTTGCCAATATAATTATATATCACTACTTATTTAGAGGCTTTATTTAATAAATTTCTGATACTGTGGTAAGAAATAACTGATTAAGAAAGAAAAATATGAGCTTTTGGTATTGTATTAATAACTACTTGCAATGAGGAAGTACAATATTTTAATTTCGATTATTATACATAAATGAAGAAAGAGAAATATTTTTTTTATTATTCTTAACCGACTATTATAAACTTTTGGTTTAAACTATTATTTGTTTATACTCTTACTTGATATGGTTTATTTTGCTTTTTACAAGTATGTTCTTATTTTAGTATTTATTTGTAGACAGTATGCTTCTTGTTTATTTTGCATCTTCGATGTTAAAGCTTAACACTCACAAACATGTGCATACCTTTTATTTTGAGTAACGAAGTTAATCCGGTATATGTTACCGGTTCGACGGATAAAAACAGAGCTTTTATATGGAGTTCTTAAAATCAATTTGACTCATGCGCTTCTATTTGTTTTTTTTAAGCAATAATGCAATGCATCTTCCATTTACATGGAACTGTTCAAGCTCAAGTAATTGTAACTGTTTATAGAGATCACCTTATACACATTTAGTGCGTTAATTATCCCAGCGGTTAAGATCTCGACCAGCCATGTTCAAGATTCTCTGTCGATAAGCTGGATGTAATAACTAGTTTGTGTATATTAAAATTTATTCGAACTGTTAAATATTTAATTCAATAACGCTTTTTGATTTTTATTTTTTATACAATAAGTTACAATTAGATTAAAAATTGGCTTTTGGTATATCTTCCCAGGTGGGACTTTCAAAGGGGTGGCAGGGGACAAAAAGTTCAGTATGGAAAGCCAATACGCTAAACTTAATTATAAATTAAAAAAAAAAAATAGTTAAATTCCATAACCTTAATATTTTTAATTAGTTAATGAAAAACAGTAAAAGTTTGTTGTCGAGATCTCGAGCGTCGGTAGAAAATGGGTTCATTAGAAAATTGGTAGATTTTAAGGTTTTTACTCGAAGAAAAAACACTGCATTGCCACTAACTGCGATATGTTACAGTATCGTAAATACTAAGCGGCAGTAATACGCCGCTGTCAAACCATATTTGCCTGGAGTAAACAAATACACCAAAAATGAGCTCTAAATTCTTCGATTTTTAACAACGCTTCTTAAACAATTTTTTTAAAAAATTTTAAAAGTTGTTTAAATTTTTCGTATAGGACAAACATTTTTTAAACTGGCAGATTGTAAAAAAACCTTCATGTGTTTATCTATTTGACAATAATTGAAAAAAGCCATTATGCTTATGAAACTTTTCATAAATTTTTCGTCGAATAAATGTTTCATTATATAAAGAAGTATTTTTATATGTTTACTGTGAACACCAGTGCCACTTTAACTAATAGATTATTCAATATTTCCAATAAAATCCCCCCCATTAAGAAGGAAACAATTTGTCCTAATTTGAAGTTTATTTCTACTTCGATTCCATATCATTTGTTTTTTATTATTAACACAGCCATTTGCATAATCATTAACAAACTACATCATATGTATTTCAATAGTAGTTAATAAAAAAATAAAAAAAAAGGAAATAGAAAATAGAAAATATAAAATTATTTTCTTGTCTCATTATAGCCATGAATTTTACAGTCATAGTCATTATACTATTAGTCGTAATACATAAAAATCCCCATTAATAGTGGTGATATATTACCACTGCATCATATCTATTATTAAAATGCCAATTATAATTATAGTGAGTCATATAAAATGCGTTTGATATATATTTGTCAATGGATTTTTCGCATACTAAATGTGTTATAGACATAAAACATAACCCAGTTAACAAAGGATTCCAAGTATTTTTAGGTCATTTAAATTGCTTAACAGTTTGGTTTGTACAACGTCTGTAAAGTATGCTATATGTGGATTTCTAGTTGATCTGAAGATTGTTACAATGACTTGAATAATATATTTAAAAATTAACGCGATGCGCACAATTTTAGTTTATAAAAACAAAAACATTTTAACAACTCTTTATTAATCTCAAATGTAAAATTTGTTTGCTGGTATATACTGCGTATTTAAGTTCAGACATATGTTATACTAACACATAATCAGTGGTATGTCATCATCAGTTTTTTTATTTGTTGTAGTCTTGACTTGATGATGTCAATATGTGATTTTTTTTTTTTTTGGAATACAAAAGTATATGGAATTGAAATTATAATTTGAAATGGCTTTGAAACTTCGAACGCTAATTTTATTGACTGTAGATTCTTCTATGTGTTTTTTGTTTTCTACATTGCTCTTTTATAAATATTTATATAAGACACCAGTATTTAATGGGATTTTCTTTTTTAACCCTTATGTGTCTCTGACAAAGTAATTTTAATTGATTTCTAAATTGTATGAATTAATTAAAAGTATATTTCAATTTTATGTTTTTCGTCATAGCGGGCATAATTTTTGGAGTAGTTTGTTAAATAACATACCCCTACAAAATAGGAAAAAAATCACTGCGCTATGATCCGTTATATATATTTTTAATATATATTGACTCCCCATGAAACCTCATCTATTAAAATTTTATACAAAAAATGGGTTTATTTAATTTTTTGTCAAACTATATACAATTTTATATACCTTGATATAATTTAAAATAAAGGTTTTGAGACATCTTAAGAAATGATATTAATTAATGTTGGCAATGCAGGTTGTAAGCTGATCATAGTTCTTGATTTATAGTGTAGCATACGATATAACAATAATTATTCCTTCACAAAAATATAATCAGAACATATTATATGTAGTTGCAACATGTCTGTAATATAAAATTATAAATAAAAGTGATGGAATTTGTTCTATTTATTGTATTATAAATAGTTTAATACATGTATACATGGAAGAGTATATAGTTATACCGAGTACATATGTTGAGATAAGAATCAACTAATATATAGCATAATATATAATGATATCAATTAACAAATATCGTTTTAGCTGATTTCAAATCTGTTTTCCAAATTTTTCCGTAACCTCGCAATTTTAAGGAAATCGCTATTAAAAAGGGGAATAATTGCTAATTTGGCATTTTTTGAAAAAGTGTATATCAACAGTCTGATGGTGTAAAATGTGTTGTTCAGTCGCGCGCTATGAACTCACGTAAACAGACCCCCTCTTATAGCTCCATGTAGGATAGACAGGACATAAAAATGTTCGAGCAACACTCTCTAACGGCACCAAACAAAAATTCTGCAAACAAATCCGAAGAAAAATTAAGTCCTGGCGGCATTGGGTTAAGATATTATATTTCTATGGTGTTAGACTCCCAGGCAAAACTTCCCATCAAAACTTGCTATTACAATCTGGAAAATGGAATACGAAAACAAAAATATTTTGTATTTTTATATTATTTTTTAGTCGAATTTAATTTAAGAGATTGTAATGCTTAAATTTATTAATTGGCCAATGTGCTTTCTAATTGAAAATGTTAAAGAAAATAAAGAATAAATAAATAAATTGTGAATACTGCATTTTGATCAGTTACCCAAAGTTTACAAGTCAAAAACTAGTCCTTAAAAATACAATAAAAAAAATCGTCAAATATTGTTTTCTTTAACTAGATTTTTTAAAATAGTCTGGGTCACGCAACTGACTATCTTTAATAAAGTTTTTGGCCACAATAAAAACTTAAAATTTTTTATTTTTTTTAATTTTTTAATTATTCCATTAATTTTTATAAGCGTAAGCTGTTTTTGGGCCTCAAGTTTTGCTTGTATCTTCGAAACAGAAGTGCACAACCCGATAATTGAATTACACTTCTTTAGGGAAAACGAAACATTAAATTTTTCGCTATTTTAACCGCAAAAGCTTCAAAAAGCATGGACAACAGATTCTGTATCGAAGTGCAAACCTCAGAGTCACTTGAAATAGTTTTTTTTTAAGCTAACTGAAAATGTAATTTAAAATAACCAAAGGAACTTCATTTCTTTTTAAATATTAATAAATTAACTTGGTTCAATTCACTTATTGATTTTTGATTTATTTTAATTGTTCACAGAAAAAAGTATTACAAGTTTTTAAGCAATTAAAAAATATGTTAAAATTCTAATTCGATTTCTAACAATTTTTTGTTTGAAATGTTTGTAAATTTGAAAATTACATTATATTTAAAAATTAAAATTGAAGTTACAAAAAAATAACAAAAAGTGTTTTGTATTTACAAATTTCATTGTTGTTTTTTGTATTTACATAATTATTCTGGGAAAGATGTTTAATATTACAGCAGAATTTTGTAATTTTTTTCTGTGTTAAAAATTTAACCACAAATCCGTAAAAACAAATGATATTTGTTTTATTAATTTCTTTTAACTGTCAACTAATTAACTGCAAACTCCGTAAATGTAATGATTTTTCCTTTATTTCGTTTTATTTAATTGTTAACTAACAAGTTTACTACAAAATCCGTAGAAATAAATAATATTCCGTTTTCTTAGTATTTTTAAATTAACTATGAGACAATTAACTATAAAAAAATAAAAAAATAATTTTAAATGAAGATAACAGTAAATCCGTATATATATGTAATTTATTCTTTAAATAAATGCAAAAACTGGGGAAAAGAACATCTCTTTGTATTTTAACTATTTAATCATTGAAAATCAAATGTACGTGTAAATAAACTACACTCAGTTACACTAAAAATATTTTGAGTGTGTATAACCTGTTTTATATTTCTTACAAGAAAAATACAATTTGTCTGTTCTCTTTTATTTAAAAAGATTACTGAAAAATTTCATTGTGTTTAGAGTTTTTTCACCACACGCATAAGGGTTAAAAGCAAAAATGTGCATGTTTCTTTTCGGTTTTAATGTATCGATATTCCTTGTATACCCTACACCACTACATGGTCTGACTATAGGGAGTTTATACATAAAAATTAGTGTGGCAATGTAACATAACACAAGCTTTGGCTCCACGCTAATAATCGTCTGGAATATTATACACATGATCTAAAACTGATATATAGTAATGAAAAAATGGAGCTTAATCGAATCTTTGAGGTAAAATTTTTAGATTGAATTAAAAAAAATATTTTGTTACATACACAGAGAAAACAGAATGATTCGGTTGGAACCAACGAAATATTTATTTGTGGCGACCGAAATTCGGTTAATACAATAGAATTTCCAATGAAAGCATATACTTAAATTTGATCAGGTATACATTTGGTTGCGACTACTGAATAATTTGGTTGCTGCAACTAAACTGAATATTAATATCAAGAGAAAAAATTTGTAGAAATTCAAGTGTTAAAAACATTTGCAACTCTTAAGGAAATAAAAAAGTACAATCAAACATTACTTCATAGCATCTTTCATTTCTTTTCTTCTTGAATTATATTATGAACTTTTCCATCACCATTTTGGAATACTTTATTGCCTATATTGCGTTTTACAATTATCCAAATGTTTTCAATCGGATTGTGATCGGCAAATTTTGGCAGCCACGACTGAGATAAGAAGTTCTCAATAGATTGTGATTATCAGCTATGCGGTAAATTGGACCAATTTCACTACCCTTAAAACACCGCACACCTTAATATTTCCGCTTCCATGCTTCACTGTGACGGTGATGTACCTAAACTTTTCACCTTAAGGTCGTCGAATATTAGTTCTTCCACTATTTACATAGAAACAAATTACAAATAATTTTTTTTAAAGCACCAACAATGGAATTTGTAACAACAATAAACTTTTTATATATTTATTTTTTGTAAACTTTCCTTTTCATTAAAAAAAAAATTATATGAAAAATTAAAATTTACAAACATTTCAAATAAAAAGTTGATATAAATCGAATTTGAATTATAATAAACATTTTTAATTGCTTAAAATTTTGTGACACTTTTTTCTATGTACACAGAAAAATAAATAAAAGTTGAAACATGTGTTTTTCATCCAGTCAATTTACAATTGATTTCTATATTTAAATGTCCGTACCTAAATATCAAAATCGCTCTTAGAGGCTGATGCTTTTTCCAAAATATAAACCATATATTACTATGGTGATAGGGTATCTCATGATCCCCCTTTATTCACATTAATTTTTATACTAATTTGCATGTGTTAAAAATTGCATGTGTATTGAATATTTCTTCAATCATTTATATATTCACATTCAAACATTCTTGTCTTTGTTTGATTGAATGAGTGAGTGACAAAAATCGTATGAACATTCATGCCTTTTGTTGTCGTATGTATTTAATGTATGTGACTTTTATATCCGTTTGCATGTGCTGCATATGTTGTGACAACAAAAGATACTTTTGTTATTTCATGTTCTTTTTTCTATTTTAACTATACGAGTATAAAATGAAAATTTAATTAAAGACAAATTACTGCAATTGTGTTACTATAGAAAATCAATATTAGCAAATTGTTAGTAATTTTACAGAAGTAATTGTAATATTTGATTGATTATATGATGGCGAATGAATAGCAAAATCCATAGCTGATACTAACTCTCGGATTAGTGGGTCTCCCGTTAGCCTTAAAATAGTGAAAATGTCCACAGGGACCTATAACAAATTGTATGGTATTTTGCTTGATGGGGTTGTATTTTGATGGTTTTGATTGTTAATTTTAGATTATATACAGTAACCAAAAAGGTGCAGGAAATGTTTTTAAAAATATAAGAGAAATTAAATATATCACTGTTTTGATGCATCTTGCTGATTTTCCAGTTCGAGTGTGCAGCAATGTTGAATGCTATGTTGCAAGTAAAGCAATACGCTCTGGTTAATACAATAGAATTTAGGTTAAAACATATTTTTCTATTGACTGAGGAATACATTTGGTTACGACAACCAAATAATTCGGTTGCTGCAACCAAAACATTTTGTTGGCTAGAAATTCAGTTGTCACGATGAATCTACTTTCTCTGTGTATGATAAATGCTGCAATATCTACCATATTCTAGAACATTGCAAGAAGCCAGTGGTTTGTTGATCGTTTGCAATAATATATGCCAAACGTCTGATCCAAAAAAGCCAATGGCTTTCTTTTTGCCAGTGTGGCTACATCACAAGTATAGTGCATTGTAGACAGCAAAACTGGCGCTTTATTCTTCTTCGCGCAGGAGTTTTCAGGAACTCACTTGGAACAAATGCTTTATTTGAGCGTACTGTTCCAACAAATGCAGTTTTCTGCCTCATGAATGTGGAGAAAAAATTGCCAGCATAAATTGTGCGGCCTGTATTCACATATCTTTCCACTAATTGATACACAACATTCTGCTCTTGATTTACCTTACGGTGTTGATTAGGCAAATTCTCAAAGTAAATCATTCCTTTGCCTTACCTTAATTCCGTTCTTGGCTGGCCTAGACGGAATGTATTGGCCTCTATATGGGGATAATTGCTCGTCCATGGTCAGCAAATGGTGCAGGATGTAGCTGCCGCCAAACTGGCCTACAGCATTTGCCAAACATCGTCAACAGCAGCAGTTGTACTGTTGATTAATCACTGCCGTTGCGTATTTGCTTTATCAAAGCGAATGAATTTTTTGATGAGCATAAACCGATCGTATGATAATTCGGCTTAGTTTCTTGGATCACGGGTGAGACACTACAGTTCCTTACAGGCTGATTATTTGATGTAGATAGCCCAGCATACAAAACGAAAGCCAAAAATGATGATCGAGCGGAATATGATATAGGAATAATATATGTCTTTCACAGACCCTGGCTTCCTTCTTGTATAGTCGTGGTGATTTATTTCGTGACATTTTTTGATGTAAAATAACTAAGTTTTGGTAGTGTCCGGAACAGTTTCGAATTCATCTTCATCTAGCTCCTCATTTATTTCCACATGCGGTTCAGTTTCGGCTCCGACTCATCAACGTCAAGGTTTGGCTGATATGTTAGGTCATTATTATCTTCAACCTCGACGTCAAATGCAACATAATCATTGTCACTCTCCTATTTATTCATAAATTCTGCAAATCTGTCATCGATAACACGTCTCTCCTCCTCAGTCATTTGTTGGTTCAATACAGTACACGCTGTAACGTATCATCTTTGTCGCTACATCCAAATTTGAATATGCCATTTTTTTTATACGTATATAGAAAAATTTAAAAATTTGCACTCGATGATCACTGTTTAATATATAAAAACGTTATATGGTTTGGTTTATGAAACTTATGAATCTTTTATACTGCAGCTGCCTAAAAATGTACACCGGTTTTCTTGATCCTAAAATAAATACAGAAAACAAAAAAGAAAACACGATTCAACGAAACTCATTAGCGATGTCTTCTAAGGAATTGTGAGAGGTTGAAAATCAAAAATGTCCCCAGGGACACAAGCAGTTAAATGCGATTTTTTGCGATTATGGTTTCCTTTTTTCAAAAAATTCCCTAGCAAAGTAGTCTCACGTTCAGGAATTAAGTGGTAAGAGAAAGAATTAACCATTTTCTTGTTGTTTTTAGTTTATTTCTTATAATTCCAAAATACTGGAAAGAAATTGTGTATCAAATGAAAATTTCTTTGAAGACGCATCACCGTTATATAAAAAATGGATTTCGAATATCACTTTTGTAAACGAAATTATTGTTCGTTTTAGTTTAAATAAAATATAATATTGCATAATTGATTTAAACGAGGGGGTTTCAGACTCTGTTGTTGGTATCCGTTGGACTTTTAGGTCAAACATTAGATTATGTTGCTAAAAAATACGTGTCTCTTATTTTTCTTTTCTCTATTACACATCAGATTATCATTAGCCCATTTCCACGTACTGTGGACACTTACCAACATGTTCGGATCAATTTGTAAGTCCATATTGTGGAGACAGTGCTTAATTAATGTTTACCCAACTTTATCTTCTTTACTCCACCTCGGGCAGGAGAAAAGCCTTCTACAAACACAAATATCAAAAAGCTTTACGGTTCACTGTATTTGGATTCGGTACTTTCTATCAATCTCCGTCAAAATTCAGCATTCAATTCGAAAAATATGTCCCTGCCGGTATTTGGTTAATATCGAAGAGAATCTGTCGGGTTACCTTCCTTCTAATATCAAAGTGTATCGATTATAGCGCAAAGTTGGTTATTAATGGCTTAATGAAACTTGAATAAAAAATGTCCTCAGCTAAAATTTTCTTCAGACTTCGAATATTATTGTAGATTACTCAAATTTCTATACCATTTTGGTTGGTCTGGCCAGAATCAAATTTGGTAAAGTCAAAAAGAATTTTTTTATAAAAGTATTTCCAGAAAATAAATTGCTGGCTACGGCTCCAGTGTAGGGGGTATAAGTACAAAACAAACTTTTTTATACTTTAAGACAATTATAAGCCTTTCGACACATATATTTTAGTTTTTATGTATTTGCTATTATTTTAGCCATTGGCTGGTCCAAATGTTTGATATTTTAGGTTTTGTTTTATTTAGTATTTAGATATATAACTCTATTTTAAGTCAAAAACTACTAAAAATAGTTTTATTAAAAAAATAAAATAAGTTTAACCAGAAACAGTAATTGAAATCATTTTAGCCCAGCCGCGCTTTAAAGTCGTTGACTTATTTGTGTCTGGTTGGAAATGTGTGTGTATGTGTTGCCGAACACAATAACAGTTTTGCAATAACATTATGAGTTTACAAAATTTTCATTTAAAGCTATAGTTAGGTTTGTTGCTGCTGTCATTGTAAGGATTGTGTTATTATTTCAGGTTTGCTGCTGTCTGTTAAATTAATGTTTCGTTTCTTTCAGGGAATATAATGACAATGACATCAAACACTTTATCAAAGTCATAAAACTGTAGGTAACATTTATATGACGTCCATCATAATTGTTTATGTCGTTTTAAGACAACAACAACAATATATTCAGAAAAATAAATTGTTTATTTTTAAAGTGTATCTAAATTTAAGTTAAAAATGTACCTAATTAATAAAATGATGATTGAGACCATAAAATTGTAAAACAATCCTACGTTTTTTTCTGAAAGATTTTTGTTTAGTTAAAAACAGAAATGTCCCTTAACAAAATTTTTACTAAATGTGTCTTTAAAATTTAACAGTCAATTTGAAAACTTTATGAGGAATAAGAAAACATGAGCCAGCTAACAGGACATTGAGAAAGCCTGATTTTTACTATATATTAAATCACATTTTAATAGAACAACTTTATAAACTTAATAGAACTTTCATATATACCTTTATGCTTTTGATTTATCAAATTATATTTCAACACTTAATTATACCAAATATTTCATTATTTTCTTTGCAGGTATGTTTACAAATCCCTTTGATCATTTCTAAAAAATAAAGTAGGTAAGTGGTTGTTAATAAACTCTTAAAAATTAAAAAAAAAAAATCCTTGATAAGCGATAAATAGTATTCTTTTTAAAAATGCTTAAACATAAAAACGGAAAATAAATCAGTTTCTGTTCATCCTGAAAGATAATTGGAACAGGGCAAACATAAAATGAATTGACCGCAAATTTTTTGAAATCTAAAACTATCATGACTATCAAGTGGAAATGAAGTATACGAATATGAAAACCACACAAGTGTGCAGCAACTCAAATATATAAACAAAATAAATCTCATAATACATATACATTAGGGTGTCCCGGAATAAAAAATTCCTACAGTAGAATATATTAAAAAATTTTGATAATGCTGAGCATATAATATGAAAAATATTTTTTCAAAATTCCATAGAATATTCATTAGGTTATTTCTCCACTAAAATATTATCAAACCAGAACAAATAATATGTCAAAAACAACATGCCTGAATTTATTAACTTATTACGAAGCGGACCATGATGTTTAATATTTTAAATACAGATATAAAAAAGTAATAGAATTTTTTTTATAAATTCTTATAAATACATTTAATAATATAATAAATAATAAAATAAAACACAAACTTACGAAATTAATTTTTTTTACAATTAAAAGTATATTTAATGGCAATTAATAATTCATCAATTTAATTCATTCTCTTGTATGGGCCAATCAATAAGAAAAAGTTGTGAACATTTTTATATTTTTTAGACTAGAAATGGCATAATTTTCTTACTGCCCTATGTTTGCAATGCGAATAAACTGTCAAACGGAAGTAATTTTTATGACGGTATTTTGGTTTCATTATGAATGCAAAAAAATAATTTTTGGCCTGTCACATAAAAATAAAAATTTTAAATAAATAATTTTGTAAGTCTTTATGTGTTTTATTTTAAATAAGAGTTCTCAACATCTGAAAAAAACACCCTATATACATTGTTGAATATTGCCACATAAAGTAGTTTATATCATTATACCAAGTTACACATGATTATATTTAAGACATTTTAGTCGGATAGACCGGTTTTAAAAACCGATCGGTTATAACGGTCTTTAAAGCCGTAAGTTAAAATAAGAGAAAATGTCATTTACAAGAAATGATATTCCATTTAAAAACCAGTCTACTTAATTTTCATTTAAATTAAATGCCTTTTGTTAGTTATTTTTAAATGTTAATTAATCAACTGACACATCCATAATAAACGAATGAAATAATCAGTTACTACCAATTCCTTAAAAAATAAATGATTTTACCATATATTTGAATTGTTTCCCTTTTTTTATTTTTTGTTTTTTTTTTTTTTTTTTGTACAATACAAAATGTATGTATGCATATATAAAACCAATTTAAATAAAAAATCAAATTGAAATTTTTTGAATATTTTTTTGAAGCAGACGGCAAACAAAATTAAAATTTGCAATAACTTTTACGGACGCAAATAAACCACAAATTTTTGTTTTTTGGGTAAATTTTTATTATATTTCAAACAAATGAAAAAAATAAATGAAACTGAAAAAAATCGGTAAATGATATTGAATCATTTCGAAAATATATATATGAAAAAGTTAAAATGGAAATAGAAAATTTCTTTAAAAAATAAATGTATGTTACCTTATTTTTAAATGGAACAAAAAATTTTTATTAAAATACAAACAGTAAACTACATAATAGGCATGTTTTTTTTATACACTTAAGCTAGCAAGTTATTTCATTTATATGGAGAATTAGGCGAGTATTAAGCGACTAGTTCTTAACTCCATATAAATGAAATAACTTGCTAGCTTAAGTGTACAAAGAAAACATGCCTAATATTCTGAGTGCATTTATATGAAAATGCCAAGGTATTTTTCAAACCCATGTACGTCATTTTTATGACTTGGGCTAAAAGTTTGCAGAAATATTCTCGAAGTGATTCTGACTTGAAATTGTAATTTTTTTTTTAACTAGCGCTTAAATTTAGAAAATTCGGTACCTGTCAGTAAAGACCGGGTAGACCGTAAAGACCTGTCTACCGATTTTAAAACCAGTCTGACCGGATAGACCGGTCGACCGTTAAACCGGGTAATGATGGGCTCTTGCTTACACTCATTACAAAGCATATTGGAATATATTAGGATTTTTTAAACAGCTCGGAAATACGAGAGCGATTCGTAAAAATCAATGAACTAAAGAACGAATTGCTTCAACACGCACCTTATTTAACTCACTGGGATTATTTTCTGTTTCCAAACTTAAAAAAATGGCTTGGTGGTAAAAGATATAAACACGGAATCAAAGCTATTGAATATCGCTGGGAAAAGTGTTTCGAACAAAAGGAGATTATATTGAGAAAGAAAGAAAATAATCTTAAGGACCGCCCTTGTAAGTAGGTAAGAAACATAAATTTTTTTAAATTTTTCGACTTTAAATGGCTATCAATTATAGAGACGAGAGCTTTGTAATCTTTATCTTGAAATTTTCACTTTTTTTTAGTATGGTCTACGTAATGAGTCTAATATTTTTCTTAATTCACTTTCTAAGAATCTCTAAAATAATTAAAATTCATCATATGTATTTTTATACTTGATAAATTGTTTATATTTTTGTTAAAGTTTGTTTTCGTTTTTTCTTTTATTTCTTACTCTACACACATGGTTTTCTAAGTACTTCACTTTGTCATAAGTTAATCCTTAATACATAAATGTTATCAAAACCATGCTGTGTAAATGTAGCACAATCATGAAATTCTGACATGAAAAAAAATATAAATATATAAAGACATATAACATGAAAATACTATTAGCGTTTGTGGTGACAAAAAAAAAAGAACAATACATACATACTTAATAACATAAAGAAGAGGATAATAAAGTTAAAAGAAAAATTAAAAACGGGATAAAGTTAAATTAATAGCGACTTTACAGATTTCTAAAAGAGGAAGTTTTTATATTGAATTTTATTAAAGAAAAACTTTTTGAAACTCAATATTAAATTCTATGGCTTATAGTTAGTTTTTATATGGGATGTTGGCTTATTTTCAGTTACAAATTTTTAAAGTTATATTTTCGTTAATAATTTAAGTATGTAATATTTATAAGAAACGTTTCGAAAAAACTTAAATAAAATGCTTTTATTTCAATTTATAAAGTCGTATTATTTTATATGACTAAACCAATTTTTATGATATACTAATCACTGTAGATAACGATGTAAAAATAGGGTTTACATAATTCACATTTTCTATTTGGCTTATTTAAATTATAATTAAATTTTACTATTACAAGCTTTCATTGGTTGCTTAAAAACAAGAATCGATTTTTTTTGTCAATATTTGTCTTTTGTACCATAAAAAGAAGAGTCAGCTAAAATTCATATTGAACATTTGCTGCATAAAACTTTCAGTTACTGGTACTGTGAATAAATCCTATACTTAATTTAAATACCAATTGATAAAAAAAACATGCCAAAAGATGAGCACATCTTATAAAATCCCTGCAGTAAGAACAAAAAAATATAAATTAAATAAACAGCACGAAAAATAAATCAAAATATATTGATGTTTTTAACTGTAAGATTGTTAAGTGACGGTGACAAAAGAAAACAGAAATACTTTTAAAATATATTAAATTGTTAAATACGAGTCTAAATATTTAAAAATATATTAAATTATTTAAGTAAAATATAGGTTTACAATTTTTAAAAAATATACTCTAATAAATAAGGTATCACGAAGGGTTCTCTCCAATTTTAATAATGATGGTAGCGACAATATTGATGGTTAGATCCTATATATAAACCAATAACTTTATTGTGACAATCATACCGGAATGCATCCGAATTTGATAATTTTTTAGCCAAATATTTATTTTAACTAATTTTGGCTATGAATGCAAAGCTGGGTTTTAAAAGTAAAAACCTTTAAGAGTTACTCCAAAGTACAACATCTCTCCTTTTAATATGGTCGGGAGAGAAAGAAATATAAATAATCCTATTCTTGGAAAATTTCAGTACAATATATTCATTAACAAATATTTTATTGAAAAATTAAAAATTTAAATGATTTTGAATGTATTTTACATTTTCACAAATAAATTATGGAAGATTTCTTTAAAATTTGGAACATGATATTTCATTTACGTCACCATAAAATGTGCCAAAGTTGAAGGAAAACGGTTTATATGTTACACAAATAAAACAGATTCATCGTGAAAACAGAATTTCTTTCCAACTGAATATTTTGGTTGCAGTAACCGAATTATTTAGTTGTCCCAACCAAAAGATTTCCTCATACAATTGAAATATTTGGTTTTTTAACGTTACATTAACCAAATTTCGGTTGCGACAAACATATATATCGGTAGCTTCAACCAAATCATTTGGTTGGCATACATTCTTTGTGTAGCAGTCAATCATATATTTATTTAAATAGATCATCGCATACGTGCAATCTGTCCAGCCAGCAAGAAATGGCTTAATTGTGGAGGAACACTAAGCGTATGAGTGTTATTAGATTTTAAGTATTAAATAAATATCAATCATACGCCATAGTATTTTACCTTATTGATATCTTATTTAAAGAATATAGAACAGATAATTCACAAAAACCATAAAGTGATTTTAAGTATTTTTGTAATATAAAAACAATTTCTAAAAATTATATAAAAATTTGCCTAACAACTATGAAATGTTGGGATAAATACATTGCAATTAAAAATTCGAAATGTTATTATATATGGGCTTTAACCTTAAAGCGGCAATGTTCCAACAACTAATAGGTTCTTAAAGAGAAAGATTTTTTGAAAATTCCAAATTAAAAACGTTGGTTGCAATTTTTTTTAACGAATAAAAATTAAAAGTTGTCATAGCAACTTAACAAACTGTGGAAAAACAAAAAACATAAAATCTCCAACTCTTGTTGAAAATAAGTCTTACATATGTTATGCTACGTTTCCACTTGAGTTTTTTGAGCAAAAAAATATATGGGAAAATATGTACAAAACAGTGTTTTGTTTCAAAACACATGCAAAATACGTTCAGTGGAAACGTAGCCTTAATAAATAAAAGATAATTAACAAGGAAACAAATTTTAGAAAACAAAACTGTTATTTATATATCACAAACTTAGGAGATAAGCCCAAAAAGAAATTTTAATTTTATTTTTAAATACTGTAGAAAAGCAAAAAACTTGAATTGTAGTAAATTGGCAAAAATATACAATTAAAAAAAAAAAAACATCAACTATGAAACTAGTTGAAAATAAATACAATCAACAACAGATCTTAAAAAAATTGTTTGTTACTTAAAACAAAACTTTTTATAAACGTTTATATAGACTTCAATAACAATTTTTTTGAGTATTCTGCCTTCTGGTTAAACTGAAATTTAATACCTTTTACAAACTGAAAATATATTGGCAAAATGTTTTTTTCTTTTTTCGTTTTATATAAGTAGAAATAGTCACAGTAAAAATTATGAGCTCTCAGTCAGTAATCCTTGCCTACCAGAAAGAACACAAAAAAAAGGTTTATTTTACGTCATATGAACAAGTTTTTGTTATTATTTTTTTGTTCAATTTTATGGTCAAAAATGTATACTCCAATTCTCGGTATGGTTTTAAATATCAATTGCTTACAGATTTTGTATGGTTGGACCATAAAGCATAAAGCGAACAAAATTGCAATCATTTTCCATAAGGACTGTTATTTTTTTTCTTTTTATTACATACGTACACAGAGAAAACAGATTCATGTTGGTGGCCAATTGAAAAAAAAAACCTAATGACTGCGGAAACTGAATTTCAGTTGCCTCAATAACAATTCGATAGGCTTACCTTAAAATCTCGGTTGTCAGCATAAATTTCTTTTCTGAGTGTATGCATTCGCCGAGTATGTGAATTGAGTTTTGTGATTTATATAAAAGTGTCGAAAATCTTTGATATAAAATACAAATTTAAAAGACCTAAATTTAATACTGTGGTTGGTATTTTTAATTAATAAATTTTACATACAGAAAACTAAATCCTGATAGCAATAATCTTTATTATTCGGCTGTAGTAACCAAATTTTTTGGTTGTGACAACAGAATATTAATTGTGAGCACCAGGTATTTGGCTTTAACAACACAATTTCGGCTGCCACAACAAAAATTCGGTAGTCATAACGGAAGAATTCGGTTATTATTGCCGAACAATTGGATTGTAAACAAATTTAGTTGCTAGCAGGAACTTTTTCTGGGTGTGTGCTTCTTATAAATATTTATTTTTGAGCTTTTTTTTTCATTTCATAAAGAATATATTTAAGAACAATTTAAAAATGAAAATAATTGTAAATATATTACGATTATAAAATTCAAACTAATAAAATCGTATTTGAAATTAACCCCATGCTTTTTTAGAAAGCTAATGATTTCTTTAAAATCATTATGTATTTTGTAGTGTTTTCATTTCTGAGATAATAACACAAATTAAGGGAAATTTTGAACTAAAATATTGTACAACATAGGGCAAAAACTTTCACCCTATTGGAAAGTGCAGCTGTTCTTGCAAATGGCATCGTAATTCAGTTTGGTTGTGACATTCGTAAATGGGACTGATGAAATGTAGTGACTGATGAAGGACTTCAAATATGGAATCATTGTAATTGTGCGAGATAATAATTCTTAGAACAGTTGTTTCCCGCCATTTATGAAGAGTTGGCAGAATTCTTGAAGCTTTATTCATAGCACTGTTTTCTTATTTTACTTCGGTCGTGCTAAGTGCTATGGAAACACCGTAGGAGGACGTTGCGTTATGTATGAGAGTTAAAAACTCATACATATAATTTTTCAAAATTGGTGATGCCGTCACTGGGGATCGAACACGCAAACTTTTATGTATCAGTATAACCTACTATCCATTACACCTCAACGCCCACAAAAATACATACTACAATGTCATACTACACTCGAGACAATGCGTAATTTCGCGTTGCGGTGATTTGGTGATTTGATATAAATTCGCTAAACTTCAAAAGAAATTAATTTGAGTGTACAGTATGAAAAAATCATATAAAAACATGTTCTTTATCTAATAAATTGTTTAACATCTTTTCTCTAAATGAAATATTATAAAAACATAACAATCAAAATTAATCGCTTAACAAATTGCACTCAACCCCAAACTCTTAGCATTATCCACTAAACATGATGACCATAATCAAAATTACAGAAACAAGAAAAAAACACATAAGCGACATAAGAAAATCTTGTTATTTTTATATCCTATTGTTGATTTTAAAACAGAAAAAAAACATAATAAAAATTATATATCCAATAAAATTTTACTGAAAATTTAAGAAAATATACAAGAAAATTATTTTTATTCTTGATATAAGCATTCAGGACAAAAATCACAAACTAACTTAATATAAAATAAAATATAACAATAACAATTTATGATAGTAAATTTACCAAAATTCTAATAAATAAAAAAAAAGTTTATTTCTAAACAACACATAAATCCAAAGACGAATTCCTTTTCACATAAATGTTTTTTTTATAACCTGCACTGCTGTTGCCCATTGTGTATGACAAAAAGGGTAAGTGTAGCACAAGTTTAAGTAAAATATTAAAATATAACCACACATATAAAAAAACATAAATTTTGTTAATGGAATTTAAAAAACAAATAAGAAAATGCGATATTTGAAAAAATATACATATTTAGGATTACACACACATTTTTAATAAAAAAATATATATCCTTCATTCCATAAGTGAGCATTAAAAATTTGCCTTTTTTGATCTCATGGCATCCAATTTTCTTTATAGTGTAAACATAAAGACTCTATGGAGTCATTAAGACATTAAGATTTGTTGAATTTTAAATTTTTGTGTATTCGACAAAATGAAAACTTTAACTTTTTGAAGAAAATAAAATAAGTATCTCGTAGAAAAATAAGAATATTTTTCAATCCCGTGGGTGTTTCGCTCAAATTTATGTATTTTCTAAAAGAAAATGGCTAATAAATAACGTTTTTGCAATGCTTTTGTGTGTATTTTTGATGAAAATCTTCAAAAGATCTAAGTTTTCAAACATGTAAATATCGAATTTTACTTAAAAGTTTAAAGCAGCCAGCAAAAATAATGAAATGAGGTATTATTTCTTTAAAAGTCCTTACATTCAGCATTATTTTCAAATAAAAAATAATGTGGTACCTATGATATGTTACTTTTAATTAAATAATAAAATATCAACTGTATGGGCGTACCTTTTCTATTATGTTAATATATTGCACCCTGAATTAATAATAAGCGTTTTACATAAGAGGCTGCCACTGGTATATGAACCAATATAACAGTTTCCAATGTCTTGCCGCTAAAACCTACATTACGTCTTTGGCAGCTTGTGTCATTTGGTTGAAACGTAAACGACAATACTAAATGTTGCTCAAATATGTCGAATTTCGTACCAGGTAAAGTGTTTTTGCGGGGAGTTCTTCTTTATTATGATGAAAAGTGCGGCCGAGAGTCATCGAATCTTAGTGCAAGTTTACGGTGAGAATGCTTTATCTGAACCATCGTGTGGGTGATTTTAAGCTCGAAGACAAGGAACGGCCGGGTCATCCTAAAAAGTTTGAAGACGAAGAAATATGTCGCAGAAGTAAATATGTTTAGACTAGCGGGCTAAGCCCGGGCAAAATGTTTCCCTGACTAAAGCCCGGGAGCATCCGGAGTCCGCAGGTTATTACCCGAATTCCACCACTTTTACCCTGTCTCTGGCCAAAATTCTAAAATGTACCTTATCAATGAGTTAGCCCATATTCCAGGTAACACATATATCAACATCAGGGTTCTAGCTAAATCGGTGGGAGCAGGCCATCAACGGGGAGACTTTTCTACTCTTTGTCTCTTCTCGCAGGAATTTTCAGAAATCCCTTTCGAAAGGATGTCTATGCCGGAGGAGGAATCTAAATATCCAATTTCAACTTCCTAGCTGTAGTAGTTTTGGCAGGCCTTATAGGGGAAAACTTTTCTCCTTTTCCCCCATTCCCGTTGGATTTTCCAAAAAATTCCACTTATACCAATTTTTAACATCCTAGCTCGAACGGCCTCCCAAGGCCGTCAGGGGGAGAATTTTCCCCTTTTTGACCCTTCCTGTAGTTAAATCCTGTCTGAGTGGATATCCATGCCGGAGGTGAAATATACTTTCCAAATTTTAACTTTCTTAGCTGCTGCTTACGCCGGAGGATGGACCTTCGTACCAATTTTCACCATCCTAGCTCCAGGGGTTTTGGCAGGCCGTCAAGGGGAAAATGTTCCCCTTTTTTGCCCCTCCCCCTAGGCTTCGGAAAAATCCCGTCCTTACTGATATCTACACCGGAGAAAGAACCTTCATAATAAATTGAAAATTCCTAATAAATTGAAAATTCCTTTAAAATAAATTGAAAATTCCCAGCAAATAGGGTAAGGTGTTAAGGGGGAGACTTTATTCAATTAGAACAATATCTCCCTTTTGCTCCAACCTGGAAGAGCCAATGTACTTAATTTTAACTTTCGAGCTAAAGCGGTTTTGGCAGGCCATCAAGGGAGAGTGTAGTTATTAAAACTCAACCGTTTACTTTTACTTCAGTCTGATGACTGTTTTATTTTTAATTCAACTATAATCTAACTTACAAGAATACTGTACTTAATGCTAAATGAATGCATGTGGGAATATGAAAGCTAATCATATTCACACATACACAAGTATAGTATTGGATTACCATTTTATTTACCCTACTGAAGGTATGGTAAATATGTGCCCCTAGGTTTTCTAAAAATCCCGTCTTATCTGAGCTATAGACTGAAGGATAAACCTACATGCCAAATTTCAACTTCCTAGCTCCAGCTGTTTGGGCAGGCCGTTAAGGTTGAGACTTTTAGACTTTTCACCCCCATTTGTACCATGTCACTGGCCAAAATTAAAAATTGTATATTAACAATAAATTTGCACATACTGCAAGCAAAGCATATTTTAAACTAACATAAAGGGGTATTGACAAGCCGTGAAAGGTTAGTTTTTCCTCTTTTTGACCATCCCCGAAGGAATTTCCAAAAACCGCGTACCTCCTGTAGATTGGGCTATGCAATGTTAAATGAGTGAGTGAACAGTCATTAACGTTATTCCTTTTTATATAGAAATGAAGTTAAGTACAGAGGTTTCTATTTGCATATCGACAAACGCCATTGAGTTTGGATCTCTTCGCCCCATTTTTAGACCAATCTCCCAAAGAAAGATCCTTTCTTAATTGGGCTTATTCTTTAGTTGTGAACATTGTATGGGACCAATAATAATCAGCAAAAGTATCACAAAAATTTAAGTAATTAAAAATATTTGTTTAAATTCAAACTCGATTTCTAACAATTTTTCATTTAAATTATTTATTTTAAAACAGTATTAAGAAATAACTTAAATTTGTATTTGGACGTGCAAAATTCTACAAATGATTTAGATTCGCAATTTTGTTGAATTTCAAAATTAATTTGATTTAGATGCGGGTTAACGTACTATTAAGAGCATATTCAGTGCGATGAAGTGGGAAGTTAAAGATATCAATAGATCTAAACTTTCTAGGACAGGACAATTAACTAAACCATTAATTATGTCAAAAACCAGTATTGCAGATTGTTATATTCCACGATATTCCAAAGTCTGAAACCTTAGAAATAGGTATATAGATTTATATCAACACAGGCAAATGAACTTAAAGTAAATTTAATAAATTTCCTCTGAACTCTCTCGATATGAGATATATGAGTACAATTAAAGGGATTCCAAATAACTGCAGCATACTCTAGCTGTCTAACAAATGTTGTATAAAATATCATCAACGTGCAAGGATCAGAAAAATATGAAGAATTCCTTTTTAAAAATGCAAGCCTTTTATAAGCTCTCGGAATAAAGTAATCAACATGTGGTACAAATGAAAACGATGAGTCAAAGACCACACCAAGATCAAGAGTAGACTTAACTGTTTCCACATTGTGATTATTAAAATTTAAATTATATATAATTGGGTTCAGAGATCTGATAAACTAAATATGAAAACACTTGAAAAAATTAAAATATAAGTTATTCATCGTACACCGTATCATCTAATTATGCAATTTCGTACAGAATTATCAATATATTTTTTTTAGCCATTCCCGGAATTTGGGCCACGTCCCGAAATTTTACCCCAAATTTCTTTGATGTAGTGCATCACATAATCGGTATGGCTAACTTCTGCTAGTTTTATGTAAAATTTTCATTCATTTACAATAACTAAATATGTCTATATATTATATATTATTATTAGTATATATTTATATAAACCTACTGATGATATAACAAAAAGTAATTAAATAAAAATTGTGTTATGGGAAATTATGTAACTAGATCTGTGAATTAAATAGTTACGAATTAATGCGTTTAAATTGTAGTCAAGCTAAGTGTACAGCTGTCAAATCCGTTAATAAAATTTTACACTCATAAAAAGAAGCTCTTACAAATAGTTTAAAATGTCGCTAAGATTAAAAAAGACAATATATACTATCAACTGCGCCTGCAGAATTTTCAATGAAATTTAGAATCATGGTCTGCTGAAACTTGGTAAGCTTAATTTTAGCACACTGCTGGATACATAGACAATTTTTGTCAGTACCTAACTTAGTTTCCTAGATATTGCCTATTTATAAAATATACAATAAAAAAATAATATTCAAAAAACTTAGTTTAAATACGAATGGAATAAATTTTATGGTAATATAGAATTATAATAAAAGTTCAACTCTGAATTAAAAGATAAACATAGCATTATAATTATTTCAGTTGAATCACATCAAGTTAAATATACCTTTTTATAAAATTTTATGTGAGTGTTGTTCTAGGAATAAAATAAATAAAATTACACAATTTATAACAAAACAGACATTGTACATGTTAAAGACAAGTAGTTTTTTGTGTAATTTTTATTTATACATAATTAAATAAACATAATGAATGATTGAAAATAGAAAAACGGGAAGTTTTACATTAATAAAAAAAATATATATAATAAGGTTTATGTAATTAGTTTTTAAATGAAATAACATGAATATAAACGAACATGAAGGAAACGTTTTTTTTTCCAAAACTGCATGATAATTACATAAAAAAAGAGTGGAATTTAAGGTAAGTATCTCAAATAAAAGAAATTTACCAGGTTATCAAACACAAAGCAAATAATTAAACACCCCTTGCGGGAAGTAACACATTTTTGCCAATAAATTTCATTTTAGGTTTTGGACCATTTTTCGTACATCCATTTTAAATATTTGAATTTAACCAATTTTTCGCTTTTTATCATTTCTACAAAGTTCGGCTTCTCTCAAGTTAAATATATTTGCATTTGTATACATTCCACAAATGTAGCAATATAACAATTGCTCATTCCATTTTGTAACGCATCAAAGTATAGTCCTTACAAAATATACATATATTCCCAGCAAAAATAGTGCTACCGTAGAAGCAATAAAAACATCACTTTTGTGGCAGGGGCAAAACTTTTTTTCTGATGGCTTCGTCGATAAATTAAACATTGGCGTGTCGTAGGGCGGAAGTATTCAAATATAGCTGTTATTTTTAATTCACTATGAAAATGCAATGTCAAGGTATCATTTTGACTGGGTTAAAAATACTCATATTGTTTTTTCTAATATTTAATGAAAAGTTAATTTATCTGCATTAAAATAAAGTTTTATGTTATAAAATATTTTAAAATTTCATAAAGTAAAATCCACATAAATAAGAAGTATTGAAATTTTTGATAAAATTTGTATATTTATAAAGCAGCAAACTAAATGTACCGATATTTTTATTTTCTGTTCTTAAATTTATCGGGCTAAAATGGTGTACTCTTCGAATTTGTTCCCTTTGTACTTCTTCCAAAGCACGGAGTTAACAAAAATATTTAAATTGTTTTTTATTTAATTCTAAGCCGATATAGCCTGGTCCATCCGTCCGATGAAATGCTGATCACGGCTCGAGGACGCAAGCTGCCACTCAGATTTTTAGAATGTGAAGGCACCTCTTAATTGTTAACTCAAATTTCTATATTTTGGAACAATTTTATAGTACCGTCTTTTGAATAAAAAATCCCAGCAAAATATTGTCATTAGCTGATAGAGGCTATCATTTACATTTTTCTTTACTTTGAAACCTAAAGTAATACTTGCAAATATTATGATAAATCACTACCTTTTTGAAAGTAACGAAATAATGACTTGCCGCTATCGATACAATAATTGGCTACAAATTAAATTGAGAAAAAAAGGCTAAAATTTGGCTGCACCGAATCTATGAATACTTCCAACCAATGTCCTAAAAAAACTTTTCTTACTGTTTTTGGTACAAATAATGTAAAAAAGTGAAATTATGGCGTTGAAACATATTTTTCGTGTTGAAAAACTTTTTTGTATGTAAAAACAAATTTTGTGGTTGGAAAATTATTTTGAGGTGCAGAAAATTGTCTGAGCTGAAAAAAAAATTTTGTGGTGAAAAAATTTAAGTGGTGAAAAAAATGTTTTGTTATAAAAATATTTGAGGCGAATATTAAATATTATTTAATTCTAAGGAACTTGAAGTTGCACTAAAATACACCCCATTTATATGGAAAATTAAGAGGTACATTCACATTTTTATTCATAACTTTTAAGGCGCTAGACCGATTTTGCTCATTTTCAATACCTTCTCCTTGACTGCGCCTTCGCGCCGTGATCACAATTTCAACAGACAGATGGACAGATAAGCAGATAGACGGGCATCGCTAGATCGGCATAAAATTTCATAAGGATTACTAATAAAGGGTGGTTAAATTTTAAGGGTCAATGTTGAATGTGAACCACACCTAAACGTCAAGTTTTTTTCTGCATTTCAATTTCAGACTAACTCAATTTGAACCATGGGAAGATACAGAATCGAGCAACGCGTTTAAGTTATTCACGCTTATTATAAAAATGGGCATTTAAATCAAAATGCATATCGTGCACTTCGTGATTTTTTAGGTCTTGACCATTCCAAACGTTGTCAATGGTCAGAATGGTGGCAAGAAATGGCAGCAGTGGATGATCGATTTTCGAAGAAAATCATCTTTAGTGATGAGGCAAATTTCCACCTCAGTGGATTCGTCAATTAGCAGAATTGCCACATTTGGGCGAATGGTAATCCAAGAGTGATTGTCGAAAAGCCAATGCACCCACAAAGAGTGACTATTTGGTGCAGTTTATGGGTTGGCGGCATCATCAGGATGTATTTTTTCCAAAATGAGGCCGGTCAGGCAGTTACTGTGAATGGTGTTCGCTATCGTGAAGATATGGATGTGCACGATATGTGGTTTCAACAGGACGGTGCCACTTGCCACACAGCTAACGAAACAATGACTCTTTTGAGCGACAAATTCAATGGCCGTGTTATCTCACCTGGTGGCGATGTCAATTGGCCGCCAAAATCTTGTGATTTGACACCTTCGGACTTCTTTCGTTGGAGTTATTTGAAAGAAAATGTGTACGTCGATAAGCCAGCAACAATTCAAAAGCTAAAGGATGATATATTTCGGCACATTAACGGCATAGAACCTCAATTATGTCTCAGCGGTTATTTATCAAGTTTTAATTTTATTTTAATGATGGAAAGACTCAAGAACATGTTCTCTTCGGCAAACCCTCAAACTCTTATAATTTTTTATTTCACAATTTCTAAGCCGATACAGCTTTTTTCCTCTTTTTTCCAAGAATCTTAAAATACAATTCAAAATAAAAGAATTTACGTGAATAAAAAATGCTTATGTAAACATGGCCATAAAGTTCAACTTATATCAGTTGAATCACATTTTTTCTACTGTTCTTTCCTTCTGTTTTTTAAGTTTTTTTTTTTCCTTCAACTACAAAAATATTCCTTAAGTGCTATTTCTAGTTCATTGTAGCTTATATCAGTGGATAGTTAGATGTTTGTATTTGGAATTGATATTTCTTGTTAATGCAGTGATTGTATTGTGTTTTATGCGTAGCCTTTGGGAATTTTTGTGGCCATTGTGTTTGTTAATTGATTTGATTCCTGTTTGTCGTTATGTATATTTGTTTCTTGTTAGTGGGTTTGCATTTTATTTTTTCATCTGCTCCGCATACAACAATTGTTTTGTAATGTTAATATTTTATTTCCTGTTACTATTCTGATTGTTTGCAGTTTGTTGGTTTTACATTTGTATGTTTTTTATGTTTCTTGTTTACGCTTGAGATTTAAAACGGAATTGATCAAGAATTGATTAGGGGTTTTGCATTGTTTGTTATTATTGCTATTTTTTTTTAAATGGTTTTATTGTAGAAGGTCATGGTTATGTAGAAAAAATATTTCTATTTACATGTTTGACAGTGGGTCGCATGAGCTATATTTTGGAAGAAGTTAATTAATATTACTCATACGTTACATAATTTTTTTTTTTAATTTAGCGTTAGTAAAAGGTGATTTCTTTTAAATTAAAATTTGTATAGAAAATTAAAAGTGATATAGGTTTCAACGAATAAATAATATTACTTTTAAATCATTGAATTTTGTACAAATATTTGTTAAGGCTGTAATTATTATATGTTAGATGTTATTTTTTTTTTCAAAAAGAATTACAATAATTTTAAAGACAAAATAATTTAACTGTAAAAAAATTCTTAAATAAACCAAAATTAAATAAAAACACATACACCTAAAAAAATATTATTTTGAGTCGGCTCAAATCCATTAAAATTAATTTGTAAGGATGTTATTTTATTAAAAAAAACGTTAAAACTCTATCGACGGACTGACTAAACCGCTGAAACTTGGAATCTGAAATGCATTCGAGACTAAATAGACAAATTTAACTTTGTTTGGAGTAAACAATTCCAGTTTGAAATACAAATTTTTTAAAATTGTATATATAAAAGCGGATAAGTTCAGACACATGGAAATTTTCATATAAAGTAAATACAAAAAAAAATATGTATTGAACTGAAAATAGACATAAAACTGAAAACGTTATTTAGACTTACGTGGTAGTCAATTACTTTAATTGGTCGTCTTTGCTTGGTTGTTTTTTTTTTAATTTTGCAAAAACTTTAAGTTCTTTTTTTGCCTAAATAATTTTAGTATTTCTGAGGTTATGCTAAAAAACCCTAACGGATAACTTAACGAATTTGAAAAAAGAAGCAAGAATTAGTCAATTAAGTAGACTTTTATTTGGATGTGCTAGCTTAACGAGTTACAGAAATAATGTTGTTCAAAATTAATATAAGTGTTCAACTTTTTTTTGTTGACTACACTTAAAATAGTTTGTAAGTTAAAATAACAGAAAATGTCATTTACAAGAAATTATATTTCATTTAAAAACCGGTCTACTTAATTTTCATTTAAATTAAATTCCTTTTGTTGTTTATTTTTAAATGTTGATTAATCAACTGACACATCCGTAAGAAACAAATGATATAATCAGTTAAAATAAATGTCAAAATTTTACTTACCAATTCCTTAAAAAATAAATGTTTTTTTCATTTTCCCTTTTAGTATTTTTTGGTTTTTTTTTAAATATACTCGTACAATACAAAATGTATGTATGCATAGCTATAGACACTGTTTGTGTGAATGTGTTTGTATATGTATGTGTGTTTATGAAGTTCTTGTAATTTGTATTAAAAAATTTTGTATATATACAACCAATTTAAATAAAAAAACAAATTTAAATTTTTTGAATATTTTGTTTTGAAACCAAATTTAAATTTGTAATAATTTTTATTAAATTTCAAACAAATGAAAAAAATAAATGAAACTGAAAAAAATGGTATAAAAAAGTTAATATAGATATTTCTTTGAAAAATAAATGTATATCCCTTTATTTTTAAATGGAACGGAAAACTTTTATATTAAACTACAAACAGTTAACTACATAATATTCTGAGTGTATATATGAAATACAATATTATTGGCTTTAAGGACTGGAAATGTAATTTAATATGTTGCACCCACCCGAATTCGATCAGCACCAAATACGCCGGCCACTACTGAAACTATTTTCTCTGTGTATTTCTAAAATTATAATTGTTAACTTGCATGTCAAAGAGATTAACGTTATATGGAAACAAAAAGAAAAGAGATATAAAAAACAAGCTAAACAGTACCGACTAATTATTTATCACATACTTTTCTGTAGTATGATAAACAAATAAACGAAAGAACTAATGAGAAACATATCTGAGTATATCTTGGGGTATTTTTATTACAATTAGCTCTATATCCCTCTACACACGACGATGCATATTAGTTTGTAATTCCACTTGTAACTCATTGAAAACTGTAGAAGTTATCATCTGTCTGGTCACTTGTCTGTGAAAATCACATATACTCATTTTTATTTAAAAAGTTTGCTATTCTCAAAAGCAGTTTGATATTCAAAAGATGGGATTTTTTTCTTGTTTTGGTTTTTACATTAATATTTTTGCGTTATATCCATTCACGTAGTATTTCGACTTTGTAGACTTAGAAAACAGATTCGTGCTGACAATCGAATGGTTCAGTTGCAGCAACTGTGTTTTTTGGTTGTGACTATAGATTTGTGTCACTCACCAAAAGAAGTCTGTTATGACAACTGAAAATTTTAACGTTATTACGCGAAATTTTCCTAATTTGAATCCAGCGGTATTTTTTACTAATCTTAGCAACACATGTCTGCTGACTTGTGGTATAATGAAATTAGTAAAAAACTAACTTAGTAGCCGTTACTAAATTTTAGTAAAATTTTTTAGAGTGGAACTTTAAATCGGTTTGCTACATATTTTACTAAATTTCTTCGACCTTTTTAATACAAATTCCAGGTAATAAGTATTCAAGCTTAAGGTCTATTTTATACAAAATTAATTATTTGTTATCCAATATTTCGCTATCTCAATGGATAGCTTCTTCAGGGATTTTTTGTTTTTTTAATTTTTTGAAAAAATCCCTGAAGAAGCTATCCATTGAGATAGCGAAATATTGGATAACAAATAAATAATTTTGTATAAAATAGACCTTAAGTTTGAATACTTATTACCTGGAATTTATTTTACTAAATATTATTGATATTGGTACAATAAAATCGGTATAACAATTACTAAGCGCTACTAAATTTTAGTAAATTGCTGTAAACTGCAATATAAAATCGATCTGCTTAGATTAGCAACAAATTTTAATAAATAGAAAAATAGGAATAGAAACATATAAAAATAGAAAAATTTTCGTTTGAACATTTTTACATGGTATAATTTTTAGTGTAGTTGATTCCCGTGATATATTACATAAAATTAAAATATATTTTACTCCTAAATCTTTGACATTTTTAGGTAAATTATTTTATGTTGAAATTCACAAAACTAATTATGCTTCAAATGAACCTCTTAATAAAGCTTTGAAATTATTTAAAAGTTATTGCAACCAATTAACCTAGATATAAGTGTTTTCCGTTCCTAATTTAAAATTTTATTAAATAAGATATTTTAATTTATTCATTATTATTATGAATTGATAGTCTGTAGGGATAATTTTTCTATCCATATACCGAAATAAAAAAATAAATAAATAAATATAAAAATAAATTAATAAATAAATAAATAAATAAATAAATAAATAAATAAATAAATAAGTAAATAAATAAATAAATAAATAAATAAATAAATAAATAAATAAATAAATAAATAAATAAATAAATAAATAAATATTAGTAAAATGAAAATAGCAGGAAAGTTAATAACTGCTACTAAACAAAGATAATTTTCTGTACAAAGTTTATTAAAATAAAACGGCTCTAAATAACAAAGGTTTTTGCAAATTTTATAGTGCACTAAACTTAATGAATTATAAAATACAGAAAAATTTTAATTTATTCAAAAAAAATTAATTATTTATAAATACATTTGTTGCATTCTAAAACTGCTAATTTCTTTTGAAATTGGCTGACGAAAAAAAAATCACAAATTTTGCTAATTTTAGTATTGAAAAATATTTTTAAAGTCAAATTTTTGGATGTTAAAGTCAAATCTTATTTGTTTTAAGAGCTGATTTTTAGAACTTTTTAGTGTTATTTTAAGCGGATAACCTATTTTTGGACATGTGTCGGTAGTGAAAAGTATCTTCACTTACGATCCCTTTTTTTTCAACCTATAGTATGTGGCATTTTAAGTCAATTTAAGTTTGCAAGTATAAGTTTTAATTATTAGAAATAAAATTTCCTTCAATATCAATAATATTTACCAATTTCAACAAAAAGGTGTTAAATTAGAAAATTATTTGCTAATTTTAGAAAATCGGTTTTCAAAAATTTTTAATATAATTTTGGAAATTTTTCAATATTCTAAAAAATTTATTAAAAATCAGCTTAAAAATAGTAAATTGGGATGGAAAACCGTTTACAATTTTTTTACTAACTTTTATTCCTCAGTGTATTTAGACAACCGAAATACTGTTGTTACAAAATAAATAAATATTTCGTCCGACTATACACAATTACATAATGATTTATTTAAGATGATTGGAAGTAAATACGTACCAATTACTTCTATTGTGGGATTATTATTAGTTCATTTTTCATAAAATTTTTTTGCTGACAACCGGGTAAGTAATTTTACAAAGAAAAACTAATTTGTGTTGACAACTGAATTGTTGTGACCGAAATCCGCTGGGAACAAAAGATAACCCAGAAATATGACTCAGTAAAATGACTGTAAACAACAAAATTTCGATTGTTCTTATAAAAATTCAGTTCATGCAACCGAATTGGCAATAAATTCAGTTTTGATAACATCCTAACATATACATTTTTAATTGGTTTATCTATGGTTTGCACTTCGGAATAAACCGTAACCATAGCAGCAGTTAATAGCATC
This sequence comes from Eustalomyia histrio, assembly GCA_949748255.1. Classification (NCBI taxonomy): domain Eukaryota; kingdom Metazoa; phylum Arthropoda; class Insecta; order Diptera; family Anthomyiidae; genus Eustalomyia; species Eustalomyia histrio. Next base: position 68,043,662 of record OX456523.1, on the reverse strand, counting down.
ATTTAACCGTAATAGCATAAAAAATCGTGCGGTTACAGTTAAAATTTAATTATTTAAAACCTGGGTTTTGTAAAGAATTCAATATGAAAATGGTACAAAACAAATGAAAATATTTAAAGTTTTTGTAAAAATTAAATTGTAGAATTTTAAGGCTGAGTTTCAGAATGATTTAACTATTTGTCAACCTAAAAATTTTTGTCGTTTTGTATGTAGCATTTTGTCATTTTTTTTTTGCTTAACAGCTTACTCGTATTTCAACTTTTTAGAATGAAATTAAGCATTTTGTGTTATAAAACTGAAACTTTTTTTAGATTTATAAATTTCAAATCGCCTTATATTAAATTTTTTAATTGAAGATTATGTTGTTTTAAAGAGATAATGTGAGATTTTTGTTGAAAAAATTGTTATTTTATAATGAGTGCGATTGACTGATAACTGCTATTAATCTTATCCACTTCAACTGAAACCGCGGCAAAGGAAAATTGCGGTTAAATACAAACTATACTTTTATCAAACTGTAACCTGGGTGGAGGTTTTTAAATTACATTTTTTTATTTATTTAAGAAATCTGATCTTTAAAGCCCTGTCACTTTGGAGCCACGTTCTATATAAAAAAGATTTAAAGCAAGCAATACAGTAAATTAAGTTTTTTTTTAGAAAAAAAAAATTATATTTGGTATATAATTAATACAAGGATAAAGAAATTCATTGGGAAATATTTTATGATTTAGTAAAAATAACATAATAATTATACGTTTTAATACATTTTCACAAAATTTCAATTATAATATATCTTTCTTCTGCTATTGCAAAATTATTAAAAACTACGTATGATTAATATTAACTAACAAATCACAAAAATATAACTCATACGACCCGTTGTCTTATCAAACAGAATATATTTTTATATATCTTCAACATAACCAAAATCCTTTACAAATAAAAGCATAAAAAAACACAACAATAGCAAATCTCACATTACAACACGAAATCGGGCACCAAAAAACACCGTAAAATTTCACTTACATGAAATATAAAGCATCCTGATTATCTTAAAGTGAAGAATTTTGGATTTACACGGGTTAATACAAGTGCAGAGATGGAGGGTATCCAATATTCATCACAACCGAATTTAATCTATATATTTTTTTAGCTTTAGGCTTTTTGTTTTGTGTAATATGGTTTACTTTTCTTATTGTATTATTTGTTATACATGATTTTGATAAGACCATATACTTAGTGTTCCCAAATAAAGAAAATAGCACAATAGTAGCATGGTATGTTAGTGTAGGTGTTGTTGTTATTGTTTGTATTGTTATTTCTCTCTCATCTACATTTGAAATTTCTGCTGGTAGTGTTTTCCTTAACAAGTACATGATAAAGTGGTTGGTTTTATGCATGTATTGTGTTATTTTTTTCTCTTATTATTCAGTTAAGATCCCTAACAGCTTGTTATTTGGCCTGTAGGCAGTAACATATTATGTTACATATCTATCGTTCGATGAAATAAAAAAACGAAATTTTTAAAATTATTTAAGCATTAATTTTTCTTACAAATCAAAATTAAGTTTTTTATATAAAACTTAAGTGTTGTGAAAAAAAAAATCTTAAGAATATCACATATTAAAATCCATGGGAATTTATATCTTGATGTATTTTATATCCTGTAACAATTCACTCGACGATATACTTATATGTGTATTGTTTACTTTGGGGTATATATTTATGTTTTCAATGTCATGTTACTACGGAAATTTTGTACTGAAAAGCAAGATAATCAATGTGTTTGTCACAGATATTGTTCTACATTGTGTTTTGATAGTAAGATAAATTCTAAGGACTTATTCTTTTTCCGACCAAAACAATGTAACAATTTGTTTGGTTACTCTGCCATAAAAATATATTTTTTTCCTTTTTTTGTAAGACCTCATAAAGTTTAATTTAATTTTTTGAACATTTATTTTATTTTTAATAAAGAGCTTTAGTTTTTTTAATTAAAAATAAAATTGATTGGCTTAAACAAATTATCTTCTGTAAATTTTAAAAGGAATATATAAGAGTATTAAAGTTCAATTGATGTTCTTTATTTTTTGAAATTTTTTAAATAGAAATACTTTCGAAAAAATCTTATACGCTTTAGGCTTTTTCAAGAAATATCAATCTTCCCTCTCAAATTTAGTGCCCCAAATTCAACATAAATTTCATAAAGATCCATCAAAAAGTATTCGAGTTAAACTAGATACCGATTTTAGAAATATTATTTTAAAAAATTTTTGTTCTTCATTTTAAAATTTTTTTTTTAATTATTTATTATTTTTTTTTTTGTTTGTTAGAATAATTCAATAAAACAAAAACAACAGCATAAACAAGTTTGTTATCCATAATTTAAATATTTTTGTATATACAGTACTGTTCAAAACATATGGAACTGAGACCGTATTTGAGCTTTTAATTGATAAACTTTTTTTAAATGACTCTTGGTTACTAACTATTTATTATTTTTTTACATTTATTTATTGCTTTTGTTGAACAATTAAGAAAAAACAGATTCCGTTAAATTACAACAACAAAAAATATATATTTTAAGAGATTGTCGAAATTTAAGAGTTCAAAACATTTGCAACTGCAATTTCTTCTACTCTTAGCGAATTAATTAACACTAAAAAATGCTTGGAAATAACGGTAATTGCATTCTTTTTAAATTATTTATATTCTTGTCTTTACATTTTTACAAAAAAAAATTTAAAACTATTGCGCTTCAGTAGTTTTCATTACATGGTGAAAGGGTAATATTCATTATAATAATTTTTGTGAAAAATGGCTGGAAACAAATATAATTCAGTTTTTAAGACCAAAATTTTAAAAGATTATCCAAATGGACTTTCTCAAAAATAAATTTCAGTAAAATATTCTGTACCCAAGTCAACGATATGTCGAATAGTTAAAAGTGGCAATATCCATACAATCCATAAAGGAGGAAGACCCCGTATTACAACTAAAAGAGAAGATAGAAAAATAAAGAATTTTTTTTTCAAATATCCGAAAGCAATCCCTAGAGAAGCAAAAACGGAAATTCCGATAGATGCCAGTCTTTCCACTATCAAACGAAGAGCCGTAGAATGTGGTCTTAGAAGCTTTAGATGCACAAAAAAACCATATGTATCAGAAAAAAACAGAAAAGCTCAACATGAATTTGCTCGCGCCCACCTAAATTGGACTCCACATCAATGGAAAAACATTTTATGGTCGGATGAGTCTAAATTTAACCTCCGGGGGTCAGATGGAAGAACCTACGTTCGACGACCTCAAGGTGAAAAGTTTAATCCCAGGTACACAACAGCCACAGTAAAGCACGGAGGTGGAAATATTATGGTATGGGGGTGTTTTTCTGGGAATGGAATTGGTCCGATTCACCGCATAACAGATACAATGACAGCCCCAATCTATAGAGACCTACTTAGCTCAGTTATGCTTCCGTATGCTGAATGGGATATGCCACTTTCGTGGACATTCCAGAATGATAACGACCTTAAACACACGGCAAGGATAGTTAAAGCTTGGTTAGAGGAAAATAAAATTAATGTCATGTCGTGGCCCCCTCAATCTCCCGATCTCAACCCGATTGAGAACATGTGGATGATTGTTAAACGCAACATCGGCAATAAAGTATTCCGAAATGGTGATGAACTTTTCGTCGAATTGGAAATGCAGTGGAATGCAATTTCTAACGAATATATAGATAAGCTCATAGCCTCCATGCCTAAGAGATGCTCTGAAGTTATAAAACATCGTGGATATGCAACAAAATACTAAACATTTTGAGTTTTTTTTTATTTTTATTTTTAATTTCGTTAAGAGTTGCAAATGTTTTAAACACCTGAATTTCGACAAATTTTGCTAAAAGTTATTTTTTTATTGTTGTAAGTTAATAAATATATTTTTTTGTTTTTGTAAGATAATATACTATAATTGAATTAAATAAAACAAAATAAGAAACTAAGTGTAGAAGTGTTTTTATTATAAAAAAACAGTATTTACTTTAAATGGGATTTCAGTTGCAAATGTTTTGACCAGCACTGTATGTATATATATATAAATATTTTTATATATACTCTAACTTAAAATTTTAAAATATCAAACTACACCAATTAGGAAAATATATACGTACATACTATACTTGTATCTATATTGTTACGGTAATGTACAGTAAAATCTAAAAACGTTATTTTAATTATTCATGAAATAAATTGTCATGTACACAAAAAAGTAATTAAAGCAATAATTACGATTTAAGTATATACTTAAAAATAAAGAAACATCTACATTACATCCTTTGAGAATAAACAAATTTAAATAAAGAAATTTTATAAAAAATAAACTTAGTGTTTGTATAATCTAATAATAAATTTATGTCATATATGCAAAATTGTGTAGAAATTTGTCACACAAATAAAACTGAACTCTTTAATGGGCGAAGTGCTCTTAAAATTTGAATCTTTCCTTTAATTTATAACTTTAAACAGGATATTTTTATAAGAAACACCATGAAAATTAAAAGAGCGGCTTATTTTAAGTGTCCTGTGATAGTCCCCAGATATGAATCAGCAAAATCACCTGGAAAAGCTCTTTGAATCATCGTAGCGTCTATATTATCCGGCATCTGTACATATAAATTCTCAGATATTATGTTTATCAATTCTAGGATCATTGGTTCTAGAATATAAAATAAATCTCTTATTTTAAAAATGTCAAATTTTAATTTCTTTTCATACATCTGATATAATTTAACTCTAGGTTTTTATTTGGCACTAGATGACATTTAAAGATAATTTTTTAAATTAATTTCTATACAAAATGTACCTACACAACGCAGTTTAATTTGATCTACAACTCATATTAAGTTTACACACCTAGAAGGGAGATTGGTGCTGACAACTAAATTTGTTACCAATCGAATGGTTCAGTTGCAGTAACCGAATTTTTTAGTAGCGACTACCGAATTATTATTAAGGCAACCGAAATGCTGTTGTGATTGATCTCAATTGGTTTTCTGTTGTCACAACCGAAAAAATCGGTTATAAGAACTGAATCGTTCGATTGGCTACAAAATTAATTGTCAACACAAATCTGTTAATATTTGTTAATATTTAAATTTGATTTCTAATAATTTTTTGTTTTTTTTCATAAAAAAAAAACACTCTTTAAAAATAAAAATTGATGTTACAAAAAAATAGCAAAAATTTTTTTTTATTTATGAATTCTACTGTTGGTGCCTTTAAAAAAAAAAAAATATTTATATTTACAAAAATATTCTATGATAGGATGTTTAATATTGCAAACACACATTTCTTCTATGCAGTTACTCTTAGTAAAACAATTGTGGACATTTTTCATGTAAAATTTTCTTTCTTAATGAAATCCATAATAATTATTCGATTATATTTTTTATTTTAAAGTAGTGCAAAAGGTAACCACCAATCATTACATGGTAATCCTGCTAGAGTTATATATTTATATGTATATACCTAATAATACTCCCTTCCTCTTCCCTACCTATTTCTTATTATTCCTTATTATTTATTTAATATATTTTATTTAGTTTTACGTTATGTTTATTAATTATCCATTGTTCCTTTATTATTAATTATCAACTATTTTCCTTTAAATATTATTTACCGTTACATTTTAAATTACGTTTTTACTAACTCCTATTCTTATCGTTATTTATTAAATTATACTAAAGTAGTTTTAACCGTTATTTTAAATATTATAAAAGAGCTTTGCTTATGAAAAATAATTGTGGTAAAAAGGTATCTGGAACACCTAACAATTGAAAGGAAGCCGGAAAAAGGAACAACGACTGGTTATCGTAACATTTGTAAAGCATATAAAGTTAAAAGCATCCTTAAGAGAGCTCCTAACACATCAGCCAAAAAAACAGCTCCGTTAGCCCAATACTCGGACTTTTTTGTACTTATAGTGAAACGTAAGGCAGGACTAAAGTCCTACAAAGTTCAAAAAGTTCCCGATAGAAAAATACAACTGTTGTGTAATGGACGACGAAACTTATGTCCTGGCTGATTTTTCGCAGCCCTCTGGTCAAGAATTTTATGTTTCCGATTTACGAGGAAATGTTGCGGAAAAATTTGTGTCGAAAAAACAAACGAAATTCCCTAAAAAAATCCTAGTATGGAAAGCCATATGTAGCTGCGGCCAAAGAAGCCACTCATTTGTGACATCTGGCTCTATGAACAGCGAAATTTATATCCATAGTGTTTGCATAAGAGACTTCTTCCATTTTTGAGTCAGCACAATGTATCCAATTACCTTTGGCCCGATTTAGCATCTTGTCTTTACAGCAAGAAAGCGCTGGAGTGGTATAATGATAATAATGTATTTTTTGTACCAAGACAGGCAAATCTACCAAACTGCCCGGAGCTCAGGCCAGTGGAGAGATATTGGGCTCTTGTTAAAAGATAATCACTGGGCACAAGAAAGTCTCCCAGGACATGCAAACCTAGATGGACCACCTGCTTAATGGGAGGGTTTCCGGAAAAAGCGGATAACTTTGTTTGTAGTAGTTAGAATTCCATGCGGTTTTTCTGTTTGATTTTGTATTAAATTTTATTTAATAAAAATGTGCCTTGAAGTCTTTAAGTTCAGCTATTTGTTTTTTATTTAACTTTATGTGTGTTAACATTTTTATGATCTCACTCCTTAGTTCACACTATTTATTACTTACTGCACAACAATTTAATTTAATTTTCTTTGATATATTTGTTATTTAAACATTTGAATATTTTATTTTAATTTAAAAAAAAAAATTTTGTTTAAATGTTTGCCTTTACCGGGAAAATAGGAGTACTAGGCTTACTCTCTACCCACTGGCCCACAAACACTTAGAAAATTCTATAATCAATTAAATCCACAATTCGGTTGGTTCAACTTAAATCCTAATTTAATGATATATTTGATCAGGGTAACCGTATTTGTAGTTACCACTTTTGAACATCGACAATTTCTTAATAAATTTGATAAACTGTACTAATTTTCTAGTACATTCACTAAATAAACGGTTTCTTCTACTGTACGCAATTTCTAAACAAATTTTATTCGTAAAGTTGATTGGAAATATCAATAATTAGATAAGTATCCTTTTTTGGTTCTTTTTCCCTCTTTTTAATTTCCAATGCAATAGTTTTGGTATAATAATGGACTATAGATTATTCTAAATAAAATAAAATCCTAACAAATAAATGTTAATGGTTTTGATCGAACTGCAACCAATCTATTCTCTAGGTGAGGTTTTAAATCCAGTTATGAACTAGATTTTCGCCAAAATATCCGACTTAATCGAGATTTTAGGCATAGTTCAAATTCAGTATTAAGTTAATAATTTAATAAGTTTGAATAAAGGCACTATATGCCTGCTTATAAATCAAAAAATTATCTGCCCACATCCTGAGGCTCTCTTAAGGGTTAAGAGCCAGTATTATAATCGCATTTGACTAAAATTTTACTTAAGTAGGAATTTTTGTTTGAAAAATGTTCACTTAAGTTTAACTTTATTAGAAATTTTAACTAAGTGCTAACTTGCCAAAATATCGAGGGTTTACTAACGTAGCTCAAAAACTAGTACTTTTCAAAAAAAAAATTGTTAAAAAAATGTCACAAGTTTATTATAAACCTTTTTTTTTTTGGTCTATAAGTCCATGTCGAGTTTAATCGACTATAACACTCTCTTAATTTCAGGTAATAAGTATTCAAGCTCAAGGTCTATTTTATACAAAATTATTTATTTGTCATCCAATATTTCGCTATCTCAATGGATAGCTTCTTCAGGGATCTTTTGTTTTTTTAATTTTTAACAAATTTTTTAACAAATCAAATTGAAAGAAACAACAAAATTGTCAATTAATTTTTTGTTGTTTCATTAATTTTCATTTGTTAAAAAATTTGTTTAAAATTAAAAAACAAAAGATCCCTGAAGAAGCTATCCATTGAGATAGCGAAATATTGGTTGACAAATAAATAATTTTGTATAAATAGACCTTCAGCTTGAATACTTATTACCTGGAATTTGTATTAAAAAGGTCGAAGAAATTGAACTGAATAACTCTCTTAATTTATTTAAGGTTTAATAGTGCATAACAAAAGTAAATATTTTAATAAAAAATTTATTTAAAAATAATAAAATTTTCTAAAACTAATAAAATATTTCATGCTTTAGAGGGTGAAATAAAAAGTGATTGACAATTTTTGCAGTTCTACATAAATTATTTGTTTATTTGCCTGAGTATTGACAATTGTTAAAATGTTTTATGTAAATCATTCCTGTTATCAATGTCAGCCATCACTTTCTCGTTTTATTTTAAAGTGAATTAAAATCATGATCAAAAAAGACGGATGTTGTTTGTAGGCATTTACAAGTCAAGAAATCAGTACATATTTGTTTGATTGTAAAACCATGTCACTTTATGTTGATAAAAAGGCAAATAATCAGTTGACAAATGAAAGGAAAAATTACAGAATGTATGTAACAAGAAAATTGTCAAACACTGTTTTAAAGTATCTGAAAATAAAGACTGTATTAGCCAGGTGTAAATATAATCGTAGCGCTCTTTATTTATATTAATACATTCAATGTGTTAAACAGAATTTAGTGGGTTATATAACCTCTTATTTGGTAATAATTTTATGCATTCGGGTACTTTGTTTTTGTTCCTTTTCTTTATTTCTTTCGTATGCATTCAACATACACCCTCATAAATATTACAGCATCCCAGCAAAACCACACATTGCCAAATAATGGGTAAAGTAATGTATAGCCATAGGGGCCGATGGATTACTTTACACCTTACTTCATTGATGAATTTTATAGGCGATGAGCCTCAAAGTAATGTATATACCCACTACTTTAGAGGTGATAATGTAAGGGGTTACTTATATGGTTACGAGAATGGAAAAAGTAATGTGTCTAAAAATAGATTATTAAAAAGAGGAATTTTTAATAAAAAAAAAATTATTACAAATATTTTATTTAAAATATTTGTATTTAAAAAAAATGTGGTCAAGATGGGAATCGAACCAGGGAAATCTGGTTGCCAGCCAAGAACTCCACCCACTGAGCTATCGATACATATAGTATTTGGTTGCTTTAAACTTAAATGAATTGTTGCGCTTCGTTTTTTCGCTAGTGTTATCAAAACAAACATCCATTACCCTTTTGCTTACAACAAAACACAAAGTAATGTATCTAAAAATAGATTTTTAAAAATATTTCAATTATTACCTTACATTTATAAATCATATATATAAATCATGGTTTGGTACCATGACTTAAAACAATTGCGTATTAGAAGGATTTATTCGCTATTGGAAATTTTATTTATTGTAATGTGTGACTGTATTAAATTTAAACAAAAATTATTTAATACAATTTTATTACAACAAACATAAAACTTGTTATTGTGTCAAAACAGATGCTTTAATATTAAACAAGGCGAAACATATAACAAAATTTCAATCATTTAATGTTTGGCATTTAAATGCAAATTAGAAATACAGCTAATAAAATCAGTATATGGTACAAGTGTATATTTGAAATAAATTTTCATATTTTACAGGAAAAATTTACAAAGTTCTGTTGGTATTGTTTAAAGCCACCCATTACCCGGGTTTACGGTCGACCAGTCTACCTGGTTTTTACGGTCTAGACCTGTTCACCGGTTGATCTAGATTAATGGACATACTCCCGAATAGTTTCCTATTGAAAATGAGCATAATCCGTCCAGAGGTTGAAAAGTTATGAGTAAAAATGTGAAGGTTTTTCAATTGTCCCTGTTCCCTGCTTAATTTCATTTCGTTCCTCTTGTATAGTGTTTCAGTTCCACTCGCTGCTGGTTCAATTCGACTTCTTACCCATTGGTTTTCATTTCGTTTCCTTTGCGCAGTGGTTCAGTTCTACATGTTCTTCGCTTAATTCCTCTCGTCTCACTTGTCTAGTTTTTCAATTTCACTCGTTACCCGCTTCAATCCAATTCGTTCTCCTTGTGGTGTTGTTCAATTCCACTAGTTTCCTATTAGATTATGCCAAACCACTACTATGACCTGGCCAAATCGGTTTTAACAATCCGTTTTTACCACGTTCCTGTCGAATCAAACGCCTTGGGCAGAATTTGTAATAATTTCAAAAAATCCAGGAATATCTGTGTAGGAGGAATTATTTACATAACAAATTTTAACTTCTTAGTTGCAGCGCTTTTGTCAGACCGTCAATGGGAAGAATTTTCCCCTTATCAACTATTCTGAGCTGATGTCTAAAATGGAGGACGAACTTTTACACCAAATTTCAACGTCCTTGCACCAGCAGTTTGGACTAGCATTTGAATCCCCATTCTAAAAAGATCCTTATCAATGAATATAGGTTAGCACATATCTAAAACTTCAGGTTTCTGTTTGAAGGGGTTTGTGTATTTCTTCTAGGATTTTCTAAAAATATCGTCTTAAATTCCTAGCTCTGGCAGTTTGGGCAGGGCTATTAGGGGGAATCTTTTCACATTTTTTACCCCATATTTACCACGACCCTTGCGAAAATTCACTGTGTAAGGCCATACCCCAAGGAACGTATTCTTAGAATTTTAGGTCTTTATCCAAAGGGATTTGGTCAGGCCGTCAAGTGGAAAACTTTCTCCATTTGGCCCCTCCCTGTAGGAATTTATAAAAATTTTATATACAAAATTTTAGCTTTCTAGCTCTATCGGTTTGTTTGATTAGTCAATATCATTATTCCATTATAAATAGACATATAATATTTCAAAGAATAAAGCCAATTTATAACATTGTAACATGTACTTTTTTTCCTACCTGTATTGTATTAACAATACCATACTTTAGTACAACAAAGAAAAAAATACTTCCTTTTCCCTACAAACCATACAACCAAATCATTAACATAATTGTTATCATCAACAAACTGTAATTATGTTAATTTTGTAAATTTTAGCTTTATTCGTTTTCTCTTTTTACAATATGATGGAAATCTTAAATACAATTTTCTAAATTTCCTTGAGCTTTATATTTACATAATATGTAATGAATACATTACTATACAGTGTTTGTACGTGTACTTACACTTTCATAGACACACACACAAATTAACTACATATATCCCAGTAAACATTATATGTGCATTTATATGTGCCATTAAACAAAAATTTAAGTATTTATTGCAAAAGAATCTCGTAAATCGTATATGAGAAACTTTACAAATCAATTTGAAAAATACATTCTTGTAATTAAATGCTTTTCTAAGTAGAAGAACATTTGATAACAAGCCTTTTCGGGACAAGGTCTGAATTATTTTCTCAATGTTTACGTTAATTGCTTTTTCAAATTTTATGTAAAATTTTATTTTGTATGTAGAAAAGAAGTTGAATTATTTATTTAAAAGCATACTCTAAATTTGAAAATTTCTCCAAGGTTTGCCCTAATGTTTACTGGGGAAATTTAATTTTAAATTTTATCATACAAATTTACATGTTTGTATATTTAAATTATTAAAGCAAAAATTTATATTTTACCATGTAACTCGGTGTTGTAGTTAAATCATGTTTAAATTTTGAAAATTTTGTAATATTTCAAAATTTACATACCGTTATTAATTTATACCAGGTAAACAATTTGCTATTCTTAGGCAAGTTTATTTATGTATTTGTGCGTTTATGTATATGAAAATAAATACATATACAAAAATATTATTTTCTATACCAGTTATATTTTTGTTAATTATTCGTTTCCAATTTATTGAACTGGAAATATTAAAATATATACAATTTTTGTTAAACCAACCAAATATAAATTTATGCTGCCCTTTATAACAAAAGTTTTAATTTTCTGTCATCAATATTATAAGTATTTTTGGAGCATCTATTCTAATATGTTAGATGAGTATGGAAAGTAGGTTTAATACTTCGATATGGGCTGTATGCGGGATCGCTTAAAAGGTTCATAAAAATATTAAGTATTAAATTTTAACCCAATCGGAGATCATATTAGATATTCGAAAATATTTGGTTATACACCTAATCCTGGTTTTACACTGTACATATTATCCTCCAGAACGTATCGTGCAAAAAAATCGTGTAAAAAATGACAACTAGCCTACCGGGGCGCTCGAATTTTAAATATAAAAACACAACTTAAATATTAAAACCCAACTATATCTTGAAGAAGCATTCAAAATAAGTAAAAATGTTTTAAAAACTTAAAAAAAAATAAAAATAGGATAAGATATGTCATTCTATTTAAAAAAAAACAACGTGTAAAACAGGATAAGTTTATTTCTTATTTAAACATGTAAAAACTATATTAGGTGTATAAGAAAAACTACAAGAAACAAACTGCAATTACTCAAATATGCACTATGAAATTTCTGGAGTACTGTTAACCAATTTAGTACGACCCAAACATTTTGCAATAATATCAAAATGCTGAGAATGCCGACTGGAGTGTAGTAAATTGTTTTTCCCGTAAAAAATAGTAATGATACAATCTCAATAAACGTATATTATTATTATTATTTTTTTTTTTTTGTTTAAGGAAATTACAGAAATGTGATTTTTACACATCATCAGCTTAATATTGCTTTGACCCACCGACCATTTGAGATAGGAATGAATTATATATAATGAAAATATCCCCTTTCTAATTTCGAAACCCGTTTTCAGAAATGTTTTATCATATCTAAGATATTCAGTGTCAACTTTGGTCTACCAGTCAGTTTTAAATACAAGAATTAAAAGTGTAAATCCTCTTTGCCATTTTACTCGATTACAACTATTTGCCGTATATGTCACCCATATAAAAAGCTGCCGACTTATATATTTTATAGTTTCTAAATATAAACTTATCTTGCTTTAACAAAAGTCACACACATTTAGGTTATATTCTCAAGTGTAAAGTTCCTTTGCACTTGAATATTTAAACTTGCCATTTTCGCATTAGTTTTGAACTATAATGTGACTTGTAGTGATAACCGATTTCTGTGTAACCGATTTGAACGTGAATCAAACATCAGTTGCAAAATTTCATCCGCAACGAAAATTTTTGTATATATCCAGAAAAGAGTATCAGTTGCGTCCACCGAATTTTTGCCAATCGAATTCGGGCGGTTACGACAACTGTCTTTATATTAAATTATATTTTTAGTTGTGAAAGCCAATATTCAGTTGTCCAATTTCATATTTTTGTTCCACATACATATTTTATGAAAAGTTTTATTTTTTTGGATTTTACCGGTATCGAACCTGGCCATTTAGATTCATAGTTCACACTCTTGCTTACTGCACCACAACTAATTTAAAGTTTCCTTGATATATTTGCTATATTTTTAAATGTTTGCCTTTTCTGGGATTTGAACTCGGAAATTCATAGTACTGAGCTACTTCTCTACCCACTACTCCACAACCATACTTGTAGTTATCACTTTTGAATATCGACAATTTTTTAATAAATTTAATAGATAGTACCAATTTTCTAATATATTCACCAAATAAATATTTGCTTTCACTGCACACAAATACTAAACGAATTTTAATTTTAAATTTGATTATAAATACCAATAATTGGTTATTAGGATTGATTTTTTAAATGTTATATTGAAAATTAAAGAGATCGAAAATCCAAATATAACATTTTTGCTTTAGTAATGTATTACAGGTTATTCCAAATAAAATAACATCATTACAAATAAATGTTAATGGTTTTTATCGAACTGCAACCAATATTTTCTCTGGGTGTATTACCCATCTTTTTAAAATCTTCTTGATTTGTATATTAGTTTAAATTGGGCTTAAGATCTTTTTTATATATAAAAATTAATTATAAATATTTATTTATCAAAATATTTCGTCACCACATTGGGTGACTTCCTCAGGGGGGAATTTGTATAATATACAATTTTTATTTTTTTACATTTACTCATGAGAGTTTTATCAGAAATTAAAAACCGCAATTATTTTCTGTTACTATATGTATATATATAGCCTGTGCTTGAACAAATATAAAATAAAAAAAGATTTAAGTGCGGCCCTTATTCGATTTTAGTGCTACCCTCAAAGAAGTTTTAATTTCGTATTTTCATTAGGTTTTTAACATATTTTTTCATAAAATTTTGCTTAATATAATTTTATAAAATTTTTAGATTCAAAATTTATGCTTTACAATATTAATCCTCTTTGTTTGTTTAGAGAACAGTTTTTAATATTTTTCTGCTTTTTTCTCACAAATTTCTGTTGACGTGAAATTTAATTGAGTTGTTTTTAATATTTACAATTCTATTGAACTTTCTAAGTTTATTATTTTTTATTGGAAATGTAAACAAACAAACCCATTAGATGAACTGAATATTATAATAGAACTATTTTTTTATTGTTAATTTAAAATTATGTGAAAAAGTTGACGTTTAATTTAATCAAACTGCACTTAAATACTGCCAAAATTTCTAACTAAGTTGGAATATATATAATCATTGTTGTAAAACATCAATTTAAAAAACAGAAACTTTCTCATGACGTATTATGTTTTTAAAATTCATTTTGAAATGCTCAACTGTATCCAAAACTTACCCAAAAATTACTTGAAAAAAGATAAACTATTAAAAATTAAAAAATGATTTATAATTTCTCAATATTTTAATTTCTGTTGAAAATACATAAAAGACATGCTTAAAGTAAATTGGTAAATTTTCGAATTCTGCCAAAAGAATAATTGTATTAAAAATTATTCTAACAAGCAGACCGCCTTACAAAATATAGCTAGATTTTCCGCTGAAGCATAGTTAGTTGTTAGGTTTCACGTGGAAAATTGTTATATTCCATAAAAATAATTGTTTTTCACTATAATAAATTGTATGAAAACTTAGTACAATTTGTTTTCAGGCAAATTTAATATACAATAATATTATCTTTCTAGTGAAAAAGTGACTTAAGTTAAATATAAAGCTATTAGTTTTCAGAATTTAAAATACGAAAGTTTTGTGAAATTTTATCACGGGAAGAACTGTTTACTATTCTTAATTCATAAGCCGCATTATCTCAATAACCCATTAAGTGGGTTATTGTGCCATTCTGAATTCTGAAGCATATTTTAGATGATGCAACAAATGAATTCTGTTAGTACACCCATATTCAAATGAGATTCCTTATAATTATGGGTGTTATAACTAAAAGTCAGTTGTATAAACCGAATTTTGTTGTGGAAATTAATATTCAGTTGCAGTAACCGAATGAAAAAAAACTCCACTAAGTTTATTAAAAATTCAAAAATGTGAATCAGCTTTAATTGTAGCTTCGATGACGATATATTTTTTTTACTTTTCTAAATATCATGCGGCACCTTATGTTTGGTGGAAACCGCAATGTGGCCCTTGGTGTTAAATACCAGCGCATCCTTGCACTAGATAATGTAAGTTTGAAGAAGTGTGTAAAATCTACAGACTTCAAAAAAAGTTTAGAGAAAAACGCGATTGGTGCTTTAAAAATTAAAAAAAAAAACATAGAGCCCAAAACTCCTGCAGCGGCAATATCCAGGGCATCCATTTGTTCTTGCCTGTGACGAATACGAATTTTCAAACCCACCTAACCCCTTAAACGCGTTTTTTTTTTAATTGTGTTTTGTGTGAGCAAGATTTATCGGACATGGCTAAGCCAGTCAGTCTCAGAATTTATCACAAGCTCTCTGAATGCTTTTTAACACTGAAAAATTATTTTTCATTTTATAAACAACTTTATTATGTCAAATATCGATTATTATTTTTTTTTTGTCGGAAAACCAAAAAAAAATATTATTTAGCTATTCCTTCCATCAATTACAAGATCATTATATAAACGAAATATTTTTAGTTTTTTTTTTTATGTCAGATGATCCAGTGCAGAGATAAAGTGCTCAGTGCAGGACACCTTTTCTGGAGGTACTTCCGGAGATCAGTTATAATAATTATTTTTACAAATTAAATAATTTTACAAATTTAAAAATTTATTACAAATTAAAAAATTTTAAAATATAGGTAAAAGTAACAAATTTTTACTTTTATTAATTCAATGGTCCTGTCAAGAAAAATTCTTGGGCCTCCTGTTACCCCAAAATTTACAAATTCATGTGTATCTCTTAATAATTATAAAAAAACACCATATTAATATACATATTTTTTACTTTTTCTCTTTTTAGGTAAGATTGTGGCAAAAAAACATCACAACTAATTTTTAACACAGTTTTTTACGTTAAAATAATGAAAGTTTAATACTCGAATCAAGTAAGCAATTAATAAACATATAGGGACAAAAGTTTAAGTACACCCTTCAAAATTGGAGTTTAAAGGAAAGTAAACATTTAACCAAAA
Organism: Eustalomyia histrio; assembly: GCA_949748255.1. Lineage (NCBI taxonomy): Eukaryota > Metazoa > Arthropoda > Insecta > Diptera > Anthomyiidae > Eustalomyia > Eustalomyia histrio. The sequence goes on along the minus strand of OX456523.1, from coordinate 68,027,263 downwards.
TTGTAATTATGCAGTTTTATTTCATTTCATAAATTATTAAAAAGAAAAACAAAAAATATTTACTTAATCTCAAACGGTAAATCTAACAAAAACAAAAAAGTCACAGGACAAAAGTTTAAATACAGCGCAAATAATTATTATTTAGTTTTTATTTATCAAAATTAATCAAAATAAGATGCTTACTCAATACCTAAAATAACCGTCTTGAGGGTCTATGACTGCCTGAAAACGACGAGGCATCGATAACACCAAATTTTCCGTTTAAGATGTCGTTATTTTGGATCAGGCCTTTTGCAGAGTTACCTTGAAAATATTGCTATAGGGTTAAGGTCCGGTGATTGTGGGGGGCTATCGAGCTACCTGGGAGCGTAGTATAGGAGCCACACCTTTACTAACTGAGCAGTATGCTTGGGATCATTGTCCTGTTGGAAGATCCAATGCGTCCAAGTCCCAAGCTGTCCACAGATGGCTTTAAATGTTCTCCTAAAATACTTTTAAAGAGGTATCGGTCCATTTTGCCATCAATAAACACCAAGTGCCCCACACCTGCAGCTCCTACCGCACCCCAAACCATCACACTGCCACCACCATCTTTCACTGTTGACATTAAATTATTATTTTGAAGTGCTGTGCCCGGCTTACGTCCTTTCCCCAAAAGTCCTCTCCTTTGTCTATAAATTTCTTAGTCAAATCTAAACGGAGCTGTCTTTTCTTTTCCGAAATAAGAGGTTTCTATCTCTCTTTGTACAGTTTTGGGTCAATGCATTTACCAGATATTTTGGCAATAATATCGGCTCGATTTGGCCCACATATTTTTGGATTTCCTTCATTATATGGCTGACATCTCGTCGTGAAAGTTTTTTTGGTCGTCTGTTCCTAGGCTTATTTTCAATTGTATTATCGTTTTTGTACTTTCTTAAAATTTTTAAACACTTGTAAATGGTAAATTTAACAATTTGCCTATTTCTAGATATGGTTCGCTTTTTTATAATGAAGAATTATTAATTTTTTTTACGGAAGCTGCAATTTCTTTGCCCTTGCCCATAGTTTGGTTTTTAACTGGATGAAATCACAACACAAACTGATTAATATGAGTAATTTGAACTAATAAACAAATGTAACGGGACTAAGATTCAGAGAAACAACAAAAAAAAAAAACAAGAATAATTAACAATAATTTGAGCTGCATTTAAACTTTTTTCCTATGACTTTTTTTGTTTTTAGATTTACTATTACATTTGAGATGAAGTTAAAATTTTTTGTTTTTTTTTAATCATTAATGAAATAAAATAAAACTGCATACTTACAATTTTTTCCTTTAAAATCCAATTTTGAAGGGTGTATTTAAACTTTTGTCCCTGACTGTATACATATGTATATTATATAATCAGAAATAATTATTTGACCGAAGTCTAATGCCTGAAAATTTTAGATAAAACTTTGAGGAAAAAAAGGTTCATCAGATATTTGTTGATGTTAACAATGAAAATAGCCCTCTAGTGGAGTTTTTGAATTAAATACCCAATATTTTTCTGTATGCTGTTTGGATGAAAGTTTTTTAATTTTTATGGTTTTTCTGCCTCAAGACTATACAAAATTTCAATATTATTTTAACTTGGACCATATTTTATAATTTTTATAATGCAACATTGGTTTACCAATTTTTAAAGTAATAGTAGAAAATCCAAGAGAAAAACGTCTTTATATTGAAATAAAAATTTTAGCAACTCTGTTTCTTTAATTCGACGATACAACAATACAATACAATAGTTTTAATGTGTGCCCGGACATTATCCCAACGAATATTATTTCAATATCTGGTTTTAAGCTTATGTTCAAAATATTTCGGTAACATACTCTGAGGTTATTATAACTGGTGATTTCAATTGCAATTTGCTCGTGAATGGAAGTCTGACAACTGTAATATCTGCTTTTAACTTATCTGCTGGCAGCACTTCTACTCCTACACATTTTTCATCCACAAACAGCACATTACTTGACCTCTTTTTGTAAGCGATCAACAAAACGTATTATGTTTATATGATCAGTTAGCAGTTCTTTCGTTCTCCAAACATGATTTAATTTTTATTTCCTATAATTTTGCAATTGCAGATCGTGTTCAAACGTGCTGCTTTCCTGATTTTAACAATATTAATGCTATTGATTTGAAGCGAGATCTTGAAAACACTATGTGGAATCAAATCTTCTACTTAGTATTAGCGGTTGACGAACAACTCAATTTTTAGAATGCTTCAATAGGCATGTTTTCTTTGTACACTTAAGCTAGCAAGTTATTTGATTTATATGGAGAATTAAGCGAGTACTAAGCGACTAGTTCTTAACTCCCTTAATTCTCCATATAAATTAAATAACTTGCTAGCTTAAGTGTACAAAGAAAACATGCCTAATATTGGAAATTTACAACAACCATGTACCAATTAAAGGAAAAACAATTAAAAAAACGGGTATAACCTTTGTTCACAAATAAAACTAAACAAATAATATCGCATCGTCATAAGATATACCATATGTGGAGACGTTATAAACACCTGAATTACAAAATGAATTCCGTTTGACTAGAAAATAATTTGTTTGCAAAATAAAACTCGATAAATCATCCTACTATTTTGATAAATTTAATGAAGCAATTGGTAGTAAAAAAACTTGGAAGCAGATACATGATATTGGCATTGAGAAGACAGTTGTTCATACAATTATTTCTAGTGTGCATTTCCTTAATTAGCATTTTTTAAATATTCCTATGCCAATGGTTTAGATTGACTTTTATGACCAACTTTTACCATGTGACACTATTGAATTTAGTTTCCACTGGCTCAATGTATATGATGTTGCTGAAGGTTTTAAGGCAGTCAAGTCTAAATCAGTAGGACTAGATGATATAGATCCCAAATTTGTTAAAATGATCTTGCCATGGATAATTTGATTTATTACACACCTTCTTAATACTATTATTACCACAAACATTTTTCCTATGGAATGAAAACATGCCAAAATTGTTCTGGTACCAAAACCAGGAAATGAATATAGTCCCATTGCAATCGTTCCTTGTACTTCCAAAGTCTTTGAACATTTACTGAATAATAATATATAAGTATGTTAATGACAATCACCTTCTTACAGTTCGTCAATACGGATTCAGACCTCAGCGGAGCTGTATTACAGCAATATCCGATGTAATAGAATAGAAGATACAGTTATGCTTTAAGCTCTCCAAATTGTTTAACTTCTCACTATTTACTGTAAGGTTGCTGTCCTCTTACCTCTCAAACAGATCCCAATTTCACATCCCTAACAAGTAACAAGAGGTGTCCCACAGGGCTCCATTCTTTTACCACTGCTATATTCTTTATATGCCAATGATCTTGCACAACAACTTCGTTATTCTAGCATACAAATGTATGCTGATGACGTTCAACTATATCTTAGTTTCTCCAAGAAGTTAATTTTTGCAGAAACTCAAGAATTAAATTATCATCTGGATACAATTTTAACATGGTTTGCGGCTCAATCCAAATAAATCGAAAAGCATAATAATAAGAAAAAAGTGTACAAGTTGATGGTGAATAAATATTTTTTTTTTTTTTTGCGGTACAAAAATTTATATTGTAGACACGGCGTTATAGTTAATAAAACGTTAACATGGTCAGATCATATTAAACTGGCCAGTGGCAGAACATATAGTATGCTGCGAAATCTATGGGCGACTCAACACTTTACCCCTTAAAAAGTTAAAATCCTGTTGGCAAAAACATATCTTTTAGCAAAACTCTTATATTGCAAATCTAAAGATATGAGAAAATTTACAACAACCTGCAAAAATATCATACGTTACATGCCAAAATAACCCAGTATTTATTTCGAGTTTTTAACATGTCTTTTTTCAACTACCTAATATTTAAAAACTTTATTTTTATTCATAAGATTATTATCATTTGCAATTTTCAAGATCTCAAAGAGGCAAAGCGGTAACCCAATTTCGTCATCGTGATCATGCTTCAGAATGTCAATTTTTTATATTCACTATACGTCTCTGAAACCAACTTCCAAATAATTTGTAATAAGGTTTAGGAAATTACTTATAGAACTTTTTTCATAAGGGTTTTTTATATACATATACTCCGTCTCATAACTATACCACATTTTGAAATCCTTTTTCTATATCAGACAACTTTTTGCCTCGTGGCATTTCACTTTTTTTTTTTTTTGAATTATCACCTCACTTGTTTTCACCTTAACGTAACCTTTTCAAATGTGTACCATAGATATGAAACGAAAAAATAGGATCAAATATGCAATCAATTTACAATATTTAACGGGTCTTTTTAAAACGCAGAATTTAAGAAAAATAAACTATGTGAAAAGAAGTAGAAAAGGATAAAAAAGCTTTCTATAAATTTATATGTTTTATACAGGGTGTTTAAATTAATTGTTATAAGCAGCTAAAAACATGTTTTAAAATGTGATATAGTTATATACTGTTGTATAACTTGTACTGTTATTTATAAGATATTGTGTCTTGTTTTATTAGAAAATTAATTAATTAAACACAAATACAAAATAACCGACAAGGTGGGTTATGACCCCAGCTCTAAATTGTATCTTGAAGACAATGTTGCAGAGATTTTTACGTGACAAGTAAGCAGGTGCACAAAGACGTGTTCACGTCAGTAGCAAATAATTTTGTTCGCGCTATATGTAAGTACTCGTATAACACGAATTTTCTTAATAAAAATATAAAAAAATTAATACAGTAACAATTTAACCATGACGGCGGCTTAAACCGCGAAACTCAAATTCAAAAATATTTCGATGTCTATCAGTGCTTAGACACCTACCGTATGGAAGAACTAAAACCAATATATATCTAAGATATCTGGGTATAGATAGCTTCAAAATACGGATATTAGTACATTTAGCATATCTAATTCAATATTTTTTTGCTTCAACTACTGGTTTTTTTCTTTTAACTTACATAATCCTTACTTTTAATTTATTTAACATAACAACAATTCTCGAGTGTGTTTATTTATTGTATGCTTTTATTTTTCGGTCCCTAACTCATTTATTATTTAAACAAATTTTTGTTAAGATGCCTTATCAATTGAATTATTTTTACTATAATAAGAAGAAAAAGGTTTTTTACATTAATATCTATTTGTGTTTATCCCGAAAAATGTGTTTCTATATTAGTATTTTTTCTAGTTACGTGTCAATATAACTTTTTTCTTTTTTCGAAATTAGGTTTGTTTTAATATATTTTATGTAGTATGTTTTTTTTTTTGTTGTTAACAAGATTCCACTGAAAATTCACATTAAGAAACATATTTTACGTGGCGTGTTAAAAGCATTAATTTACAATCAATTGTAAAGTGCTTTTTCTTGTAATATGTTTGGGTTTTTATTAGATTAAATCAATGATAACATTATAAGATTTCAATGTTGCTGTTATTTTAAGAGGTCAAAGAATTTTGTGAAAAGGAAAAATTAAAACAAATATAACAAGATGAATCTGTAGGAAAAAATATTTCACAAATTCTTTATATTAGCTTAAAATTTACCAAATATTCCTCATACGTATAGGATTTCACTACTTTAAAAAATTGTAAATATTCAACTTTAAAAATCAAAAAAATTATTATAGTGTTGGCAAATACTTTAAATCATTTTTTCTTTCATGTATATTTCTTATTCATAACAAATCCTCACCTCAAGTCTAGCACATAATCAAGTTAACAATTTTTTATTTGCAACGGTAATAAGGAACATTCACCTTTTCACAATTTAAATATATAAAGGCATGATCGAACAAAAAAAATGTCTGTAGGAGCAATAAAAAGTAAAAGAGCAAAAAAAAATATTTTCTTTTAACATTTTCCATCAATAAAATTATGCAAAATAAAATAAACTTGTAACAAATAATAATATCGTGAGATAGAAAATACGGTAGATATATAAAAAATAAATACAATAACCAAATCCTTTCGGTTTTCGAATTATGACGTCATGAAAATTGGCAAAAACGAAAAAGTGTCCACACAAAGTCGCCCTTTACTCCTAAACCATACAACCTAAAGTTTTTTTGTTGGTACAATTAAAATCCATGCCTTCAAAATGTCGTACCTAAAGTTTTTCTTTTATTAAAAGGTTAAATGTCATTTTTATAAGTTTAATCTTCAAAGACGAATATCTCAAAATTATTTTTTTTTTAAATGAAAAAAATATATGTTAAAAAGTAAGGCCTCTCTCTCTACATTTGTGGCAAAATCGTTAAAAACAACTTAAAATACATATTAAATTAATTGAAAACACTGTCAAAAAGAGGACTACTGATTTTTAATTATATTCAGCCCATTTAGTTGTTTATTTTCAATCATTGTTTAATAGTCGACACAAGTAGTAAAAGCAATCGAAAGTCGTTTAAAACAACCAACAATTTTTAGCTGACAAAAGTTAGAAAAAACTACTTTTGTGGTTTGTTTTTTAAAATGAAAGTTTTTTATGTGTGTGTAACTACAAAACATAACACACACATATGTATATATTTTTTAATGGCTTTATGTATATGTATATTTGATTAATTTCTTGTAATTTTTATTGAAATAATTTTGTATATATACAAATTAAAATATTTGTTTTTATACCCTCCTATATATGACATAGTCATTCCGTTTGTAACATAAGGACAAATAAGGTATATATATATTCGTGATCCTTATGAAATTTTAAGCCGATCTAGCGATGTCTGTCTGTCTGCATGTCTGCCCGTTTGTCTGCTGCTGAAAAGGCAATCACGGCGCGAAGACGGTAGCGAGGGGGGGGGCTCATATTTACCTGGATTAATGTATATCCTCCCGAGCATAGTAGCAATTGGCAAATTAAATATTTTGTCTAGATATTTAACCAGTGTCTTAGAATTGAATAATATTTTTGATTCATCTAAAAAATTAATTTCACCACAAATTTTTTTTACCTCAAAATTTTTTCCAACCACAAAATTTGTTTTGTGTTGCATTATTTGTATCAAAAAGAGTGAGAAAAATTTTTTTAGGACATGGTGGAGGGTATTCAAAGATCCGGCACAGCAGAATTTAATTCTTTTTTAACTTTTTTTGGTATGAAATTGCAACTTTATTTTGGTATTGAATAGTTAAGAGTCGTTACTTCAAAAGTATTTTAACAACTCCTTCCAAAAGTATTTAAAATATTTTATTATCTGTTCTGACTAAAAATACCATTACATGGTAAAGACAGTTAAATTTGTATCTAAACTTAATTTTTCAATTTTTTTATTAAAGACCGTATGACACTGTATTTTTATTTTTCTTCTTAAAATTATTTATCGATGGAACAAAGGAAAATTTTATTTTCAACTTCAAAATTTTTAACTTTTATTTACTGCTAGACGATACTTACAGAGCAACCAACATTTGGTACTACAATATTTATAATAAAAATTATATATTTCAACGTTTTTTTAATACAATTGCCATTAATTTGCAAATGAATTTTATTATTTGGAAAGGGCGTTACGAACTAAATTATTATTTAAAAAATTATTAAAAAAATTAAGCGAAATTATTTACAGTAACAGTGGATTTTAATAAAGTTAAAAAAATTTAAGTTTTTATGTATTGTTGATCTATTATTTTGTAAATGTAATAAAAATTTTCATTAAATTAATTCATTCATTTTAATAAAGTCGATTAATTAATACTATCAAAAAAAATTCTGTCAGAGTACCGGTATCATGCTTCAGTTTGATTGTTTAGATTATCGGAAAGACATGTACGATATACGGTAGGTTTAAGTAGTTTAGTTTTTATTTAAATTTATTCGAGACGGTTTTGTTTTTCGATCTCACTCCTTATTAAATGTACATTTGAGAAGAAAATACATACAATACGATATAGCAAATAACACAAAATTACATCCACAAGTAAGGAACTATTACGAAGGAAAGTTGTGTACTTAGATTCTTATTCCTTACACTCAAAATAGATTTGTAGTTGTAGTTATCTTAAAATGTCATTTAAAATAAATGAAAAATCACTTAAAAACCGGTCTACTAACTTTTCATTAAATCATTTATTTTTAAATAATAAAAATGATTTTTCATTTATTGTAACTATGAAGAAACTAACCACATATCCATTAAAACAAATTATATTTATTTTATTTGTTTCTTTTAATTGTCAAACAATTTACTACAAAATTCTTTAAAAGTAATGATTTTTCCCTTATTCCCTTTTTTTTAAATGTCAACAAATTAACTTAAGCGTATTTTTTTAGAGGTTTAGAACTTTTATTTAATATATAACACAAATTTACGAAATAAAAAAAGCACCTTTTAAAAAATTTGTTAAAATAAACGATTTTTCATTTATATCATTATCAGCCCATTAACTATGAAAAAAAATATATTTTTTAGCAAAACATTTTACATGAAAATATTAAATATAACAAAAAAATCCGTATTTATGTGTAGTTTTTTTTTTAAACAAACTTTAAAAAAGTTAAAATATATATTTTTTTAAATTTTTAACTATTTAGGCCCATTAACTTTGCTCGAGCAGTTAACTTTAACTATAGGAAACTAACTAATACTTAGCACTTATCCCAAGTAAAATTTAACCATAATAACTTATCAATATTTTTATTCTGGGTGCTTAACCTTAGTATGAAGTGTCAAAATAAAAAACCAAGGGAAATATAAAAATATATAACAAAAAACGTTTTTTTTTGAAAACGGTAAAATTAAAAGTTTTATGTGCAGCAAGGCAGCGAGGCTAATTTTGAAGTTAAAAGTTTAACATTTTGTACATCCTGAGTTTTATACTATCCATGGTTTAACCAACTATTCTTAATATCGAGTATATATTTTCATAAATATTCGTTATACAAGGTAGTCAATGCAAATAATTGATCGTTATATCGCGTTTTCGTTACAGGCAGTAGACGTTATATTGGGCTTTGACTGTACTCAATTTTTTTAATCACGTCTACCAAAATTCTACAAATCGTAAAAGACATCGTGTAAACATCCAGTTGTGGGATTTTACCAGGATGATTTTAATAAGGAACATTTTAATTCAAACTTTTATTAGGACAATTTCCTTACAGTAACACAAGAAACCTTAATCCAAATTGCAAAAAATTTTACACGATTTTAAGTACTGAAACACTTTTGGTATATTTGGTTATGCTGCGGAAATCCACAAATATGTGGAAAATGATTGCCAGCACTATAACAAAGGTGCGCTATAAATATAATGATGGAATATATTTTTAATATAGTCGTGGTTAATACTCTAAACAAAAGAAATATATAATAATAATGGTTATATTTAACCATTATTTATAAAAAATACTTGGTTAAAATTTAGATAAGTTATTAAAAAAATATATTTACCAGTGGTTAATGCTATATTTACCAGTGGTTAATGCTATATACCTTAACCATGGTATAAATTGAGATAAGTTAACACTTAAAAACAAATGTTGGAATAACTTTTTAAATAAAATACAGTCAGTTACTGTAAAAATATCTTGAGTGTATACAAAATTGTAGTACTGGTGGTGCAAAATAAATGCTTAGTTAGGTACAGATAGAATGAAAATATTTACATACAAACTTGTACGCTACTACGGTTGATAATGATGCATGCCTTAAATTCTTCTTTTTTTCCTGCATTTTTGTAAACAAAATGATGCTGACGATTTTGTAGATGTTGATTTGGCTTGAATTCAAATAAGCTTTAATGCAACATTTCATTTCTAATAAAAACCGTGAACAACTTTGTTACTTATTAAAATGACTAAAAGGCATGTAGATACTGCTTTATCGTTTTCGTTACTATTTAAATATTTTCAACACGCTTTCACTTTAATAGATTCTCCAATTTATGTCAATAATGATGGAATATATTTGCAATTTTTCTACAAGCTTCTAACTTTTCTATCAAAAATTTAATAGTGTCTTGCTAGTTTGGCTTCAAGTTTAATTTTATTTTGGTGATTGACAAGAAAACTTTTTTTATTTTTCAAATGCATACGAAATTTTAAAGCAAATGCTATATAGTACTCGGATGTGTGCTTAGTAAACATGAAACAATTCTTTATGTTTTTGTTTTTGAGAACATAAACACGAAGTTATGAGATTTAAGTTTTTGCTACGAAAGTTATATTTTAGAGTATTTAATAACAAGGAAAATACATAATGGTGTTACCATTTAAAGAAATTGTCCAGGGTGGGACAAAAACCATTATCTCATTTTAATTCACCATAACTTCCGTTTAAAATGAAAACTAATTTTTATAAATTTTATCTCAATGAATTTTGGAAAATATGTTTGACAAATGACAACACTCGGCATTGATGCAAATTTGGGCCCTTTTGATTATATTTTGCACAACTGTGCGAAGCATTTGTGGTTGTCAATTTCGACTCGAATGTTATTCTAAAACTCCTCCAAAATGTGAAGCTTGTTCGTGTATACCAACGACTTCAAATAACCCCAAAGGTAGAAGTTCGGTACATGTAAATCTGGAGATCTGATTGAAGCCAGATTTCCAAATACAAACCACATATCCTTCCAAATCTAGATCGTCAACTTCCGGTAAGAAAAAGTTTTCAAAATGGTTTTATAGTGGTCGCCGTTTGCCGTAATAGCATTAACGTTGGCTTCTTCTAACAAATAAGGTCCAAGCACCTATTTTAACGTAACTGCACACCACACGGTTTCCGTGCCCCAGAACCAAGAATTTTGCTTATTATATTAAGCATTGGTTAAATTCTTACAAAGTTTATTAAAATAAAAAAGCTTTAATTAACTAAAATTTTTGATATTGTAAAATATAGAATTGTAAAATATTGAAAAATTTTAATTTATAAAAAAATATTAAAAATGCACAAATTAAGTTAATTATTTAACAATACAAATTTATTTTATTTTGTCCAGCAACAACATTTTTTAATATTTATTTTTTTCAAAAAATATTTCAGACAAAAGCAAAAATAATAAAACCATAAACGAATTTATCATTTCTTTTTAATTTGGTAATTGTTGTATTGAAAAATCTTTTTAGGGTCACATTTTTGGTTTTTAAGGTCAAATTTATATTGTTTTCTTTTAAAACATTTAAGTACTATTTTGACTGAATGAACTATTTTTGTACATCAGTCGGTTATGAAAAGTATCTTTACCTTTGATCTCTCTTTTCAACCTATCTGAAATTTTAAGGCAATTTACTTATACTTACAGCATAAGTTTTAATTATTAGAAATAAAATATCCTTCAATATCCAATTTTGCTATTTTTAACAAATGGGTTTTCAAAAATTTGTAAAATTATTTCCAAAATAAGCAACAAAAACTTGTAAATATTCTGTGAATATTCTGTAATTTGTAAAATAAAAATAGTAAACAAATTTTCTAAATAATATTTTTTTTTTACTAAAATCAGTACAGAAATAGTAAATCGGGATTGAAAAACGTTTATAAATTTTTCTACTAATTTTTGTTTTAGTGTACATTACGATTTCCAAAACTAAACTATCAAACGAGGTTGCATCGTTTTATAGTAGAGAAGAAAAACTAGGAAACACACGTTTTCCATGTGCGAAAACTAATGTTTAGGAGTTTAAATGTGACCGCTAGTTTTTTGTTTTAATATACCAATTAGGCATTAGTCAAAAGGTACGAGGACGGATCAATAAGTCCGTGACTTTGCGAACTTTTCTCGTAGTTATATGAAATGCAAGACTGCTCCCATCAAGTATAACCTGTTATTAGACTACTGTCAAATTTTGAGCAACTTCCGTTATTTAATTTGCGTTACAACCTCGTGGATTTTTTTAAAAATGGAAAAAAGTGAATTTCGAGTGCTCATTAAACATTATTTTTTGTGAAAAAACCTTTAATCAAACCAAGAAAAAGCTTGATTAATACGATAGGGACTCTGCACCATCGATTTCAACGGTAAAAAAGTGGCTTACTGACTTTCGTTGTGGTCGCACAAGTACAAATGACTCTGAACGTTCTGGACGGCCAATTGAGGACAATACAGCCGAAAATGTCGAAAAAATCCACGATATGGTGTTGGCCGATCGAAGAGTTAAAGTGCGTAAGATTTTGATGCCATATGCATTTCATATGGCAGTGTGGTTTCGATTTTAAATGATCAGTTGGATTTAAGAAAGCTGTCTGCAAGATTGGTGCCGCGTTTGCTCTCAATTGAACATAATGCATGGGTACACACGTGTGTAGTCTCCATGAATTGGGCTACGAAGTGGTACCTCATCCGCCATATTCTCCGGATTTAGCCCCTAGTGACTATTTCCAATTTTTTGGAAGGAATACAAAAATAAGTGAAACGTTGGACTAGTGTATTGAGCTAAAAAAAACTGTGTTTCATTCAAAAAGTCATGAACTTATTGATCCGCCCTCGTATTCTTACCATCTATTTAATGCTACAAAATATATAAAAAAGTTCTGAAACAAAAAAGTTTCCAGCCAAATTTTTATTACTTTTATCTTCTATTTATATATTAAAGTTTTCCTTGTAAATTGTCAAATTTCAATTTAAGTCTGGTGTTCCATTTTTCTTAAATGTACGAAATTAAATTTTTTTAAGTGTTAACTCTTACCTCTTAACTCTTACCGAATTGTGACCAAATTGTTTGCTAAATTTCCATAATTTTAAATATGTATTTTCCATATATCTTGTGTTATACCGTTACTGCTTAAAACAAATATTTTTTCTTTTTACTTTAAATACATGCGAGTATAAAACCCATAAGTCATTTTCTAAACGGAAAACATCAACTAAACAATACACTTGTATGCAAATATAGAGTTTATCTTTTGAAGTAAAAATAAATCTTAGTTTAGTTTTGTGAATATTAATTTTTTTCCAAGTGCTTAGATACATAATTTTTATATATTTGCTTCAAGATTTATTACTTAATGTTAAAAGGTGTCGGAATTTCCATTTTCCTTCTTATCAATTTATTTTTTTATTTTTTTTTAACTTGAGTGTTTAAAAGTGCCAGAAGTCAATAGTATTGCATTTTTTCTTATGTTGCCTTTAAGCTGTATATGAGAAAAATTACAATACCAGTAGCAACTAAAAAAAGAAATGAAAGAAAAGTGATTGATGTGTTTGCAAATGAGAGTTCATATTTAGTAACAACACCCTCTCAAAATGTTTTATTTGCAAAGCATTTTGCCATGTCAATCTTTAAAGATTTCTTATATATTTTATGTTGCTTTGAGTGTTTTCGAATACTTACAATGGAATTTAAAAATGACAGGAGTTTCCTAAAAAAACTGAAAATTATATACGATAAATTGATTGATGTGCTTTTACTGTATTTTATTGTCGGTTGGTTTAATTATGTTGAAAAGCAAGTAGTAGTTGTTTTGTTTCGAAAAATTATGTATTTAGGAAAAACACCTGATTGATTAACTAAAAAAAAGTATAAAGTGAGTTTTTTAAAAATTTTGATTAAATGGCAATAATAACACTAGCTTACATCTATTTTGCAATTCCACTTGTTCATAGGTAAATTTTTAAAATTTTTAAAAAAAGGATAAAATAAAAGCACAGAATCCAATGAAGAAATCGTACATAATATATAAATAAATTCCGAAAATATGACCAATTGTTACCAATAACATGTGCGAATTTTTCACTATATGTATACAAATAATCGTCTTAAGTGAGAGATGAATTTTATTCAACGCTATTGGCCATAACTTTGAAACTTATTAAAAAGATTTTCTTAATATTTTTCTAGATTTCTTGATATGGGCTCCACACTTAAAACAAGTAAAACTAATTTTTTCACGTTTTCTTTGATTTTTTTTTCTTAAAATTTTGTAAATTTATTAAACCTTGTACTCATACTAATTTCTACTGATATTTAAAACTTCAAAAAATATTGAACCTTGCACACCATTTAGAATAGCGATCAAACTAGAATCAGAATTTTGAGTTCATTTAACCATGTCTGTCGGTCTGTCCATGCCTTCTTGTTCGCATGTATTCTTAAGCGCAAATACATATTGAGATATTTTTATGACTCGTATATAGGACGAAGCCAGTCCAGTATAGAAACGATAATGAGATGCCATTATTCTTTGGAGCACCAGTAATGATACTTTAAAATGTATAATAATATGACCCTTCTGGTCCCACCAAATACAGAGCATTGCCTTGGTGCCATGGATATTCAGCTTTGGCGTTCATTTGACTGGTTGGCCGGGCTTCATAATGGATCCATTTTTCATCAACTGCATGCATTTCCGAATGCTTTTGAATTAATTCTGCTTATTTCAAACGTTTTGAAATTGCTACTTGAGTGACTCCTAATGATTTTGAAAGTTCTTCTTCAGTGTGACAACAATATGTATCAATTAATGCCTCCAATTCATCATCTCCGACTTTTTTGGCTGAGCTGACCGGTCTTTGTCTTCCACCAAAATCACCATTCTGAAAAACTGCACTATTTTTTTTTTAATTAAAGAAGAAAAGCAAAACTTTCCGCAAATGATACTCTGATGGAGTAATATTGACATTTTCGAAGCTAATAAAACTTTGTTTACACAAAAACGTTGTTAACAATATTCTGTTAAATAACTATGTTAGAATAATTGACAGATGTCTACTCTACAAAATACCATATAAGTTATTAAACAGACAAGCCATGTGTAAAAGATAAGCCATCTGTTGTGAATCCCGCATTTATAAGTTATACATCCAATAGTATCGAATATTCCAAAGCATCGACATTTTACAACTCTAGTTCGAATATATACAGGCGATATCTTTTTTTCCTTAATGGTAATAACGACATCAATTAAATTTAGGGTTTTTTAGGGCATTAATACATTATACATGTGTAGCTCAAAACCCATAATATGAATATTAAATGTATTCAATAATGTATTATTAAAGCAAAAAAAAAAAAAAGAATTCCAATAATATACAATTTTATTATATTTATGGTCGTTTCTTTTTGAGTATAAGTATTGTATCTGCAATTTACGATTTGCCAAATCAAAGTGATTTTTTTACGATTTGTTACTGTGAAATAATATTTGTAAATGTTATTACCACCTTAAGTGAAAAAAACATTAAGCAAAGAAACCCATTCCACAGTAGCAAAAAATATCCAAATCAAATTTGCCACCCCCTCCCTTTAGTTCACTGTATATATGAGGAATTCTGCAGCAACTGACTAGCTTCAAAAGAAGGTAAAAAGCTTCATCATGCCTCGCACAAAATGTTTTAATTTCTCAATTTGTATGAAAAAATATAGCACGTTCCTAGCAAAAAAAAGTAGCAAAAGAAGAGAAAAAGAAGCAGTGAATTCGATTCCGGTGTTATAAAAATTTTCATCGAAATCAATGATTTAAACATAGGGGTGTCATAAGGTGGAAGTTTTCTTTTATGGTCCTTTTTCACTGCATCTTAAGCAATAAAATCTTTTGATGTATCCAAATAAATTTTGAATATGTACTTTAGGCACATTTGTTGTTGTTTCCCATATAAAGTTTGAGTTTGACTGTTGATTAAATTATAACGCTACATTCATTAATTGGGTCTTATTTATTAAATTACTTTATTCGAAATTCTTGCAATTTTTATTACAATCAATTTTTTTTACTTTTTGTATTGTATCTGGTAAATTGTAAATTAAAAAATAATACAAATCACTTAAACTTGATAACTTGTTTCAAAATAACCAAAGTTTAGTTCTTAATTAAACTATGCCTATATTTAGTATTCTGATAACCGTAATTATAAATGTAAAATTTATATGGAAATATTAGTGGTGTAACCTTGGTTGTTTTTAAAATAAGTTAACCGCTATAGATTTGAAAAGAGTTAATATCATTCGAAATCGTACTTTCTTGAAAATGTAAAAAATAACTGCTTTAGAAGAGGAAAATAAGAACTAAATGATACTAATGAAATTATGATTTCATTAGTATGTTTCTTACCTTATGAACAAATGTCATTGTATTTATGATAAAATTTTATCATTATTTACTGTTAAGATTCACCATATTTCTAACGATGTATTGTTCATATTTATAGAAAAATTTTATGTATTGTATATGATGAAGCTTTTTAATTTAAATTCATTTCTTTTTAGTAACTAAAAATGCAAACTTAATGAAAATTATAAACAGCAATGTTTCGTAACCGACAAACAACAAACACATGGTCTTAAAAAGCTCGTCAACAAACAAATCACTTAATTTTATTTAAAAAAAATAACAATAAAAAAATTTAACCGGAATCGAACTCTAAGCCTTCTGACTACAAACAGTGCGTTAATTCTTATACCGCTGACATTTTCTGACTAGATAGTACTGCCAAACCCTTTTTTGCAAACGCTGGTATTGCAGTCTAAGCCAATTCTTTTCCAGTGCTTTTCCTTATAAACCTTATTTGCCAGTATTACGTTTTGTGTATTATATAAACAATTATTGTTTTTGCCAAAAAATAACTAAATGATAAAGAAATCAATTGAAATTAAAATTTTCGAAATAGTTTTTTTTATACAGTTTTTTAAACAGTCGGTTTCTTCAGTGCAGAAAGTTTTTCTATCTGTAGTTCTGATACTATCCAGTAAAAAATAGTAGGAAGAAAATTTTATTGTTCTAAAAACCAACATATCTCAGCTTTAATTTGTATTTTTTTGTCACCCCACTTGGAGGTCTGAAAATTTTTTTTATGTATATTAAAAAATCACATGGTAATCTTTTAAATTAGTATCAGCGAAAGGTGTTATTATTACACTCGAAATATAAAAATTTATAGCAAATATTATAGTTCTTAATATTTTGTTTGCAATCCGAAATACAAAAAAAGCACAAGACTACGTGTAATTTAAAACTGTACAATTTGGAGCCATGAAAGGTGATTATTATCTGCACAAATTACAGGTTTGAACAATTAAATAACCGCAATCTTCATATGTAAGGATTTTCTTGCAATATTGAGCTCTGGATTTTTGTTAATAAAAAGTATATAAATTCTTATAGAAAATATCGAACAAAAATTATTAATTTTTTCTTCATTTATGTGTTTTCCAATATAATAAATACGTTAACTTTGTGATTAATGCGCCACACCCTTTCCAGTAGCTGGGGCATCTAAAATAAAATGTCTCTAATATATATTTACGTACTTATCATTCTACCAACCGAAAAGCTGTTAAAGTTAAATGTTGCAAAAAGTCAAATGTAAAAATTATGACAATTGCGGATATAGAAAATTATACAACGAGAAAAAATCAAGTGAAACAGAAAATTATTACTAAACGTAGAGTGGTGGTAGTTATGAAAAAGACATTTTCTTTAAAGCAAAAAAAAAAAAAACGAAAGGCAACTTAAATATAAAATAAAGGAAATGTATAGTTATCGTAATGCATTTAACAATAATTTTTATGTGACACTTAACTCAAAATGTTAAGAACTTTTTTTGTTCTTGTGTAGTTTATGTTAGGGACTTTGAAAATTCCCTAACAGGAAGGTAGGGGATGGTGAATACAAAATATTTAATGGTTAATGTAAATATATTTTTTTATTTCATTTCACTTATGTATATAGTTAAAGAAAATGAAATAATATTATTCTAAAGGCTTTTAATATAAAAATTATTGTCAATTTGACTTTTATGAGCAGTGGCAATTTTTAAAGTGAATATAATAATAAAATTGGGTTTTTAATTAATTTATGATAATGCAAAAGGACATAAAAGAAAATTTGCTCTAAATATTTTATATTACTTTCTAAATTTATTTTATAGTAGCCAGCAGCGTGCAAATGGCAGATCAAATTTTATCAGATAAGATTATACAATATATTGTATGAAATCTAGTTTATTATAAAATATATAAAAATGTTTGTAAACAAAATTAAAATAAAAAATATAATACTCTAAAAAACAATGCCCTTTACAGGATTTTAATCCGGTCTGCCAGAGTTGTATGTTAGTCGACCACTTAACTCACATACTGCGTTAGAAAAAATGTGAAGAAAATATTATAACATTTAAAATAATATATAAAATTTTCACCACTTCTTTTGAAAACAAAGATCATATGTTGTTATATATATTTACCCATATTACTATAAATTAATTATATCTTATATAATAGCAAATATTTCTAACTATTGTTACTCCGAAACAGCTATTAATAAGAACATAAAAGTAAAAAAATACTGTTATCTACTTGATGTGAGATATGTAAAAAATTTCTAGTTATTACTCACCCGAAATGGGTTAACATTTTAAGTTTTTGAAAAAATATTAAAAAAAAAAAAAATAAAATATAAAAACCATAAAACATTTTTTTTATTCTACTAATGTATATCGTATAGCATATCAAAAAAGAAAACTCATGATTTGGGATCATATGTATATAATTATACATTTTAAATTTGATGGCAAATATTGTACATATTGTAAAATAAATCATATTGACTAAGATATAAAATAATCATATATCATAAATCATATATAAAAATATTTCTGATATGGGATCATATATTAAATCATATATAATTATATCTCATGCCATATTAAAAAATAGTTTTGATAAGGCACTATATATTATTACATCTCCAATATGTGATACCATATATAAATATATACGCTCATTTGCGAAAAACCGGCAAGACTCAAAAAGAACTATTCCTATATAAAAATATTTAAAATTTTCAATTTAGCCTAACTGATGAGAAAAGTATAAAACACTTTTGGTCGCCACTCAGTGATAGAAAGAGATATCAGTACCATTTTGACATGTTTTAGACTGCTATTTCTGCATCGTTTGATTTATGCCGGTCTTTCCCCAAATGAGCAACTTGGTCTTGTATAAGCACTTATAAATATATGATATGATTCTTTATAAGGCTAAGGCTGACTAACTGACTCATTCACTCACTCACTTACTTACTCACTCACTCACTCACTCATTCAACATTTCCTGAATTTTGAAATATGCCTTCCTAGAAGTATGTGCTAACTCCATGATGTACATTTTAGAATTTTGGCCAGTGATGTTGTATAAATGGGGGTTTAAAGGGCGAAAAGTCTTCCCCTTTATTTCCTGACCAAACCGCTGGAGCTGGGAAGTTGAAATTTGGTTGCAGGCACCTTCTCCAGTATAGATAACAGCTTAGACATTATTTTTGAAAAATCAAACGGGGAGGGGCAGAGAAGGGTGAAAATTTCCCCCTCGACGGCCAGCCAAAACCGTTAGAGCTTCAAGGTTGAAATTGTGTATACTGGATCCACTGGGGTGTAGACATCCACCGAGGTAGGATTTTTGTAAATCCCAAAGGGGTGGGGCGAAAGGGGGGAAAATCTTCCCCTTAACGGCTTGCCCACACCGAAAGAGCAAGATACCTGAAATTTTAAACATGGAGTATAGACAAACGCACTGATAAGCTACATTTTAGAATTTTAGCCAAGGGCGTGGTAAAAATGTGGTTTAAAAGGATGAAATGTCTCCCTTTTAACAGCTTGGCGAAACCGCTGGACCTAGGAAGATGAAATTCGATATACAGACTCCTTCTCCAGTGAAGATAAGAGCTAAGAGTGCAAAAAAGGAGAAAATTCTCCCCTTTGACGACTTGCCAAAACCGCTAGAGCTGGGAAGTTAAAATTTGGTACATAGGTTCTCACTCCAGCGTAGACATCCACACAAGTTGGATTTGTGGAACTGGGAGGTGCAATAAGTGAAAAATTCTCCCTCCGAACGGCCTGCCCACTTCCCTATAGCTAGAAACCTGAAATTTTAATTATACTTTTCTCGGAGTATGTGTTAATTCATCGATGAAGTCCCCCCCTTAACACCCTGCACAAACCGTTGGACCTAGGAATTTGAAATATAGAATGCAGGCTCCATCTCTAGGAAATATGTACGGGGTGGGGCAAATAAGTGAACAGTCTCCTCCTTTAAAGGGCTACCTACACCGATTTAGCTAGAAACGTGAAATTTTAAATATGTGTATATGCTAATTCATTGATCAGCTACATTTTAGAATTTTAGCCCTTTCCATGGCAAAAATGAGCGTTCAAAAGGAAAAATCTGAAATTTGAAATATGTGTTACCTGGAGTATGGGCTAACTCAGGGTAATTATCTAGGAACTCCGTATACACCCGGGCGTTAGCTCGGGCAATCCCGGGCTTAAGCCCGGGCAACAATTTTCTAAGCTAACAACGTAGCGGGCAAAGCCCGCTATTTTTTACTCGGGTTATTAAATATTTTGTCATTTATATAGCACAAAGTCATGCTGATTGGATGTGATTTTTTAAGGGTAAGAAACGATACCTTTTTCCTTTTCACAATTTAGGTTCATATAAATTGTGGGATGGGTGTCCTGCTGTCTTTTGGCTAGTTTCATTTTTCTGCATAAAGTAATAAATTAAATTAAATTTTTTATGTTTTGCTTTTAAAAGTAGACCACTCTTTTACCAGCAAAAAAAGTGTAACAAAAAATTGTTAATAAATTTACCATAAGAAAACCGTTGTAAGCACATTTTTCTCATTTCCTTTTCCGCTTGTCATTAAAAAATTGTGTATTTCTTTTCGTCCTACAAGGTAAATAGTAATTTAAATATTAAATAAAATGTCAAGTAAAAGAAAATAAAAGGGGAAAAAGTTCCATTAAGTAAGTTCCATTAATATAAAAAATAGACAGTGGTCAAAAATAAACATTTAAAATAACACTGGTTTACAAAATATTTATATTTTTTCTTCCTGCAATTAATTTATATTCGCCCTTAGAATTTCTTGTATATTTTGACCAGCCGAATTAAAAAATTAGATTTTTGATTTGTTATGGTTGTTTTTTTACACACAGAGAAAAATTATATCAGTTTTCTACAGAAAATCGGTTATTACGACTTAAATCGGTTGGTATACCGACAAAAAAAATTCCGTTAATCCAACTGAATTTAATTGAAATAAACAAAATATTTACCATTTCAAATTCAATATGGTTATGCTAACGAAATTACTTGCTTGTCGAAACCAATACACACTTTTCAATTTGTTTGGTACTTTATTTTTCTGTGTGTATTTATGTGATTTCGTTGGAGGCTATTTCTTTAAAATTTTCTCGCCATCTTTGTCGTTTTATACTAATCAAAATATTACTAATTAATAAACATAGCCCATTTTATATCACTCATTGATCCCGTAGGAATTTTTTGATGAAATTTGTTAGAAAGATTTATTGGTTTCCCATTTAGTATATTTGCACTAAATTAAGTAAATTTTGATGATTTGTATGCCCTAAGTCGTATAGTGGGAAAAATCACCAATCTAGCTGAAAAAAAATCATATTTTCAAAACTGTTGATCTGAGGAGTTAGAAATGTATGAAGCGATTGCAGCGGATAAGGTTAACTTTTAATATATAGTATTTATAGATATCCTGTTTCATTACAGGGTGGACCATACGAAAGGTTTTAGTGACAATAACTTATTTTCTCTAAAATTATGAAAATCTTTAAATAGTTCAATCCTTCAAAAATATTTTCTTATTAATCTAAATATATAACTCCAATTACGAAAACAAAAATAAATACATATAACTAAATTCACAATGGATTTATTAAACCCTAAAAGATTTTTTTTCAAATGTCATTTGCTTCGTAAAATATAAATTAAACTTGTAATAAATATTTAATAAATAAAAATGATTAAAAATTATTCGCTTTCGGAGCCTGAGCCATGATTTTCCTCGTACTGTGCTGGAATCATGGGTTTACAAAACAGTTCATGGACTTCATTTGAAAGAGGCTCCAAGGCTTGATAGTTGATCGAAGATTTTCTTGAGATTGAGGATATTAAAAGGTCCGATAGAAATAGAGGAATTTAATAAATAAATCTTGCATAGTTTTCACACGGCACATTTTTCGGGTGTAGAATTCCGTGAAATTACGAAAATATTTTTTTCTTAATTCCATTGCTTCTTCAGAGAATATTCCTATTGGCAAATAAGCTGTATTTATAATACTATTCCTTTACCAAGGATATTAATCAACATACAATGTTGATGTTATTTATTTAAAGGAATCGGTATTAATTGCGTAACCACTTGCTTATAAATTTAACGTCAATTCCTGTGATAGATGATGCCAATCCAGGGTTTTTGAAGACAGTTCTCGTCGTATTCCCGTCATTGGTATATCTACTAATAGATTCATATATTCATTTAAATCGTAAATTATCTTCTTTTTTCTTTGTTCCACGGCAAATTTATCATGCGCTCTTCTTATTTGCATTTTTTAATTTGGATGCCCTTCCCTTTTACATATCTTTAAGTAAACATGCATCATCCCGTTTACCAGATTTATAGAGACTTATAGCCTGTTCCTCTATTTCGAAAGAACACGTTCGTTCGCTTTCTAGTCGAAAGAAAACTGATTTGGGTTTCTCTAACTCTATTTCTATGCGAACGATGACTCGAACGACAAGTCGAATGAAAACGTAACTGTTTTCATACAAAATTTGGTTTCTCTATTTCGAACAGCTCGAACGCAAATGTCAAAATCAGTCACTTGCTATTTTTTGTCGAGTAAATATATATTTGATATTTTTAAAAGCAAAATGAAGTAAAAAAGCAATGGATAACAAAAAGTAAGTACAAAATAATATAGTTAAAAAAAAAAATCAACAATGGACCATCCGAAGACGCTTGTATTTTATATGGAAGAAAGGCCTGATTTTGCCAGAAGGACTCTGGTGTTCGGAGCAAACAAATTTTCCGCAGAGGATGAAAATTTGACCAGAAAACTAAACTCCGTTTCACCCCCTCTTACGCTGTTGCTGAGTGGAAAAGGTATGTGTGTGTTGTTTGTGGCTTACGTTTGCCCAAGAAACTCATATTTACATTTTTTATTTTACAAGGACTTTAGCAGTGACCGCACCGAACAGACAACAGGCAACAGAAAAGCTCTTCAAACAACAATTTCACCCACAACCAATCGATAACAAAAATTTTCACAAATAAACATACTTTCCAAATAAAAATTGATTTGTTTATTGTTATTTTTTTTTATTTCATTTGTCATATACAGCTGATCACTGTTAAACAGGGTTGTTTTTGTCTTTAAGCAGTTTAGTAGTATTTTTGCTACTTTTAAAGAAAATTTTAACAAATGCTCAAAATATATGATCTGGCATCTCTGTGATTTGTAAATGCGTAAGAAACAAAAAATTAAACACGTAAGTCAAGTCGATCGAAGCCTTTCGAAATAGAGAAACCCAAATTGACTCGAATTCGAGTGACTTGCTATCGTTCGACTAGTTTTTCGTTCGAGATCGAGGAACAGGCTATTACACTGGTAGCAAAAATGAATTCCTCCTTACTTGTACTTTGTACAAGATTAGCCACATTCAGTTTTTTTTTGTTGGTGCGTTGCTTGACTCTGCGAAGATTTCGGAATTGTGAAAGATCTGGTATATCGTTATTTTCCAGGCACGACAAATCAATATTTGTGTTTAACCATTCATTGTGTTTTCTTTCAAAAACTTATATTGTTCGGTCGCTGTCGCTCCATTTTTCTCTGAATTTGCTACACGAAGTTTTTTTTAATTTTTTTTACATATTTCACTACTTTTATCATTGACTAGACCAAGTCTTGGAAATACATCAAACTTCAAAACATTTTCTATGTGGTATTTTGGTAACCAGTCATGAATCACCACCACCAGTCGTGGTAACCAGTCATGAATCAATAAAATTGTGGGTGTTGTAGTATAATGGTTAGCGCGTTGGACCGTTGCACAAAATATACGTTTTTCTATCGCTCACACATATGACAATGCCCTGCTTCGGTTTCCCCATAGCACTTGACCCAACCGAAGTAAACTAACATAACAGGGCAGTGAACTTAAAATCATCAACAAGTTCGACAACTATCCATTAGACGTCGCGCAACAGTTCTTCTATAATTTATCATCTAACAGTGTTGCCATATTAAAAGTCTATTCATCAGTATGACCCTATGCTCCCTCGAGTGAAAGTAACATATATATTTCATTAGATTGGTGAAAGAAAAGTGGTTGCTCTGCATATTTGCAAGGCGTACTGTTATCAAGGCTTTTGGTATCGTTATTCACTTCTCTCGATTTATTTCAAGCTTTCTCAGTGATAGCACAATACGTCTTGTATTAGATGGGATTTTATTCAGTTTAATTCATGAGTACCGCAAAATTCGGTTCCTTCTCACTCTCTTTTCTCATCTTTACAAATGATCTTCTTGATCAAACTTTGAACCCTATATACTTCGCTGATCACAGTAATATTTGTCATTCATTTTTATTCGGTTGTAGGCCAAGCCTCTTGGTGGTTGGGGGCAAAAGCAGATTGTGAAAAATACACTCAATCGTGACCTTTCGGCAATATCGGAGACTTGCCAATAGGGTCGATTTCAATGCGTGTAATCCCTGTATTGTATGTTCATTCTAACAAGTCGTACGTAGAATATCATCCCTGTTACCTACAATATACAGAAAACCCCCTCATCGCATTGTCTATTTTCTTTATTTCGACACAATGCATATTTGAAGCCCTTTATCATTCCCCATCTTCAATGAAAGCAACACATTTTTATTTAAAAGAATTTCCGGAGTGTTGTTGCTCTTAAAATTATTAAATACAAAAATTAAAAAAATGGTTTTTTTTGGAATTCATTAAAAATTCTGCCTATATATTAAATATTTTAATAAGGCACCTCTAGCTACTTAATTTTGGAAAAAATTTTCGCTTGTTGGAAAAAAATTACTTTTATTTTTAATTAAAATTTTCAGAATATTAAAGTTTTTAAATGTTATTTACATGCAGTTTTTTTTACAATTCTTGCAATCAGATTTTGGATTTCAATTTATAATTTCTATAATTTTAAGATTATGACCATTTCCAAGCGAAAACACAAAAAGATACAAATTGTCAACAGATGGACGAAAATAAATTCTATAATTTAAAAGTTATGTCAATTTTATTATATTGGATACTTAAACGGCTCATGATTCTAAACCGTTCGAAAATGTTCTAACCAGCTCGAACAAACAAAATATACAAACAAAATATAGGTGTATCGGCGTTTTGAAAGATCACATCGGAATTTTATTTTAGGGGGCTTAAAGTTTCCCCCTTTGGCCTGTTCCTGCAGCATTTAAGGTGTAGGGTAAGTTCAGTAACTTTGTATCTAATATTAACACGAATATTTTTGTGAAACATATTAACGCTCTAACTCTTATTTTTGGATCTTTTTTAAAAAATCGAGCTGGAATGAAATATTCTACAAAAATGTTGGCCATTAAATTCCACTACATATGTCAGACCATAGCCCAAAACTTAACACAAACACCTCTACCAGAATCTATTGTCAGAATCTCGTATTTTTTTCGGATTATACTGGTTATACACTTTCCTTACAAAGTATTTATTTAATGGCTATTTGAAAACTACAGTCTGGCATAAATAATAAAATTTTCTTTAATATTTTTCAGATTTAAAACAAAATATTGCACTTGTAATTATAATACATTTAAACATCTAAGCATTCTTTGCATTCTTTTTTTTATTTATTTTCCTTCCCATAAACCACATAAGAGTTATTTACTTTAAGCAGCATTATGTGTATAAAGTAAATAAAACCCCATAAAAATTATCTGTTTTCACCCATGAGTGAATTCTAAAAACTGCATGAAATATGCAATAATAAGTATTATACATAGTAAATGTAATTTTTACTGCTTTTATTTTTTATATTTGAACAACACTGAAAACTTTTGATAAAAAATTTTAACAAAAGAATATAAATTATATTTTTACATGTAACCAGTAAAAAATAATGACATATACATACATACTTTAAGATAAAATATATAGGTTTCTTTTTTATGTAAACTTCCTGCCATATGTTTGTGAGTGAGTGTTATAAACGGAAGCCATCATAATATATTTTTAAATTGATATTTTTGTCGTAAATGAACATATAACAGAAAATGAATTATTTAATATACGCTCATAATAATATGTTTGCAATTTACCCAGAATGTTACTTATTTAGAGAAGAGAATTCAAATTTGATATCATTTACAATTTTTCTAATTAAAAAATTTTTAGTAAATACAAATTATTGTTATTTCAACAAATTTTATTCTAGGTTGAAAATTTGGTATGTTTCTGTTCTTACAGACGAATTATTTCTATATATAAAGGATTAACGTCACTGATGAGTGACGAACGGACAGACTGCCTCACTCACACATTCAACATCGCCCAGCCAAAACGGCTGGAGCTAGGAATCTGAAATTTAGTATGTAGTTTCCCCCTTCGGCGTATTTTGGAAACTCTTACGTTGAGGGGCGAAATGGAAAACCCTCTCCTTTGACCTGAAATTTTAAATATGTGTTCTCGGAAAGTCACAGATACGGTACCGAGATAAATACCGGCCATGTCAGCCAAAAAAGTTCGATTTGCAGCGAAATTGTCACAATTTGTTGAAAAAAGGCATTATTCGATGTTGATTGTAGATTGTTAATAATTAGGAGTCACTCGAATAGCAATTTTAAAACATTTGCAAGCAGCAGGATTCATCCAAAATCGAGAAAATTGGATAACACATAAGTTGAAGCCGAGAGCCGACGAAAGACGATTTTGCATGTCTGAGCTGCTGCTTGAATGTCATTAAGTCGTTTTTGCTTCGAATTATTAATGGCGAGAAAAAATTAATCTATTACGATCACCCAAAGGGCAAGAAATCATATGTGAAGCCCGGCCAACCAGCCAATTTAATGATTAAGCATGACACAAGATAATGCTCTGTATTTGGTGAGACCAGAAAGCTCCCATCTATTATGAACTGCTGAAATCCGTCTGGGCATCTGTACAGAACACAATTGATTTGCCAGCATTGACCAAAAAATGCGCGCAGACTGAAGCCATAATATTACATTATGACAACGCTCGGCCACATGTTGCAAGACCGATTAAAAACTATTTAGAATATAATGGTTGGGAAGTTTTAACTCGCCTTATTGTCCGACCTTGCCCCATCTGATTACCATTTGTTTCGATCTGTGCAGGACGATCTCACTGGAGTACGCTTCACTTCAGAACAGGGTATCCGAAATTGGCTTGGTTCATTCTTGGCCTTAAAAAATGAGAAGTTCTTTTGGCGCAGAATCTATACAGTGACAGAAAGATGGGAAAAAGTCATAGATAACGATGGCCAATACTTTGAATATATTTATATTGTACCAATGTTTCACAATAAACGCCAAAATTTCCCAAAAAGAAACCAGCATTTTAACGTTATCTACTCAAATCAACTCAACCAGACCTACCACGTAATCTAGGTTAATTTATAAAAGTAAAACCACTGTAGCACAGTGTTACTTCTCTTTATTAAAAATATAATAAAACTGAAGTAAAATGAGCCCATCACTTGTGATCTGACATCTAACAAAGAGATATTTTATTTATTTTAATATATATTTTGCAGTAACAACACTTTTTTTGTATTGCTAACAATTTGTTTTTTAAAAAAATAAATTGTACACACATTTTAATTGCTACCTTTTGACTAAAATGAAAACAAATTAAAAAAATAAATATATATGCAAATTTTCATTATTATTTTTTAAGTAAATAATTAAATTTTTTGTTAAAGAGTATGATAATAAACATTTTTTACAAATAAAAACAAATTGACATTAAAGGATATCTATCTACACATTAGGGTGGCAATAAAAATTCCACTTTTAAATTTCGTTGATAATGCACCACTTTGTTTAAAACGGATATGGTGAAATTTTGAGCCACATCGGATAAATTGAGCCAAACTAATAAACTGTTGTAGAATACTAATTACGAAAATGAAAATGTTTTCGAAATCGCTCAAATTAGTTTTCTTGTACTGATTTTTTTTTTTTAATTTTGCTGAATTTAGGTAAAATCTCGATTTTCAGCGAAATTGTCACGATTTGTAGAAAAAAAAGAAAGAGGTAAACGAACAACGCTGGAAAATCATTGAATTTAATTATCAAAATTCGTGTTGTGTCAGAAAAGTGTTTCGTAAATTATCATAATCGACCCACCGAACAGGCTATTCAAACTGTTGTGACCAAATTTCGCACCAGTTTCACTTTATTGAACATTAATACACCACCCGTATGCGAAAAGTGCGCACAGAGGAAAATATTGCTGCTGTATCGGCCAGTGCCAATGATATATGTCAATTCGTCGCCATTGCCAACAATTAGGCTAGTGTTATTCGACCACCTGGAAGATTTCACAAACGGTCCTCGGTATGAAACCATACAAAATACAGCTGCTGCAAGAACTGAAACCAGGTGATGTACCACAACGTCGTTTGTTTGGTGTATGGACCTTAGGAAACTTGAATGAAGAACCCTTTTTTATCAAAAAATTGCCTTCAGCGACGAAGCTCGTTTTTGGCTCAATGGGTACGTCAACAAACACAATTGCCGAATTTGGTGTGAAGAGCAGCGAGAGGCAGTTCAATAGCTACTCATGCACCCTGAGAGATGCACTGTTTGGTGTGGTTTGTCGGCCGGCGACATCATTGGACCCTACTTCTCAAGAACGATGAAAATCGCTTTTTGCATGATAATAATAGTTGCATATTAAGCTTTTGGCAGTGAAGGATAAGATAACAAATATTTTTTAAATATTCCGACAAAAAAAGGCCTACTTAAAACATTTGCCCTTAAACCCTCGAATGGCTTAGACTGCCAAAAAGCATTATTTGGATCGTAAGCATTTTTTTTAGCTAAATAACAATTTCTTATTAAAAAAAAATGTATAAATATTATATCGATAAAAAATATTACTAACAACTTTTTGGCTTTCACAAATTTTTTCTTTAATGAACCTTTTTGAAGTGTGAAGGTTATAAAATCAAATTTATGTAGTTTGGAAAAAAAATTAACTTTCCAAAACGGAAAATCGTCAAATATACATTAATGCATTGGCATATATTATTGATAATAACAAAGCTAGTTTAGAGTATCTACTTGTTAAATGAGTTACTTTTGCTCCAAAACTCACAGCATACCGTCAGGACACGTTTTTCAAATATCTCTCTTGCTGACTTAGCACAGCTGATCTGCTCGAAGTTAGTAGTAAGCAAATCTTAACACATCGGCTGAAAAATCCGTAGGCGCCACTAATGAAAAATCCATATAATTTTTTGGCACCACCAACCTTCAGATGATACCTGTTAACATTTAATGACAATTTGTTTATTGATTGATTTTTAGCGTCAATTTAGTTTATTTTCGCAATTTTCAAAAAAGCGAAAATCGCCATAACTCTAACAATAGAAACACTAATTTTATTTTACTAAAAGTTTTATTTGTAGCAAAACCGAAATTATTTGATTATTGGATATCTTGATATTATAGGGCTATATCGCCTAAATAAAACAATAAATAAAAATTTTAATATATTTAACATAGTTAGTTTTCAATGCCAAATATATAGTATGTATAAATATTATCGATATCAGAAGAGAAAGCGTTAGTGGGTTTAATATAAATACAACATAAAACTTGAGGGTGTCTAATGTAAGTTTTGCAACTAAAATATTCATTAAAATTTAATTAAAATTGTTACACAAACATAAATTAAAACAAACCAACTTACATTTCACTTTGTTTACATAACGTATAAGTTATACTTATACCACTTCATATCTACATTTTGTACTCATTTATATACGTTAATTAAACAGTTATACAAACAAACACATGTTTGACAGATACACAAAACACATATTTACCAACAAAAAATGATGAATACTATTTGAATGAAAATGTTGTATTTTTCATATTTTACCACAAGCAAACCTAGCTACACAAAAGTATATTTTTTTTAATAAATGTTACTGTAGTAGTGTGTTAAAACACTATGCTCCAAAGGTGTTTAGAATTTCATTGCGCATACAAAAAAAGTTATTTAATGTACCTGCACTCAACCGCCCATAAATTTTTTAGAGTTCGCTACCCTGCATTACACTACCGAGGGACATTTTTTTACACCCCTTCATTAAACCCATCTGCTTTAGAACTGATTCCTGTATTATAGATTTAAATTGGTTTTGAAACGGATTTTTCCAAATCAAAATATCTGACAAGGAACTACTTCCAGAATATCAAGTTTTACATTGGCGTAGAAAATTCGGCTGCTTTTTAACGTGGAAGATTGTTCTACAACCGGTTCCTTGAAACAGTTTAAGTTGTTGGAAAATTATTTAACAGACTGTATAACATATTAATAATTTTGTTTGCATTATTTACATAACATATGATGTTACTAACGTGAGTTCTATGTACAGACTTTGACAAATGTACTTAAAACAAAAAACCTGTGTAAAAGTTACTAAAAATTACCTTGTTTTACAAAAAGATTTGTCTCAGCACAAATAAATAAAATTAAAAAAATACATGACCTTCTCGAAGAAAAACTACATTATTGAATATGCTTACCACATTATACTGCTATCGTCTGATTTTTCTGAAAAAAATTAATAATTATTACGGTACCTGGTCGCAACACATTTATTCAAGAAATTGGAATTTTTAAATTTATTGGAATCATCTACTACTAACTTTTAGACTATAAGTTTCAAGAAACTCAGATGAAAATTTTTTGTAATCTTGTGATTTGCTAACTTTTTTGGCATTAATATAATGTCAAAACCGTCAGCAACTTTAAACACTGTTTTAGAATCTCAAATCTAAAGTTTTTGGCTGAAATATTGTAAATAAAATTATTTAATTTTCTTAAGTCAAATTTTAGGAGATATAAAATTCTTATAACATATTGTTACGGTTTTTCTTTAAAATCGTTGATTCTTTTTATATTACAAGTAATAAACACTCTTAAGACGGAATTACACAAAAGACTTTATTGAAACACATTAAGTTACACTTCAACAGAATACACAATTCAATTAATCGCATCTTCTTCAGCGTTTTATTATCAACAAACTGTTGTGCCACAATTCTGGATAAAAATAACTAGAATCTGGCAGCACCGTCCAGAAACCGTATAATGGCAGTTTAAAAATGTTCTTTGAAGTATGACAGATAAAATACTAATGCAACATTAGTTATTGTGAATGGTTGCCATTTAACTGCTTTATGTTTAAGGGCAAATATGGAAATAATACACCCAGAGAAAAGATTGGTTGCAATTCCATCAAAACTAATAACATTTATTTGTAAGGATTTTATTTTATTTGAAATAACCTATAATCTATTATTATACCAAAAATATGGCATTGTGAATTAAAAAGAGGGAAAAGGAATCAAAAAATGATACTATTATCCAATTATTGGTATTTCCAATCAACTTTACGAATAAAATTCATTTAGAAATATCGTACAGTAGAACAAACCATTTATTTGTTGAATGTACAAGAAAATTATCAAATTTATTAAAAAATTGTCAATATTCGAAAGAGGTAACTAAAAATACGGTTATATTGAAATACGGTTATATTGATTATAGAAGCAACTAAAGATTGGTATTTGTAAACGAATTTTCTGCTATATTTATTTTCCTAAACAATTATTTAAATTCAAAATAAGTCATTAAAATTTATAAGTGTTTGTGGGCTAGTGGGTAGAGAGCTAGCCTAGTACTTCTAATTTCCGAGTTCAAATCCCGGTAAAGGCAAACATTTAAAAAATATAT
Source organism: Eustalomyia histrio (assembly GCA_949748255.1). Taxonomy (NCBI): domain Eukaryota; kingdom Metazoa; phylum Arthropoda; class Insecta; order Diptera; family Anthomyiidae; genus Eustalomyia; species Eustalomyia histrio. The sequence goes on along the minus strand of OX456523.1, from coordinate 67,995,474 downwards.
TTTTTTATTAAAAAATATATTCAAATGTTTAAATAACAAATATATCAAAAAAAAATAAATTAAATTGTGGTCCTTACTGCAAGGGTGTGAACTCTGAATCTGAATGCCCAGGTTCAATACCGGAAAATCTAAAAATAATTTTTTTATATAATATTTTGTGGAACATAATAATATTTCTGTGGAATATAAATATTAAATTAGACAACTGAATATTGGTTTTCACAACTAAAAATATAATTTAATATGAAGATAGTTGTCGTAACCGCCAGATTGGCATTAAATTCGGTAGCCACAAATGATACTGATTTCTGGGTGTAGAATTTCTGTAACAATATTAATATAACAGATATTTCTGAGTGGATAATAATGAAACTTCTTGATATTATTTTTCTAATTTAATTCCAAAATATTAACCTTAGGTGTTGACTTGGTTTATTTTAATTACATCATAGCGTCAATAGTACTAAAGAGTTAATGTTATGTAATTAAATTAAAAATATTATGTTTAGACCTAAAAAAAATTAATCTAGTTAAAAACATTATAATTCTAAATATTTGACTTTTGATCTAAAAAGGGGTCAATTTACTGAATCTTCAGTTTAGCCCATTTTAGAGAATTGAATTATTTTATTTTGTATGGTAATACTGATTGCAGACGAAAAATTCTTCTTATCTGAGTATCTTAAAACTAATAGAACACAAAACATGTTTATATATTAGATTATATAAATCAATTTTAAATTTCTTGATTAAGTAGATGTGACATATCTGTTGCCGGCGAAAAATCATAATAACTTTGCTGGGCTTTAAACCGATTTCAAATGTTATTGCCTTATTAGAATGATAATTTATTTCAAATAATATTTGTTTAATTTTTTAGTTCAAATTATATATAAAATATCAAAATTGTTGAGAAAATAAACTAAATTTAATATCTTCCCTTTGTAATTCGTGTTTCAAATTTCAGGGCCGATAAGGCACGTGTTACCAGATATCCGATTATACCAATTTTGACACTAAAATTAATATTTCTAGAGGGTGGCCCGGTCAGTAACTTACAATTTTGTTTGTCTGTCGTACAAGTATGGAACACTGTAGCACACATACGTTCCACAGTTTTATTGTTCTATTAAATAATAAGTACGGATAACATTTATAGAAAAAAAATTAAACCCACATGACATGAAATTATAATGTACATTTTTTTAAAGGTTATAGCTTAAAATTAAATATATAAATTTTTCCGTCCCATACATATTAATCCATACAATGTGTTACCCTCATTTAATGGTTGAAGTAGTTTTTGGTATACTCTATTGAAATAAAAAGGGACGATTTAACTTTTATAATCGATTTCATGCCATTCATACTTTTACCTAACCTTATAATTTTTATTTACAACCAGGAGCTTTAGTAGGGTGTCTCTATAAAAAGGATTAAAGCACTACCATTCAAATAATAAATATAAATGAGCCGTATATGGAAAAATAATTATTTTAGTGCCGTTTTAATTTAAGAATTCGATCAAAAATCGAGTAAAAACAAGAATATTATTAAAGCGTTTCACTTTCATATCTTATATTTATGTTTAACTTCAGCATAAAACTGAAATGTTTCTACGCGTTTGACCGTTAAAGTTAGCTTCAATCGTTATTTGGATAAACTACTCGCATAATTCGGGCGTTTACGTCCAATGCTCGCTTCAAACGAATCAGTAGTTTCGATAGAGATTCACTGTGATCGCCTGGCCCGATTTCAGGTAGCTCATAAGACATGGGACCCTTCTGGTCCTATCAATTACAGAGCATTACCTTGGCACCATGGATAATGGTCTTTGGCGTTGGTTTGGCTTAACTCAAATTCAACTCATCTGAACCGCACAAACCTTCTCTCGTACATTGAAATCGATGGAACCTATTCAGGATAAGCTTCGGTGAGTAATATATGTGCTTCAGCTGCACTTTTTTCAAATTAAAGAAGTAAAGCAAAACTACCCGCTTTGTTGGCAAAAAATTCGACATTTTCAAACCAAAAAAAACTTTGTTTTTTTAACTATTTCGTTCAATGTCTAAGTGAGACCAAATAACAGTTATTTCCCTCCAAAATGTCATATAAGTTATAAAAGACACAAACCATTTGTAATAGATACGCCATATGTTGGTAATCCCTCATTTTTATTATATTTTTAAGTCGAAAATAAATTAATAAGTAGATAAATAAATGTGTAAGTTAAAATATTTAATTAGAAATAGAAATATTTCATTTAAACATAAAAAATAACACTGTATTACATAAAATAACAAAAGTTTTTGTAATTACAAATTTTATTGTTGGGTCTTTTTAAAAATTTTTTTAATTGTATTTACAAAAATGAAAGATTAAACATCTTACAGACTTTTATAATTTTTTTCTGTTTACAATAAAGTAACTTGCTGTTGGTCTTCAAGTAGCTGTTTACCTTCTTGTTGGACACAAATATTATGTAAAAAAATATTATTTACAAAAATTATTTTAAATACATTTAAACAATAAATTGAAAAAGTGCAAGAGTTCTAAATATTTTATTTTTAATAAAAATCAAATAATGTTAAATAAAAATAGTAACGTGAGGGAAAATTAAGTCACACTTTGTCACTCACGCAGACGAGAAAAAATTCCAATCACGCACAATTACTCACGCATATTTTTTACTACACGCAGAGAAAAAACATGGTTGTAATATGATCACTGCTACTATATTGTGCTTGCTACAAGCGGGTATGGTTGTCACAACCAAGTTATTGGTTTTCTAACCATCAACATTGTCGCTACCATTATTATTTAGTAAATATTTTACTATTTTATGATTGGCACCTTCTATTTTATATCATGATTGGCCATACCATACTGTGGTAACAAAAATTCTGACTGTAAAAAAAATATGATAATTATGCAACGATAAAATGTTGTCAACAATCAATAAATAATTATACAATCAAAGAAAGAAAAGTTCTTAAAGTCCGTGATTTTTTCCGAAACAATTTTTATTCAAAAAGTCCTTAATATTAATTTTTTTTATTGAAAAAACATTTCTAAAGGAAATATTCTTAAATTTAAAAAGCTTTTTCACAGTTTCTAAGAACTATTCCGTTAAGATTATACAGGAATCATAATATAATTATGAGGGGCCATAATATGATAACATTTTGAGCATACTATGATTACATGCGATCATATTATGATAAATTCAATATAACATGTTTATTTAGGACCATAATATGGTAATTTTTGAATCATAATATAACTGTAGGAACCATATTATGGTAAAAATATGGTTATTTTATTATCATAATATGATAACCATAATATAGTACGATTATGGTTGGTACAACCATAAACCCAAAAATATATGATGCTCTTCAAATATGATTGACCTAACCATGCTTTTTCTTTGCTCTCAAGTAAGGGAAACCAGTCTCCACTCACGCGTGATCACGCTTGATTCACGCAATCTCACTTATTGAACTCAAGTAAAGAATTAAGAAAATATGTTAACTTAAGTTTTCAAAATTTATAAAAAAAAGTCTATAATTTCTCATAAAAGAAGAGATTTGAACTTTTGGCTCCTGAGATTCTGAAGTATGCTCTTTCATATGAGCTACATAGTTTTTAAATTGGCTGGAAGAGGGTCGGCTTCTTTAAATATATGCCAAGTGCATGGTAAAAAAGTGACGAGGCCATAACAAAACGCAATGGTTGACCAAAGTCTTCTAAGATGCTGTTTATTATGCTACAAATAATTTTTGCTTATTTTTTTCCACTTTAAGCTCATTAATATGCAATGTTTAAGTACTACCACTTCAAACAATTTACAAGAAAGTCATTTATCGACACACCCTAATCACTAGTTAATGAACAAATCATTAATAATAAATTACCACAAATGTATAATAAAAGAGAAAGCTGTATTTATCCCAAAACTCAAATACTCAAATTAAAAATCTAAAGAAAAAACAACCCAAAATAATTGTTTTGTTAATTTTCATGGTCCCCAATGAAAATAAACTTAATAAAACCACTTGGCGTTGACAGGCATAAACAATGAGCAAAAAATGACATAATTAAATCTAAACGAAGATTAATTACACTTTAAAAAGAGTTTGATAAACACCAAAGCATAAAAGAAATCAAATATTTATAATAATATTGAAATGCTTAAAGTATAATGTTTTCTTGATATTTAAAATAAGTTTTATAAAAAATATTTCACATAAATATTTAACTAATTTTTTGTTATGTCTTTTTCTTTTCAGGTAAGATTCCACATAAAATGGCCCTGAATTTAACAATTTTACTACGTCATCATGTCACATTATGGCATATTTTTTAATAAACATATAATTTTTAAACATTAATTTAATAATATTAGTAAGTAATTTTTGAATGCATATCATAAAAGTGGCCATAGAAAGCAACATCATCTGCAAACATTGTTCCCAAAATTGGAAATGCATAAATCATCATTTAAAAATAGCAATATTCTTTCAAAAAATAAATTTGAGATGCACTGATTTTCAATAATTCTTATGATAAAGCGGAAATATTTTTATTTCACTTTTCTGAAAAAAAACACCTACATGACATTATTCATTTTAAAAAATTTCAATTTTCAAGTGAAAATAGGTAAGTTATTTTGAGGAGTCCCCAAAATAACTTACTTCTTACCACTCAGATGACCCTGATATGAAATATTTGCTGATAAACCTTTTAAACCTTATTTTTCTCCAAATTGAAAACATTGAAGAAAGGTATAAAAAATAGGGTTGTCCCAAAGAGAATAATTACGACAAAACTACTTTTTCGTTTACACTTCTTTTTTAAATTGAAAAGTCTAATTGTATGTTCTTTTTTAAATGGAAAGAAAAATTTTGAAATATTCTTGATTGTTTTACATTTTGTACAAATATCAGTCAATATGTCCTCTACAAGATAAAAAATCGAATTAAGATCTCAATAGGTTCATTAGAAATGCGAATTTATCTAAAACAAACTATACTCAAAAAATATTATCGGTAAAGTCTATTGAAAATGACAATAAAAACAATGTCATATGCTGTTAAAACATTACATTTTTTCAAAATTTCGAACAGTAGTCCAGTTATTTAATTTTTATATATTGCAAATAAAATTATTTGTTTTAATTTTAAATATAAAAAACTAATCAATGATTTTCAAAAACTCAATGGTATTTCTTATTTGTTTAATAATTATCAAAATTTTTTTCTTTTTACTGTAAATATACTGTTTGGGTCTTTGTTTATTATATCATTGTTACGATTTTACCTTTTAAATCGAGTTCTTTTTATATTGCAAATAATAAACAACAATTAAAATAATAAACAACAATTAAATAATAAAGAACAATTAAAATTTTTATTCCAACTCTTTATTTGTACAGAAACTTAATTTTGCTAGACCTTAAAGCAATTACACAATTTATTATATTAATTACAGTTTATTAAGTTATTTTCGGTGAGTTGTTGCCGTATTAGCGCTCATTTATATATGAATGATAGCGTTCTCTTATGGAAAGTGCTAGAAACATGAATTATTTGTCTAGACTTATTCAGAGTTGTGTCGAAGATTGAACGGTCTAGTGTGGAAGAGTTGCTAGCCTAAATGGGGCCGTCATTTGGGGATTTCTGTTTCCGCGGGTAAATGGAAATTGATGAATCTAATTTCCTTAACAATATTAAACAACTGTTGCCAAATAGAACACCTTTAGTTTGTTGTTTTTTTTTAATTGTAATAATAATTGTTTTGTATATTTCGATAGAAAAACAACTGTAATTACAGTTAAAAACAACTACTTAATACTTCGAAAACAACTCACATGTAGTAAATGTCAAATTTTTAGAGTGTATGATTTATATCAAAATCACAGCTCAACCATATAATTTTTTCGCAATTGTTTACGATTTACGATGTAGTTGGGTTGAGTAGTCTGTATCTCCGCGACCAAGTAGATCTATTGTGCATTCTCTAGTATTTTCCTCAGTTGTTCTTCAGTGCAGCCTTGAGTAGCAGTACAATGTTCTTCACTTCCAGCTTCTTGTATTATTCCTCCATGATATCAAGTCTGCCAAATGTGATAAGTTGTAGGTATGCAAAATCGTAGCCATTACATGCTCCATGGTGTCCTCATCTTCCATATAATATCTGCATGTCGTATCTCGATCATATCCCAGAGGTATGTAAATTCTGCACCTAGGTCTTCCTTCAACTATCAAGTTACCATTCTTCTTTTGTTGGGATTTGAACTTTGTATTCTCTTCCTAGTTCAATCACTGGATTTATTTGATCACTACATAGTGTCATGTTCTTTATATAACTGGCCTCGTTAAGGATCTTCAGATGGCCTTTATGGTCACCTTCTTTGAACTTAAATAGTTTGTGGAGTTCGATTGCTTGCTTCATAGCTTCTCCCTGTATCGCGACTTACAAAGTATCCAGGTTCAAAATCACCTCCAGTGATGCAGTTGGAGTCGAACTCATTGCACCTGTAATGTTCAGACATGCTAGTCTTTGAATCTTCGATAGCTTCAGCTGAGCTGTTTTCTGTGTTGTCTTTTCCCACCATATGACCGATCCGTACAATGTGCTGGGGAGAATTATTTGTTTATATATCCACATCGACATTTTTGGGCTTAGGCCCCACGATTTGCCTAGGAGTTGTTTACTAGCCCAAATTCATTTTACGGCTTTTTTGCTTATTGTGTCCAGATGAGAATTCCAGGTGAGCGATTTATCCAAGGCTATTACTAAAAATTTCGCCTCCTCTTTGAATGGTACTTCAATGTCCTTTATATATAGCCTAGGTAAATTTAAATTCCTTCTTCCAGTAAATGGAACAATTGTGGTTTTCGTAGGATTTATAGAAAGTCCTTCATTTTCACACCATTCCCATGTTAATTTAAGTGCATTTAAGTGCATTCTGCATTCATTATGTGTGCCAATCACTATAACTGTGATGTCATCCGCGTATCCTACCGCAGTAAAACCTCGTTGATTCAGTAGATCATTTTCTAGAATCGACCACAGTAGCGGAGATAGTACCCCAACTTGAGGGCATCCTTTTGTCGTTGTGATCCTTCTAATGGCATCACCAAGATTCGCTATAATTTGTCTCCCTGAGAGTACCTTGTTCACTCACCCAGCTATCAGTGGATCAGAACCCAGCTTCACCAAAGCCCTCTCCATAGATTGATAGCTAGCTTTATCAAAGGTGCCCTCAATGTCCATAAATGAGCATTGGGCAATACCTTTAAATTCCATAGCCCTTTCAATCATTGGACGGATATAATCGTCGATTTGCCCTTCTGATAGGCAAATTGAAGCCTGTGCAAAGGTTTTCTCAAGAGAAGTTCATCACGAACATAAAGATCTATAATCTTCTCCATTGTCTTCAGCATAAAAGATGAGATGCTAATTGGCCGATAAGATTTCGGGAGGTTAGCAGGTTTATTACCAAACTTTGGAAAGGACACTACCTTAACCTCCGTCCATTTGGTTGGTATATAACTAAGCCCAAGGCTAGCTCTAAAAATGTGCACTAATCGCCTTATCAGTGCTTCAGGGCCATTCGTTAGCATCGCTGGAAAGATGCCATCAGGCCCTGGTGATTTATATGATTTCAAGAAATTTATACTCCATTCCACATTTTCATATGTTATTAATTGTCTTACCAAGGAGCTCCGCAACATTGTATTTGCCGCTTCTCCCGTTGTCATATCCACAGTGGTCTCGTCCCCATTGAAACTACATCCCGGGAAATGAGTTCTTAGAAGTAACTTCAGAGTTTCCCCAAAGGATGTTGTTTGATTGTCATCATCAATTTTTAAAGTACCTATTGTTTGTTCTTTGCTTGAGGATAAGGCCCTTTAAATACATGCCGTCTCAGGTACTTCCTTCAGCTCCTCACAGAAGGTTTTCCAAGACAACCTTTTCGATTTTCTCAGTTCCTTGTTGTATCTAGAATGGACACACTTATACGTTGATTAGTCATTGCTGTTTTTAGCCCTGTTTAATTCCTGCGTAGCCACTTTTCTAAGTTCCTCAAGTATCCTATTTCACCATCTTACCTTCTTATTTGTGGTCTTTGTCCTCACCGGACAGTTATCCTCATAGGAGGAGATAATATCTGCAGTCAAATTACATTATTTATGGTTATCCTATCGTTTTTTAGCCTATTTCAGAGGTCACATTCGTATCCAACCCGGTCAGTAGCCCTGGGAGACCTATAGTTTAACCTATTCATTCTACAATTTTTATACCAAAAAGGATATGGCTATGATCCGAAAATGAGTTCTCGTTAGAGACTCTCCAGTTCATGATCATATCCTGCATATTATTAGTCACAAGAGTCAAATCAACGACCTCCTTCCTTATTGCATTCATAATTGTAGGTTCCTTATCCCTATTTGTCACCATAATATTATTTACCAGTAAATAATCAAGTAGAGACTCACCTCTTTTGTTGGAACCAGTACTACCCCATACCTCATTGTGTGAGTTGGCATCACATCCAATAATCAATGCCTTGTTGTGTACTCTACAGTAAGCCACCAGCGCCTTCACCCTCACCGTCGGTGCATCCCCATCTTCCCCCTGATAACAGGCTGATTATGTTACTACCTCCTTGCGCACTCCTATCTGGTTGGCCTGTATTAGCACAGTGACTGTGTCCTGATCGGCAAATTCTTAAATTAAAAGAGAATTAATATTTTCATCTATTAAAATGGCGGCCCTTGGTCGTTCCGGCCTTGTGTCATAAACAAACTTACTTTTTTATGTTAAGCCCACATATCTTACCTGACCTGATCCATGGCTCTTGAATCAGGCCAATGTGGGAGGTGCTTTGAGCAAACCTTCTGCTAATCTCCGCCAAAGCAGCTTTAGCGTGTTGAAGATTCGCCTGTATCACCTTCATTTTGATGTGGTGGTATCCTGTTCTCCTTTGAAGCAGTGGGAGTCATCCACGCCTTCATTAGGACCACCGTCATCTTTTCGTGCCGCAATTGTTCAATTCTGATAACAATTTAAATGTTTTCGAAAAATTTCCATGAGGTCACAATGTTGTTAAAAACGCGTTTGAAAATTCAAAAAGTGATTTTTTAGTTTTTTGATTCGGCCTTTGAATCATCTTTTTTAACGTCGTAGCATATTCTTCAAAATAAAAACAAAATATATTCAAATTCTTATACCACTTTACATCATAAATGTACTGATTAATCACATTAAAACAAGCGAAATTAAGTTAAAAAGGAGACTACGCAAAATATAAAAAATATATTTCTTTATAATTTAACTATTTATTCTATTGAAAACAACTTTACGGTTAATATAAAAATTTAACTTTTGTAAAAAATAGACTGACATTTTATTAAAAATCATAGATTTTTATGAATCTTGTTTATTTTAAACGAACCCATTGAGATTTTAATTTCATTTTTTAGTCAATATATGAACAAAAATTAAAAAAATTTGGTACAATTAGAGATAATCGTGAATCCGGCACATTTAAACCAAATCCGGCACATTTGGGACAAAAATAAGCTTTACATATTAGAGATCCAGTTTAAGAATTATCGGACCACGTATTCTAAAAATATTGCTAATTGTACAATATTCCTTTTCATTAATTTTACAATATATAAAATAACAAACTTCCAAAGTATTTAAATGCAAACGCAAGGGATTATAAAAATGTCTAAAGAATTGAAATTTATTTAAAACATGTTTAATCCTATATCGGATTACTATCGAAACCTTATATGATACAAGTAAAAGATGGTTCAACTTTTACAATTTTTACAAAAAATTACTATATTATGTGTGGTTAAATGCTGACAAATTTAGGACTTTTTTATGCAATATTTTTTAAAATTTGGAAATTCTGAAATTTTGACTATGTCATTTGAATTATTTATGAGCAATTTGAATAGTTTTACAGTTTTACTCGTGGGGTTAAAACTGCCAGAAAAGAACGAAGTGAATGGCCGCCTTAAGTTTATAATACGATATTAATTTTGTTAGGTGATCGGTTAGTATCAAAACCCTCATATAAATATATATAAAAAATAATATTGTTACGTGCTACAAAATGAAATAATTATACTAAAAATATATACAAATATTAATCATATTATAATGCAGCAAAGAAAAATATTAAAAAAATATTTCTCGTTTTTTGTTAAAGAAAGCACCAATTGTAAAGCGAAAATAATAATAATAATGATAACGAAAAAAACATATTTTTATTACATTTCGATAGCGTTAAAGAAACAATTACATTTTTTTACAACCATATTAAATTTATGAATAAAAAGTCGTCCAATCATCGCAAAAGTTTTTTTTAATCTTTTAAACATGCACAAATACACAAAATTTATTCCACACACATCTGTCCCGTACGACTCCCATACATAGTCATAAGGAAAAATGCATTCATACACACTTACTGATAAACATTCGAATATCCTTTCGATTAAACCGCGCTACAATTGCCAATGTTCTTATAACGTTAATACCCATCTTTCTTGCATTTCTTTTTAAATACTTTTATATTTTCAGTTTTTCATTTGCATTCTTTGAACTTCGTAGTGAGTTTAAAACATTTATCCACTACATACCTTATTATCTTTCCGTCTGTGTTTCCTTACATACATATGAGTAGTCAGAATGATGTCAAGTACTTGACATCTTCACTTATTCATTGAGTTAATATCATTTTTTCTATCTTCTGTTTTTAAAAATGTAATCAAGAAACTTTCCAGAAATACATTTTTTTTTACTCAGTAAGGATTTAATGAAGAAATGCACATTTGCGTGTCCCCACAAAGTCCAAGAAGTAGTATCACTCTCACGGTGTTTAATAATGAACTGATTAAAAAATAAGTAAAACATTTTAAGAAGGTACGTTTAGTTCGCTACCAACTATTAAAGTTTGTAAGCTTGGTGTATTTTGAAAACCCTGCAAACATTTCAATACGAAAATGTTTTAAAGTCGTATCGCCTGAACGAAATATTTTTAATTGTGGCACTAATCCTACTCTTATAGCGGAAGTTTCCGCTTTCGGTAGTAAATGTCCGCTCTACAGCGATATTTATCAGCAATGCAAAAGCAATACTTCTGACAGATAAATTAGTGCCATTTTAATACATCAATTGTCGCCAAATTATTATCTGTAAGATAAATGCGCGGTAAACTAACATCTTTTTTATTGCTAACTTATATTTTGAAAGACTAATCCGCGATTATTTATGATATTTTTTGCCGTCTAATTACCATTAGTAAGATATATTCAATAAATTAGTTTGAACAGTGTTTTATCGCCAATTAATTTATTGTCCTAAATAAAAATCCGCGACATTTTGTGGATTTTTTTCACCAAATTATCTGGAAGATAAATTTGCAACATTCTACCAGATTTACTCTGAAAGATAATTTTTTTTATCGATAATTATCGTCTGGAAAAAAATCTGCCAGAATCGCCTAATTATCGTCTCAAATTACCCCCCCCCCCCCCCCCTCACCGTTTGACAAAGTGTTTATATCTCAAAAGACGCTATGTTCAAAAATAAAATGAGTTTTTATCCAAAAACCTGTGTTTTATTCAAAAAGTCACGGCCCTCGTATAAAGGAGAATTTCATAAACTTTAATTATTATTTTTTTTTTTTTAAATTGTTTCATCACATAAATAGGAAGAAACATGTCATCAATTTGCATTTTTATGATACAGCTTCTTCATAATCAAGTAGTATTACGAAAATCTATGAAGTTTATTGTTAATATGATGAAGCTTTTTCCGTGAGTGCCGAATATTTCCATTATGAATTATGAGATGAAAGTACAATTTTTTAAAAAAATTTCAAAAGTGCCACCGAAATATCTACTAAATAATAAGATGAAGATGAAGTTTTTGGGGCCGATTAAAGTTAGTTATTTTGGTGTTTGTTATTTTGGTGCTTTATAACCAAATTAACTAAAGTTTATTATTTTATGAAATTTGTATAAAAATGCATAATACAACCATTTGCCATATATTTGGTGAATTGGCGAATACACTATTAGTGACATCTCAAATGTTCACCGAATAAAATCTTGGTTTTGTTTTCTAAATACTGTTCAAAGATTGCATAATTCCCAATAATTTACTAATTAGTTTTGGCTCTTATTTTACATAAGTTTTATTAGGAAAACTTAGGTAAATGTATATTATTATATCTCTCCATACAAAAATACATCACACTATATTAAAGCGTACATTTTTGTCATAACAAACACTATAAAAGAAGGGTATTACCTTCGTATATCGAATAACGATATCTTATTGCTAACACCCCAACGATTATTCAAATTAGAATTTCCTATAAACTACATTAATGTAATTAATCACCCACACAAAGGAAACAATTGGAAAAAAAACTCATAAAATAAAAGCATTTTCAGTTATAAAATCTTTTAGTATACTTATAGCAGAGATTATTCATTAATCTAATGCATTTTTCCAATCATACAATAATAAAACTCATTCAAGTGTTAAAACGTATTCTTTGCCCATACATACTTACATGAATAAAATATCGATATTTGAAATAAAAAAATATATATTACAATAATAAAACATTATATATTCAGTGAATAACTGTTATAAACTTTTTCTATTATTATTTTTCCCCCTTCTACTTTTATACTCATGCTCTACAGATGCTGCCGGCGGTAACTGATTTTAAATTTTAATAATTTTTTAAACCTTTAGATTAATTTATGTTATCTTTAATTAAAAAACTTGCATCTGCCACCATTTCAGTTCCAAAAAATCTTTTAGTATATATTTTTTTTCTTAACATACATAGCTTGAAACCTACAATTTGATATTTTTCCAATAAAAAAAAGATTTATGTTTTAACATTGTAAAACCCGTTAATTTTCAAAATTTTGATACAAAATTATTTATTATTTTTATTTAATTTTCTTTACTCGTATAATATTTTAATGATGCTTATTGCACAACTGCTCCTTACATTTAAATCACCAGATATAAATATTTTATTATCTTACCTTAGCTAATATATAAAAATTATGCTGCATTTAGACTAAAAAGTTAATTTAGTGGATTAACTGCTCATGGTTGCACTAAAATTAATTAGTTAACCCCATTTTAATAAACAAGCTTTTCAGTATAAACGCAGCATTGCCTTTTACAAGTGATAATGATATAAATATACATATCGGAATTGCATGTTATAACAAAAATGCTAAGATTAAAACAAAAAATAATAAAATTCATTCAAAGCATTTTGCTGGTTATGCTTAAAGTTACATTTTATAAAAATACGAACATTTTTTCCCAAATAATAATGGTCATGTCCTAAATAAATATGACCGTCAACTAAATTTAACTAAAACTGTTGTATATATTAGCATTTTTTAGAAAATAACTCTTGTTTAAAATTACCAGTGTACTCTAGCGGCCGTTTTCCAGTACTCTATTACTCTACGTTGTGAACTGGCCTGCATGAAAAAGCCCCGTACAGTGCGATTTAAAAGTTTTTTTCCTTTGTGATATTCTTCTAACAATACAACTACTAAAACTAATATTTTTTATTTTGCCTTTACTTTTTTGGTTTTTAGCAGAAATATTTTGCTAATTCAACAGAAAATTTTAAGCTGCGTCCATTGAGCCGCGTCCATGGCAAGTCTCAATGCCTCCCCCCTTGTTCCCCTTCGCAGACACTCCACCTGTAATAAAGACGCCTACTTACCCAACGGTAGCGCACGTTAAAAATTGGTTCCACAGGAACTCGCGCCTATATCCCCATTGACTTGTTTCGATTAATCAGTAAACCTCACCTAGAACCATAGGTTGGGTTCCCAAGACTTACTGCTCTATATAATCCTATCTCTTAAATATTTTTAAAATATTTTATCTCTGAAACCTAAAAATACATATCAAAAATATTTCTATATAAGTTCCTTTTCGGACTGCGGGCCCCTCTCTGGCCAAGAAAAATACTTTATGAGTCAATAGTGTGGATAAGTATATCATAATATATTTTATATTTTTAATATACATATTTAAATTCCACATAAAATTAAGTTTCATTTGCGTACTTAAAGACCCCCTTTGAATATCGGGTATTGCAAGAGTAGCGAAATAGTTCTTAAAGCGTTAAAACATTATTAAAAAAGTTCGGACTTTTTTAAACAATACTGAAATTGATCTAGGGAGGTCAAAAATATTTAAAAACCAGATCAAAATTTTGAGTCAAATTGTTTTTAAATAAAGAAGAGCTGTTTGATTTCAGATCGGAATTTATGAGGTCAAAATATCTTTTAAAAGATGTATAAGAAGTACTCGTATATGCGAAATAAAAAAGGGTTTTACGTTGAAAAATTCTTCCGAAATTAATCTCCCAAAATGTGGCGCTTTCTTTAAATTTTGTTAAAAACATTCAGACCTAATTTTCAAAGCAATTTTAATCTTCCGAATATTTTACCCCTCGATTTATTTGCTGAAAGGTTTTGTTTGAATTTTATTTTTATAAATCGAAGCTTTTAAGCAAGTTTTGCGGCTTTACGAAAAATTCCCTTCAACATTTTCCGAATTAAATTTTGACAAATACATGGTAACTGTATGCGAAATATAAATCTGTTAAGATTATAAAATATTTCGAAGTACACCTTTGCAGTATTGACCCATAAATTATTTCTCCCTCAGTCAGGTGTACAAGAAAAGAAGTCTTGGTAGAACTCTGTGCAAAAACCTCGTCAAGTAGTGTAGTATGTGCCAATATATTTTTTTTAGTAAATTTGTTCACGGCAAAAAAACAGTTTCTTGTATATTAAATTTAAGTAAAAAAAGCTGTTTTAAATTTTCACGTGAAATTCATTACGGTGAAAAATATATATTTTTTTATATCGACCATAATAATTTACTTCAAGTTAAACCCAAACAACTTACTATGTTAATTAAGCCAAATACATAAAGTAGTTTATAACTGATACTCTTCTAATATTTTTTTTCGAATTCTACCTATGGACTGCCATTTTTAATAATGAAAATTTTTATAATAAATTTTTTAAATTTATGACTGCTTTTATATAAAAGCTTTTGAACTTTTAAACATCTATACAAAATTATCATTCAACAAATATAATTGCATTGCCACACGAAAATACAAAAACGTACACATCTTTCTTGTAAATATCAGACTTTTTTCAACAATTTTCTATATAATTTGCTTGAGCTTAATATTTTATAATTTAATTTTAATTATTAATCTATAAGAATATATTGGTTTATCCATTGGCTTAATATTAATTTTATAACTTATCATTAATAAATGAAATGCACCTCCATTTTTCAACGTTAATGTTTTTTACCTATTTCTACACAATCTTTTTTATATTTCTACTTACACGCTTTTTGTTACTTTAAATATATTTTATATTAATTAATTTCATATCTAGTTGCAGGTAATAATAAAATTCAGAGATAAATTCGGTTAAAGTTTAGGTTGCGTTTACTTAACGTGCGAAATCTAGTTTAAGCCTTACACAGTTTAAGCGGTACACAGTTGCGAATCCGCAGCCATAAAAATTTCAAATCGCCGTTATTTTTCCACATATACTAATAATGTTTCACTCCTTTATCTTAAATACATAATAACAATTGATTGCGCGATGGCGAAGAGTTGAGAAAGTTCATGTTCACCTGAGTACCGTATATGAGTAACAAACTATAAATTCAAAAACATTGTTTAATATAATTTGATAAGTAATATTGTTAATTATTACTCGTAATTTATAATATACAAAATTATTAATGCCTAAAATAATAACATCGATACTTAAGTGCAAAAAGGCCCTAACACACTTTTTTTAGTTTAGAGTAGAAGGAAGAATCTTAACAAAATTTCAAAATTTTTTAATTTAAAATTTCTTTGATAGTAATATTTTTATTTGATAGCTTTCAGTATAAATTAAAAATATAATTAAAAAAATTGTATATCCAAAGTTTTTTAGGTTTTATTAAGCTTCTTCCTTCTCTTCTAAATGAAAAAAATGGATCCACCGATGTATTCTTAATAACAGTATATCGTTAACTGAAATGCAAAACAATTAAATTATCGTAGAAATTTATATATATATTCTGTTATTTATAATGACTCGTTTTGATGAAAGGAATCCTAGTCAATAAAAAAGGCGACACTTTCTATTTCAGTTAACTATATACCATTTTTAATCGCGATATATTATTTTGAATTTAACAACATTTTAATAAAAAGAAAAAATAATAATATGCCATCAAGAATTTATATATTTTTTTTCTTTTATGAATGTATAAGGAGCTTAAATGTAACAATCACTTAGTATCAAAGTATTTTTTCAAAAATTTATTTTTTAAAATTAATTGTTGACTAATTTAATGTATTTTTTTAAAAACATGTGTGAAACGTATACATTGGCCATCATTTTATTCTTGAAATTCTTGTATTATAATCTAAAGTTCCAATTCGCACCTGTGTACCGTATACGTAGGCTAGATATTGGTGTAGTGGTTGGGGGTTAAATTCTGTGTTTTAAGTACGTTAAGTTCATAAGATGTTAATTGACATATTTAATACGTTTTGATGTAAAAGTATTACTGGATATGAAATTAATATGGGCATTCCATGAAGATTTTTTTATTAAGTGTTCATATTTTGTCACTGTGCTTTATACTCGCAGTATTAAGAAGACTTTTTGTCTTGATTTCCAATTAACTATTAAATTATTGTGGAATTAGAACTAAAATTTACATGGTAAAAATTTAAGCCAAATCGAAGAACTCTAATTTTCTAGTCAAAGTTTCTCTTTTATGAGTTTATTTGTTTAATAAACTTTTTTCTATTTTTTGTTTTGTAATAAAAAACTGAATTATTAATTTTAATTTATGAATTGACGGAAAAACAAGTGAAAGCATTAAATTCGGACTTACAGTTTTTGAGATATACCAGGGGTGGGTATTAAAACCTACAGAAGAAAGAGTTATAAAGGACAATATATATTTATTTCCAAAATTCAAGAAAAAATTTCAAGCAAAAGAATTTAAAATTTTTACCAGGGCCGCACCAAAATTAACTTAGGGCCGCATTTGCCCACCGTGATATATTCTCTGCACAGTATTTTCATTACAGAAAATAAACAAAATTTAAATTGATAAGACATTGTCGAGATGAAACAAATTTTTATGATAACAAGGTTTTCGGATGCGAAAACAGATTCATCGTGACAACCGAATTTCTTTCCAAAATTAATATTTTGGTTGCAGAAACCGAATTAATGAATAAATAATGAAAATCTAAAATCTAGTAAAAAATATGATTTCTCACATTTGCGTCAAAAGGCGTACATAGTTATTTGCTTAGGATGAAATTTATGTAATAACTCGTATCAATTTTTACAATATCTTTTGAAATTGTTATATTTTGTATAGTATAGGTGTAGTTTTTCGAAAATAACCGGTGTAGAGTTCTTCGATTTGTTTTAACATTCACAATTTTATTTAGAAAAAAAACTGCCAGTCTACTAATCACTGAGCATTAATCATATTTTTCTTAAATTATATAAAAATTATTTTTAATCAAATATCACAAAATTTGAAAAACAAAATCTTTTTGCACAAATAACGATTAAAATTAAACTAAATAAATATTTCTATAAAACATTTTTTAAAACTGTAATGTCTGCATTGAAAAAAATGGCTTCCAAAAATATTATCGCGCTTTATAAAATAAATAAATAAATAAAAATATTATATAATTTTTAAAATTTACATATATCATTTATACCTTTATCTCTTGGAATTGCTCACTGTAATATATAAAAATATGGAATCTATAATTTCTAATTTGATTTTATTTCTTTTAAATTATTTTATATTTTATACGATTTTTTAATTCACCCGTAGAATTAATAATTTTGCAAAATTTTTAAAAATAATTTCTAAAATACATACTTGTGTAAATGTATATTAATATATTAATTTCTTCTTCTTTTTTTACCAAAAAAAAAACAAATTATTTTTTCTATTTTTTTTTTGTGTTGTATTGCTTATTGCAAAAAAAAAAAAAAACTAACAATTATGTTGAAAATAAAACTGCTTCTTCTACTACTACTACTCTACCTATTCTTCTAATACTACTACTATTACAACTACTTCTAAATGTACAACTACTGTAACTACTTCCAAATACAAAATACTGAAATATCTATAAAAAAAACAATAAAATACTGTGGATTTATATACAACAACTACTCTACAACAACAACTTTTTTGTTACAACAACAACTTCTACAACATCAACAACAACTACTATTACATCATGTACAACAACATTATTATATACAACAACCAACGTATTTAAAATGAGGTAAAGTATATAAATATTTATTTGTTTTTCTTTCTCATTTAATACTTCCCGAACTTGTATATTGGTTATGAGATTACAATTTTTAAGCTAACAACTATTTCCAATACCAAAGGAAATCTTTTGACCTATTGTGCCTTGCGATATACAGAAAAATATTGTACCAATTTTAAAGCAATTTCATTAAAAAAAAAATATGATGAGGATCATAAATTTGTTTTTTTTTTTTTGTACCAAAATATATGGACGTATAAAGAAATAAGTATTACAAACTTAAAATAAATACATTTATACCTTAATTTATTACCGTTAAGAAAAAAGGGATAAATTGGTAAATTTTTCCAGTTGATCCTTTAATAATGTTTATTGAAAATGTTTGTCTTGTAAGAAATTTATTTCATTTTTTTATCATCATCATCGTTTTTACCAATTTGTATTTATGTCTTTCTGTTTTGGTACCCAAGGGGGAGGTGGTGGTTAAAACATGTATTTGATGTAATTTTTATTACCTTTATAACCCCAACCCTTTAGGTTTTCGTCAAAGTAATTTTAACACTTTGTATTGATTCAATACAGTAGTGACTTTTTATTTTAAGCTTTTTGTTTTTAAAATTTCCATTGAAAATGTAAAAAGTTTGTTATTTGTGAGGGTATTTGTGTATTTAAATTCGTTTTCCCTCAGCTAATCCATATATAAAACTGAAATCTGTTAGGTTAACATTTGTTTTCGACAATAATTTTTTTTTATGTTCATGTTTTTTGTTTGATGGGTGCTTTTTTAAATAAATTTGAATTCTTAACGTGTGATTTTTATTACTATTGAGTGAGTAGCTGTTAAATATTTTTATATTATTTTAATCCTCAAACGGTACGTTAAAATATTTCAACTTCTTTTGTTGTGGTTGTTCTTCATGTTAAATATGTCTAGACGTCAACAAAGTCGCAAACAAATGTTCAAACGCTTGCGCAAAGGCGAGATTTTGACATGAGAATGTTCAAAAAGAGCGAATTTGCACGTGTTCAAAAACGTCGCTCTGCGTAATTTTTTTAAATTATTTTAACTTATAATAAGAAAATATATGCTTAAAACAATAATATTGATGGCGTAATGAACAAAGGTCCTAACTCACTTAATATTATTATAATAAAGGAAGAAACTTAACACAATCTGAAAAAACCATGAATATAATTTTTTAGTTAGAAGAAATTTTTTCCTTCACCCCTTAATTGCAAAACCACAAAATTTCCAAAACAAAAATATCTATTATTTTATTTATTATGTCTTATTTTGACCATACGATACGTAATCAATCAAAAAATGGATATTTTGCATTTCAACTAACGATATACCATTTTAATTAGCGGTATATTATATTTGAAAATTACCACATTTTGAAAGATTTTATCAAAAAATGAGTTTTAAATTTAAATTTTGACTAATTTAATGCACTTTTAACAGAATTAGAGTCACGCCAATTGATTTGTAATAAAATTTTATCCCAAAATCATGTATACCCAGCAAAAATGAAGCTGCCAAAGAAGCAATAAAAGCATCACTACTATGGCAAAGGCATCACTTCTTTTCTAATGGTTTCATCGATGAATTTAACATTAGCGTGTCATAGGATGGAAGTATTCAAATGCAGCTACTAGCATTACTCATACTTTAATCTAAGGAAGCAATGATAATACAATGATTATATATTCTGATGAATGAGTGGAAAATCTTCATATACTTTGTAGTATTTAAGCTTTGATGAAAATTTAATTCATAAGAATGCAGAAAAATAAGTTTAAAGAAGTAAAATTTATGCATTGATATACAAATACTCTTTATTAAAACAAATTAATAATTCTGCATTAGTGAAAAAGCATTTTTAAAACATTTTTCAAAAATTTTAATGAATTTTTAGACAAATTTTAAAATATTTTTGGATAATTAAAAAACTGGTTGTACAATTTGGAAATATTTTTAGACAATTTTAAAATATTTTTAAACAATTTTAAATAACTTTTGCACAATTTTAAAACATTTTTGGGCAATTTGAAATAATTTTTACACAATTTTAAAATTATTTTGATAAATACTGAATTAAAATGAATTAAAACTGAACTAGTGTTAAATAAAATACATAATGCAAAAATGCACAGATTGCGTCGTCATAAATATTTGAGGCTGAAAAATGCAAATGACAGGCCAGCTAGTTTCAATTAAAAGTCAAAAAAATCTGTTTTTCTTGATTTTTCAAAACTTTTATAAAAATTGCATAAATTCTAACCCTCATGAAATTTTAAACTAAAATCTAAAAAATGATTTAATAAAAAAATTATAAAAGTTCATCAGAACTATTTTTTCAATTTGAATAAATGCTTAAGATTCAAAAAAATATACGATATATTATAACTTATGATTTAGAAGTAATGAAGAGTGATATTTTAAGATATGCATCGGGTTTATATCCAGATCACTGCATTTGAAATATGAACACATAAATGCTTTTGGAATGCCTTAGAATAACACCAAAAAATCATAAAAGAATGTCAACTGAAGTTTAGGAAGCAATGAAAGAAGTTATAGTCACAGAATGACTACCATTTTTTTTGCTGGGTATTTACGTAAACCTGGGGCATAATCTTAATCCTCAAATCCCAATTAGCATCTGTGTACCTTTTATGTATCGTATTCTGTATGGTATTGTACTGTTTGAGGGTTAATTACATTAAATAAAAAAATTATAATTATTTATAAAGATGAATTTCGAAAGTTTACATGAGTTGAAACCCATCGCGCACACAACCGAATTTGTTGTGAAAAATAAAAAAATTCAAACAAGATCCGTACACAAATGTTATCAAAAAAATTTGTTTGGCGAAAATACAAAATTTTAAGTAGTGAAATTTTTCAACCGGTTTTTTTATTTGAAGTTTGACCTAATATCAATGCGTTCTTTTCCTCCAAACTATCAAAGGTTAATTCAGAACCAGTTCTATAACTAGTTATATTACTGGTTCTATAACAAGTTATGAGTGATTATCTTTCGAAGATTAAGCAAGATAGAGAAAACATACATAATATTTTCTCCTACGGAATACCCATACACAAAAAAAAATATATTTGCAGTTGTCATTTCAATAAAATTTTGTGAATTAGACTTTTAATAATTTGTAAATAAGATTAGTGTTTTTGTTGATATATGAAACTTTATATAATTAGTTGATAATTAACCAACCTCAATTAATTTTTCTGTCTAAATGCGTCTAGTGGATATAGACCCCAAATTCTCCACAATTTTGCTCCCTAAAGTATCGTAACCTGGTGTTTAAAAGGAAAGGCTTAAAACTCAGAAAGTTGATTTGATGGAATCTGTTACGCTTTAGATTAGGGTTTATGAGTTAATAAGTTTCAGTCCAGTACTGTATGAAAATTTTACCCGCTATCGTTAAATACACATCCATTTTAAAAAATATTTTAACTCTAAATAAAAGTTATGCATTTTTAACAAATAACCTTTTGTTAGCTTTATCTGCTCTTAGCTATCTCTTAATAATAACTTTTTCAGTAATTTTTGTTTTTTGCTTCTAATAAACATTCGCATCTGCGGGGACCATTATTTTGTAGAACATTCATGGCCACCCTATTTATGAACCACTTCCTCTGTGGACTCCGGGTGAACAAGGGCTTTAGCCAGGTCAACATTTTTTGACGCTAACAACGTAACGGGCTTTGCTGATAGTATAATATAAATGACAATAGCATAAACTACAACAATTTGTTTTCATTAGTAACAAATTTACGAGGGTTTATGTGTTAATTTTTTCAACTTCATAAAATGCTTTAGTATGGTATTAGATATATTTCCCAGCAATATCTTTATAAAGAGTTGGTCGTATTTCAGTTATTACCTAGTTAAGGTTATTATTTATCCTTTAATTTACTTTGAGACCTAAAGTAATTCGTTACAAATATTGTGATATATCACTACTTATTGAAATTTATGAAATAATGAGATGCCGATATTGATACAAATCATTAGTTTTTAAGAGGCTTTAAAATAATGTGTTGCTGACATTTTATTAAGTAATGCCCGTATAAGAAGAATACAAATAATGAAGTTTTGGCATTGTATTATAACCTTACTTACAATGAGGAAGTTCGGTTTTAAAAGTTTATGGTCAAAATTCATTGTGTTCAAACAGCAAAAACATGATGGTCAGAGGTCATTACCGTGTAGATTACTATGTAATGATTACTTACAATACTTTAAAATACAAAATAATTACCTAATGATAATGGATGGTAGAAGTACTTATATGTACATGCAAAATAATGATTTACTTGTAAATAGTTACTGTTTTTTATTTATTTATTTATTTAGTAATTTGTTGTGAAAAACTATACAACAAAATAGAAAATTATCTGCTATAAAAAGTGATTTTGCTAAAATTTTAAAATTTGAAATAGCTTAAAATTCTTAATGCAAAAGGTAGATATTGTAAATATCTGCTTCTTATGAATTCAAATACAAATTATTGTTATCGATTTCTTTAAGTAAAAAGATTTTACTTGAGTCAAGTCCACTATTATTTTACTAAGAGTAACCACTTACTTTACTATTGTAAGTGATCACATATATCTTCACTATGAGTAACCATGCTGGTAACTCATTATTCTCACGTTTTTGTAAGCCAGAGGGTAATGACCGTATTGTTACCCTTATTGCTAACCAGTGATACAAATATTACAAGTAATTACTTATTTCAGTACTTTCTTGGTAAAGACTTATTTATGTCTATACTAGTAAGCTTTGGGTAACAGTTTACCTCCAATGACACGCCTATGTTTGGTGAGAGTCGAACCCACGACCCCCGCACTGATAAGCTAGCACGCTACCAACTGTCTACCGACGCGCTAATAGCAAGTTATGCTGGGTTGTAAGTTGAAAATGGCCAGCATGTTGGTTTATAACAGAGGGTTGGATTGATAGTAAAGAATATATGTACAAGTAAAATGCGGTCTGTTAACCCATGGTAATCAAACATATGCTATTTTTAAGAAAAATTTATTTTATTTTATAATTTTTCATTACAGTTAAGTGGAAATATATGTAATGTAGTTGTCTTTATATCTGGTTAAATGTCGGAATTGTCATGTGCTTTTTTTTTGTATCTGTGTTACTGATGATGTTGAAAATTTAACGAAAAAAACAATGGGAAACAATACTACTTATATATGGATTTATCTTAAGAGAAATTGACATAAATGCAGTTGGATTTTATTTATTTTAAATGTAACCCAAAGGGAAATAGTGTATAAAAGGAATACTTAGTGATTTAATAATATTGGAATTATTTGTTTGTAGCACTTTAAATAATTTGAAATTGAAAACAATGAAACTTGAAATAGAACATTCAATAAATGTGCCATGAAATTGTCTCATTTGAGTTAATAAGGTGGAATTATTTTATAATCCCTGTTTATACGGAGTTTCCGCAAGACATACATCGTGAGATGAGTCGTTTATTTTGGTTTTTATTGCTTGTATATTGTTATACCATTTTCATTCGTCTCAATTTAAACGAGATCTAGAAATAACTCCTTAATTGCCTGAGCAAAACGTGTGAAAAAACGATTTTTCGAGGAGGCAACAATGGAAAAAAATCTATTGCCAAACCGAATTCTTATGAGAAAGTATGTTTTTATGTTCACGAATATTTTACTCAGAATTTTAATTAATGTATTTCTGATTAATTTAATGTGGTCTTTGAGGCTTTTTGATCATTATAATTTTATGAGGAACAATTTTTCGTTAAATCTAATCTAAATCTAAATCTTTAAAGAAGTTAATACTCGTATTTGTATAGTAATCCTCTATATTTAAAAATATTTATATTTTAGAAAAATCGGCACATTACTTCTATGGTTATTGCTTATTATGGCCTACAACCTGTAAAGCATTCATCAATTATAAATACCTACACAACAAAAAATATATAAATATATCTCTGATCAACAAAATTCGACACAAATCCCACTGTGCATTAGCCTGAATATCACAATAATACAGGAAATGATACTATCCTTCTTAATCAGATATATACAAAAAAAAACGAAAACATAAAAAAAAATTCAATTGAATTAAATTAAACTTCATTAGCAGTTTAAATACATATATATAAATCAGTACAGAAAAAAGCATTTGCATTTGAAAGCTTTTATTTCAATACACAATTTTTAGTTCCTAATTTTTTTTTCTTTCATTATGATAATGACAAGTCTTTTATTTGTTCTTATCAACAACCATCTGAAAACATCTAACAATTTACCCCCAAACTCTGATTTATATTTTCCTTATTTTTATCGTTTTTGCTAGTCAATAAATAGTAATTTTATTTGAAAATATAAAATTAACCCTGCTACAGAATTTGTATATACAGTGAATTCTGACACTCTTGTTGTTGAAAACTGTTTTTATTTGTTGCAAAGAATATCTAGTTAAGCTATGTAAAATAAAATGATTTACAATCAAATCATTTATTTAAATCTATTTATATTTGTCGATTTCTATGTAAATAGCTTTAAGTATATGTAAATAGATTTAACATTTTTGTATACATATACGCATTTTTTTGTATGTATGTTTTCTCAGTGTTAGTTGGTAAATATTGGGTTACACATGTGTTTAAAAAATGAACAGTATTACGTTGTTGTGTAAATTATTTACAATAAAAAATACAATATAAATGAACATCATTTATTAAATTTTCATGTTTAAATTATTTTTCAGTTAACTTAAATTTATTATTAATATTATATTAAAACTTAACTGTAGTAATTTAGCTTAGTCTTTTTTAATAATAATTATAATATTAATACGGTATTTGGCACTTTTTATTTCCCACGCACTCCTTAGGAAATATATTTTTTCGTTTGTGGAACTTCATAACGTTCTCCATGAACTTCGAAAAATAATTTAAATTTCATTCGCAAATCTCTTGATAAAGCTGAAAGAACACATTTAATAATTTTTATTATGACAATTTTTTAAATATAGAGGTGACACCTCTGGTTAAATCGTTTGTATAGAAATAGTGTAATATATTTAGAACTTCAAAGAGCTAATTTAATTTTTACAAATAAATTCATTTTCATTTGGTTGGAGTTCTAGTTGCAGTGGTTCCCACATTTTATTATTGTTGAATAATTTTAATTGTACACTCAGAAAAAAAGTTAGTAGAACAGTTTGTAAACGGTTTTCAATCTCACTTTACTATTTCAGTACTGATTTTTAGTAAAAAAATTATTATTTAATAAAATTATTTTCCTATTTAAATTTTATAAATCGCAGAATTTTTACGAAATATTTATAGATTTGTTTGTTTGTTAATTACGGAAATCATTTTACAAAGTTTTGAAAACCGAGTTACTAAAATTTGCGATAAAAATTTACTTATTTTAAAAAAGTGGATATTGAAGGAAATTTTATTAATTAATAATTAAAACATACTTACAAAATCGAATCACCCTAATTTATAAGTGGATTCTATTGGCATAGAAATAAAGGTTATCTGCTAAAACACAACAAAATATTTAAATCAAATAAATTTTTTGTAGAACAGTGGATTAACAAATTGTATCTTATCTGCCGTAATCATGGCTATGTGCATTTTGGAAAATAATGAATTTTGTTTGTTTACATAGCCGAAAATGCACCTCGTCAGAAAATATAATTTTTCGTCCAAATCCGATGTCCGATTGAGCTTCTGTAAGGTCCAAACTTGCATCAAAATAAATTATTGTTTGCCTTCAATTTCTAAGATAATTGTACCTTGTAAGCGAATAATCTAAAATCTTTGTGGAAAATTCTCATGCTGGTACGTGAAATGCCGAGTTTTTGAGATTGATGGCGAATCGATGTTCTTGGATTGATTTTTTAACTTTCAGTCACAGCAGCCACATTCTAATCGGTACGCACCGTACGAAGACAGCTACCATGAGTGTTGTCCACTAGCAAGCCAGTCTCGTGAAATTTTTGGGCAAACTTGCATACAACTCGAGCGGTGTGTGCTCCATTTTAGGCAAAATTTATTTTGAACATACGCACAATTTTTCAAGACGCACTTTGTAAATAAGCACTTTGTAAAATCTCAGTATCAATATATCATATGATTTAAAAGGATACCTGTGTTTTGACCATCCTGTATGTTATTGACTATATTCCATTTGTAACACATGGAAATATAGGTCTATGAAAGTCCTATATACTTGTGTCCTTTGAAATGGCAATCATGAATCAAATACTCACCGGGGTTTATTTATTTCTACTCTGTTGAGCAGTTTGTTGTTGAAAATTTACAAAACCGGTCCGGAGGTAACAAAAAGTTGTGAATGAATATGGGAAGATACCTTGAAATTTGGTATACAATCGTCTGAAAAATAAAATATTTTGTCATATTTTTCACCAGATGACTAGAGATGAAAATAATTTTTGTTCCTCAAAAAATTGTTTTACCTATTTTTTTAAACCATATACATATATATTATTTTCACCATAAAAATAAAATTTAATGTTATATGTATTTGAAAAGCTTTACAACAAATTAGAAAGTTTTTAATGAAAAAAGATTTTTTTAAAAATTCAAATACAATTTATTTATATCGATTGCTTTAAGTAAGAAAAATTTACTTTTAAGAATGTATTTTAAAATAAGAGGATTTACTACAACAATATTATATTAAATTAATATAGCATTTTTCAAAGCAAAAAATGCTATTTATTTTCCAATATTACTTAAGTATCTACCTACCAGTATACGGATGTTCCTAGTTTCACATCTTGTTCTTGTTTCAACACTGGATATAGAAACTTTATTGTTTGCTGTTTTCTTTCGAAACCATAATATTATTGACATTTGTGGTGATTTCAACTTGGTTTGCATTATTTTCTCTTGGTTCAATCCTCATGGTCCATCCACTATGTTGTTTATTTGCTGTTAAAAAAAAACAAGGCGAATAATAAAAAGGATACTGTAACTTATTATCTGTTTGTTTGCAAGTTTAAAAAAATCTAAGGATAAATTTGACCTCATGTGGAGTTAGTTCTCTGTTTTTGATCGTTTACAAATAATCATTAGTTGACTTTGTTTGTTATTGTTTTTGTCTGTTTATTTTTTTGCCATTTGTTAGTTGGTAATTTAAATTTATTGACAATTTCAGTTTTTTGTTGTATATTTACTTTAAAAGCTTGTTAAAGGGGTTTAAATTGTTTGCTGTTAATTCACATGTAAAGTTGTAAATTACTTTTAATGTGATAATAAAAAACAATATAATTTAAATTATCACACAGGGGTTAAAGTTAACAATTGTAAAATATACTTTTTTAACATTGAGAAAATTATTGGCACTTAAAGTTTATAAAATAATAAAAAGGATTTTGTTCATGTTAAAATCATTAGTAATTTATAAGAAAAGTCAACCTTGAAAAATACTGGGACAATAATAGCGAAAATTTTAAATAACGTAGAATTTATGAAAGACTTTTAGTAAAATTATTGCATATATATTATATAATTGAAATTAAATATTCCTGCTTGTGATCTTCTTCCTGAAAATAAAATTATAAATTCCAAAAAATAGTTTTACAATTAATTTATTTTAGTAAAAGCTTCGATATAAATTATGCAAAACCTGAAAATCCAAAAAAAAAAAAACACATAAACCAACTATTAAATTAAGTAGCAAATTAATTAAATATTAAATATAAATCTAAAGATTTCATGTGAAAATTTAATAATAAATTTATAACCCTTTAGAAAAGTGTGTGCTTCAAATTGTATGTACTTAAGATATTAATATTTGCGTATAAAAATTGCATACTCTAAAAGAATTTTGACGGTAAAATTAGAAGCACCTGCATTTAAAAAAGTGGAATTGCATATGAAATTTACTTATTTTGTAGTTATTTTAACTAAATGAACAGTTAACAAAAACTGCAACTATAATTAATTTAAATAAATAAAAGTGTAACTTTGATGACTGCAATTGCAGTAAATATTACCAACATAATTCTTCATGTGTATGAAATTTCAAATAATTGAATATTTTTGTTTCGCTTGCATGCCAAATAATAATTGTTAAAATGTATGTGTATTGATTTGCCATTTTAATGCAAAGACAACGGGTAAAGTAATTCATACTTGTCTTCTTTGAAAATTTTATATAAATGAAATTCTGTGGACTTTTGACAAAACAGTTTAAAGCGACTTAAGATTTAAAAAAATAAAATCTCATATTATTAATAATTTTAATTAATTTATTTATTTGTTTTAATTGTTATTTAAAAGCCCTTTTTGACCAAAAATACATATTACAATTGATAATAAATATGATAAATTATACAGTAACCAAAGAGAAAAACTTGTAAAGTACCTATAAACTAATATTTTGTAAACAGCTTTAATTTGCAGCATATCCCTGAGGGAAAAAGCGGTCAGTTGGGAATCGGCACCTGTCCCGGGATGGGTGAAAACTGAACCGGTTCCGAAAAAACATTTCACGAGATAGGTGAAAAGAGCACCGGTTCATAAAGTATCTTTTTTTTCTTAAAATTTCCTAATTTTCTTAACTTTGGCAAGAAAATCGTAGGAAATATGATAGACAATTTTTATTTTTGTTTCAATTCCTTAAAAAAATTAAATTCTAAATAACATAAAATTATATTTTCATGATAAAAGATCTCATCAGAACGCGAAGTTTTTCAAAAGTTGGAGCCTCTTAGTAGAGCTTTAACAAAAAACCTATTAAGATATACATATATTTTTCTCCTTAGAAATGAAACACGTGACTAGGTATATTACTGGCGAGCACTATGACGTTACTTATGTTATAAAATAATAATATAAAATTGCTTTAAACTTCAAAACTTTACTTTCAAAAAGTTTCATTTAAAATTTGATGAAAAAAATTTTAAAAAACTAAAAAATAGCATGGAATTTTGTTTCTAATTTGATTTATCAACAAATTTGAATAAAGTAGGAATTTCATTAGAATTAAGTTGTTTAGTCAAAAATATTTAAGAATTCGCTTATTTGAATTCTTAATTGCACAAACACAGAAAAATCGGTGAGGACTTGTCAGGAATATGGGTGATTTTTATATCTTTTCTAATAGGAAACCTCTTTAACTCTAAAGCTTAACCAGGTAGTGAAAGAGTCAGGGAACAGTGGCAGCTCTATCAAACTTATGAAATTTCGCAAATACAAGGTGGCGCAAAAGTAATCCTCCTATCAGAAAATGCTATAAATTTTGCGATTGGCCCCTAATGTCAGTTCTGTTTTGACATTTTTGTAGTAAACACATGCGAAATACACGTTAATAAACAATGTTACGCTAAAAAGACCAAATAAAAATAATCCACAAGAAGAATCAAAGTTTTTCATTTTTTTTCTTAAATTACAGCCAAAAAACATCGGAAGGTTATTTTTGCGCTACCCTGTACTATTCATACCAATTATTTATGAATATGTTATTTAATTTTTTGAAGGCTCTTGTTTATTTCGGCATTTTTTTATTCTGGACAGTGTCGTATACAGAAAATAAAAACCAACTTTATCGACTATCTACACTGCGTTTTTAAGGGTTTACTTCCACTGAGTTTACAGATTCATCTGAAAAAAAACCCAAGATTACAAGGCATGATGCTTTAGAAAATCTTAGGATGCTTTGAATTATACTAAACAAACACTTTAGAAACCAACGCAATAGATTTAACTTGATATTTCAGCAAAAATCAGCTCTTTGTGTACTTATTGATGAAAGAAATACATTTATTTTGCATATAAGGATTAATCGATTAATCACCAATTTTTCCAATTAATCGACCCGAATAATCGATTAATCAATTTTTATAATTTTTCGAATAATGGCCTAACCGATTAACTGGCAGGGTCGAATAATTGGAAACACTAATATATACCTCATAAATACAAAATTTTAAAAAGAACAACGATTTACATGTTGTGATATATGATTGTATAAATTATATTGATCACGGTTTTGACTTAAATTTCGATTTCGACTAAAGAGCCTTATGCCAAAAACAAATCTTACAATTTTGTTTATTAATGTTACCAGACATAAATATACTTCCAACAATAGGATATTTGATACTTATATATTAAATTAAAATTTTGCAAATAAGTCTCAGGTTCTGGATGCTTGATGACACACCTGACGATCTTAGTAACTTTTTAAATAATAAATATAATAATCCTATTAGACCTTAACTCAGATTTGTGTGATTAAAAGTTTGCTTGGAAAATTTAAATGTTTTTTAATACCAGACATGGCGAAAAATGCATATTTTTACGTTCTTAACTATCATGCAATTGAATTAAATTACTTTAATTACATGTAATGGATATAATTGAGTAATTAACCTGAAACTAACTAAACACAAATACTTTTTATTTTTTTTGTCTGGTATTCAAAAAATCTAAAATTTCCCAAGGCAACGTTAAATCCCACGAATGTGAACGTAGGTCTGATAGGATTATTAATATGAAAAAAATAAACAAGTCAAAAAATGCCAAATGTAATTGAGATCGAGCGCCCCGGTAGGCTAGTTGGTAGCGTGCCAGCTTATCAGTGCGGGGTCGTGGGTTTAATTCCCACCAGAGGTTCTGGTCTGTTTTCGCTACAACGAGCCAAAGGCCTTTGTTGCTAGTGCTCGGTTAGGGTATTAACATTAATTTGTAATTATATGATTAATAAATAAAAAAAAAAAAATTGAGATCGCCCAGAAAATTACATATTTTCCTGCATTCGGAAATTTTTTTATATAAATACTTTTTTTTTTATATCGGCACAAATTAAGCTTTTAATATAATCATTTGTCTGTAAATTCTTGAATCACTGAAATAGATATTAAAAGTTGCAGTTCTTTAGTAAGATTTTCCGAACAATTTTGAGATATCCTTGAACCATTTCAACCGCAACGAAATCCTTTAAGTAATTAATATACATTTAATTTTAATATTCGAGATCAGCACACTAAATCTTAATTAAAAACAGATTCATTCAAATTTTTAAAAATTGGGAATTTTGGACATGATTGGTCATGGATTTATTCCAGAAATATTATTTTGAAATTCATATATTTTAGATAAAATCAAAAAATTGGACTAGTTAGCATTGAAATTCGTGATTTAAGGGTCATCCTCTTTTATATTTGTATATGTATTTAACAAAGGAAAAACAACATTAAAAATAATTTTAATTAATTTTCTTGCACTTCAAATGTAAGCTGCTATTACCCAACATTATACCAAAAGTATACCATAAACTAAGTAGTTCATTAAAAATTTAATTTCCTGTGTTGTAAAAATAATATTCAGTAAACTGAAAATTTTTATTTTTTTAAGAAAATATATTTGTTTATATTAAAATTATCTCTTCATAAAATAGTTAGGGTTTTCATGAAAAAGTCCCATGCAATTCTTGCATACAACAAACTATATAACTCATATATCCATAGTTGTAACTGTTTTCTGGGGTTATCGTGAAAACTCTTAATATTTTAATATAAGAATGAAAGTTGGATTTAATTAAATTTTTCTTATTCTTTTATACAACTTTTTATTGTATGACTGTAAAAGCACAATACTTACACAGTTATTTATATGTGAACAAGATGGGAATAAACACTTGAATTAAAATTTTATATTCGAAATATGTGTGCAAAATTATATTGCATTATTTCCAAGTATATTTCAATACTTTTCTTTCAGCGTACACGCAGCAAAAGAACATGGTTGCAACATGATCATTGCTTCTAAATTTTTCACGTTGTATTCTGATATAGCTGTCGAAATCAAGTTATTAGTTTGTAAAAAGGTTCTAATTAAGCACGCGGTCGCTACCGTAATTTTTATTGTTAATATTTTATTATTTATTGATTGCCACTCTCTATTTTATAACATAGTTCAATGAATTATAGAGCAGTAACAAAATTCTAGCATGATATTTATTCAAGTATAAAAAAATGGTTGCAATGAAGGAATAATTTAAAAGCAACTAAAACATGTCAAATGTGCAGTAATTTTATTGTTTTATTTTTATAAAAAATATTTGGTTTGTATCCGTTTCATTACACGGAGTAGAATATAATTGTATTTTATTCTCAAAAATTATTATAGTATGATTCAACATATTACCCGATATTGTTATATAATATTATAATAAAATAATGGCAATTTACTTGAGAAAATGGAAATTATAAAATTATTTTTCTATGACCTTAATATTCTCGCAGAGCTTCGTAGATTGGATTCTACTTTGAATGACTTTCCTAAAAATCGAATTCAGTTTACTTTATAATCGAATAAATTTCCCATTAAACATTCGCAGAATTCATTCACGTCTAAGAAATTCAATCAATTTATATTAATCGATTTTAAAATGGGTCTATTATCGACGGCAACCGAACTTTAGTTGCGTTGTCAACTGGCAACTAAACTGAAATTATAATTGGTATTGTATAAGGTAACTTTCCTCAGTTGCCAAAAAGTTATCGATAATGTAATTTTGACAGATTAGCAACTGAAAATAAATGTAAACAAATAAAAAGATTGATAAAGGAACAAAATTAATAAAAGTGAATTCATTAAAAAAAAAACAAATTTATAAAAAGAAATTTTGTAAAAAATTATTTTAAATATGCGGATCTGTTTTTTGATGACGATGGAAAGGCTTCAAAAGTGTTATCTATTAGACGGAACTTGAGGGACAACTCCAATCCTTTAGAATTACCGTCTGTACTGTGAGTATATCTTGATGTTTAAAATAATTTTCAATAAAAAGTTGCTTCTTATAGTTTCAAAGCTTATTTTCGTATTCCAAAAGACGCAGTGGTATATTTAGTGGAAGCCATAAACAATGAATTTAAACAAAGTCGTCGTTCAACGGCAATACCTCCGCTATTAAAAGTTTGCGCAGCTTTAAGATTTTTTTCTGAAGGAAGTTTCAAAAAATCTCACGGCAATGACTTCAATCTGGGAATGGCTCAACCAACGTTGTCGGTGGTTTTAAAAAAAGTCGTATAATTAAAGCTGAAAGTCCATACCACGCGTTTTCGCTTCAACGCTTTGTACGCATACGCTTTTGTTTTGATCAGCTGTAGTGTAAATTTGTTGAATAAAAAAAATTTAAAATAAACCAATAAGCTTTTTTTTTGTAAAGAACTTCGTGTTTTTTTTACAGCTTTAGTTAGTTTTTCCTCCATTGTGTAGTTTTTAAAATAAAAATATTCTTTTAAAATCAGCTGATCTGTTCGTACGCTACTTATGGCGCTTACAAAAGTAGAAAGTATGTATACATACTTTTCGCGTCATACGCGTCAAGGTACTCTGTAACTTGCAGCATATAATTACACTGATTCTACATTTTTGACAACCTCGTAGGACGCAAATAAGCGCAGCATGCGTGGTATGGACTTTCAGCTTAATAGAACAAAAGCTTTGTAAAGTGTGGATAAGTTCAAAAATGTCAGAAGAACATACATTTCCATATGTTGAATCAACAAATTAAATTGTTTTCTCGTTGTGATTTTCACCATTTTGAAATCTGCAAGTACAAAAAAAATTATTTAAAATATTTATAACAAATATTTTAACAATAAATAAATATACTTACATTTGAATGTTCCCGCCTTTTTTCTTTTGCTTTAAAAAGCTACAGCAAGCAAAACTTTGTGGTTGCCAATACAATCACTATTTGACAACTCAAATTGACAGCTATCAGTTGCCAGTTGCCATACGCAATATCTTTTTGGCAACTGGCAACGCCACTGAGGTTCGGTTGGCATCGATAATCGACCCATAAATCAACGTATTCAATAATTATGAATTCATTCGATTTGCAATATGGGAATTTAATTGAGAATGTTATATTTTCTTTATGCAATTTAAAATAAAATATTGAAAATTTAACAATTATGTTATTTTATTACAATAAATTTAACGATATTTTACAAATACAAAAAGAAAACAACAAAAATCAATTATTAAATTTTCAGTTAAAAATAATTAGTTAATAAAAATGCAAAAAAAAAAATAAAATTGCCAAAAATTGCCAAAAAAAAAAATATAACAAAATTGTAGAAAAAACAATTTAATTTACAAAAAGTACCAAAATCGAAAAATCATCAAAAATTTAAAAAATTGGCAAAATAAAAAAAAATATAAAATTAAGAAAAACAATTGCCCAAATTAAAAACAACAAAATAAAAAAAAATATAAATACAAAATAAACAGAAAATTGAATATCGCGTAGATAAAAGCGATGTAAAAATCTAGCTCGAAACATAAGACATCTAGTGCAAAAAGTTTTTCTTTAACGATTTTCGTTTTTGAATAATTTTTTTTGTTTTAGTATAATAATTTTTTGTTTTAGTTTTCAAATTTGTTTTATATAGATTAGAGATTTTTTAAATTCTAGCATTTTTTCGATATTGACGGCTTTTTTGTTAAAAATATTAATTGAAATTTTGGTGGATTTTCAATTTTTGTATTTATTTGCATTTTCTATTCAAATTGTAGCAATCTTTTATTGTTATGTTTGATTTTTTTCTAATTTTAGCAGTTTTTTATTTTGGGGAATCTTTAATTATGGCAAATTTTTTAATTTTTTAATTTTTGCGATTTTGGTGATTTTTTAATTTTTATTTTTTATTTTTTTGTCTTTGTAAAAAAAACATCTTTTTTGTAATATATAATAAAAATCCAAATTATTCAATCGAATGAAACAAAATCTAATGTACAATCGATCGATTGAATTCCCAAATATTTTAATTGATTCAATTCCCAACGAAAGAATTCAGTAATTGGCAAATTAATTGAAGTCTTTTAAAATTAAATCGATTGGGACCAACAATGAACTCATTCCCATTAAAAAAAATGCAGTTTGAATTTTTAATCATTCCATAATCAGAATTCAAATAAAGGATTGAATTCCTCAAAAGCTCTGTGTTATTTTAAAAATTTGGTGTCCTATTATCGGTGTTCCATAGAAAGAGCTGCTACTATTTAAAAAATTTCATGATTTTCTAGAATCTCTGCATTCAAGGTCGACAATATGGGTATACAACTTCTTATGTTTAAGACTTAAAAATGGTTTCTTAATATTCTAATATGCTTCCATCCAAAAATATTAATAAAAAATTTATTCTGGATTTAAATAAATCAACGTATAGTTTTATTAAAACTGAGAACGGGGTATTTTCTTTTTCATTCTTCCTTTAAATCATATTGAATTTTTTGTTTGCAGTGAAAACTTGAATTTCGTCGGAAGATGTAGTTGTTCAAAATATCAATTAAATAATGTGTGAGTCGTTTTAGCGACTTCAACCATTGTTTTGATACCGAAATTAAAATCTCATTTCCCATCCCTGGTGTAGTTTGCATTTGAAAATTACCTGTGTCATTTTCTTTATTGTATTACATGACAATGATGATTATAATTGTCAGTTTTCGCTTGTTTTTTTAATATGACACCTTTGAAAGTACGTAGAAGAAGAGAAGGTTCGGGTAATATGGAATATTCATTTTATTTTCTTATTTTTCCGTCAAAGTAATAATGAAAACTTTTCGTAGTCAACATTAAACTCTTTGCTATTCAATTACATACCTGTGGTTAAGACAAAGATATTTATCCCAACTATTTCGAAAACATACACGCGAAAAATCTCAAGTCTCTCAAATTTTTTATTAAGAAAATGGCAGGGTAGTGTAAAATGTGAAAAATATACAGAAATTTTTAAAGGATCGTCAAGTTTTGAATTTCGAGGTATTCCTCATTACACGCTTATGAACAAAATTTGGAAAAATTAATAAACAATAGCAAAAATTAAAAATTATCCGAGCGCCCCGGCAGGCTAGTTGGTAGCGTGTTAGCTCATTAGTGCGGGGGTAGTGGGTTCAATTCCCACCAGAGTCGATGGTCTGTTTTCGCTACAACGAGCAGATAGCCTTTGTTTCTAGTGCTCGGAAAGTGTATTAGGATATAATTTGTAATTATATTATTAATATAAATAAAATAAAAATATAAATAAATAAATAAAAATTATCCATTATAGCACTTTACTATTCTCTTTTATTGATTTGACCAGTAAATTTGTACAAAATAAGTCATTAAATATATGCAAGAAAATAAGTAAAATTACCAATTTTCTTTTAATTCTTATTGTGAAGTAACGCTTGAGATTATACGAAGACGGGTCAATGTCCATGACTTTTTTGAATTTCCCGCCACTTAACTGAAAGGTAAGACTGCTCCTGTCAACAGGCATCTGTGAGTTAACCTCTGACAAAATTTGAACAAGCTGCGTGATTTAGTTTGTGTTTGTCAGTCATTGATATCATACTACCGAGTGATTTGATTTGAGAATTGAGAAGAAACTAGAAAATGCAGTTTTCATGCCAAAAATCCATGAATTGATTTCTCATCAGTTCTATTCTCCGGCTTTAGCCCCGAGTGACTATTTCTTGTGTCTAAACCTGAAGAAATGGGTCGGCGGAAAGAATTTTGACTGCAACGATGAAATCATCTCACTAACAATTACCTATTGACCTTGATAAATCTTATTTTTTTTTAAGGGATAAAAAAATTGCAGAAACGTTGGACAAAGTGTATAAGGTTTAAAGGCGCCTATGTTGAAAAATAAATTGATTTTTTATTAAAAAACCTGTGTTCCATTTAAAAAGTCACGGACTTATTGACCCGCTTTCGTACAATGTCATATGTCATACTACATACATATTAACAAATTGTCACTAGACCATATATCCTGCATATCCCACATTACCCCTACTTACTCTAGTAGTGTTAACAATTGGGATAACATTCCAGAAAAAAAGGATATTATTTAAACAAATTTGCTAATTAAGCTTTGTCATCTTTACTGATGGCGCATGATATTATTCTTTGTGTGTTTACGTGCATGTGAGTATGTCAGAGATTTTTTTAGTGACAACCCGCAGTTTAAATGTATAAAATGGAGATTCATTGAGGAACACGAGATTTTTCCTTATCATCATTTTATTGTTGTTAAATTAAATGAAATTAAATGACATTTTCATATTATTTGAAAATATATTGTTAGTATTTTAATACGCTACACTCTACTACTGCTATTATTAAAATAAAAACTCTAACAAGAAAAGTCTCCCGATAGAGTTCTCTATGAATTTCGTAGAGTAAGGGACCTATGATCAGAAAATAAGTTTTGACGAAAAACGACTTTAAAGTTAACAAGTTTATTTTGATGCGCCTGAACGTTTAATCGGGGGGTTTCGGGATCGCTTATTACGAATCTGGTATTATAATTTAAAAATTAAAAATGACGGATCCAATATGGCGGATATTTTTCTGTAATATTATTGGATTTGCTTCAAACTCGTCACTCAGGGGTTTTCGGGGTCGGTGATAACGTGTTCCACTTTGAAAATTTTTAATGGGGGACCCAATATGGTGGACCATTTGAATTTTAAAAATCCGACTTTAAATTCATAATCAGTGATCGCAAAAACCTTTTAGTGACAATTTTAAAACAAATCTGAACAATTTTTAAAAAACTAATCCCCCATTTTCAATCCTCCATTTTGAATTTTAAAACATAACACCAGATTCGTAATCAGCGACCCCGAAAACCCCTGAGTGACGAGACGAGATTCAAGCAAATTAGATCAATTGAACAAAAGTTTGTCATATCGGATTCTTTTTAATTTTTTTTTATCAAATGTGTCTATTTTGAAGCTAATATATGACAAAACTGTTGCATTAGAAAAAGCGTGTTGTCTACTATAAGAATCACAAAAAAGTAAAACTCGATTTTTTCGACCCATAGATCCATTTTAACTTTCCCTGGAGATAAAGGGCAATTCCAATATTTTTCTGTTTTGAGTTAATCGTTGTATTAGGTTTCGTTTCTTACTATCTCTCATTTTGCTAAAACAAAGAATGTCAAAATTATCCCAGAACAGCTTCATAAATGAAATACTGGCCAATGTCACTATAAACTCATCTACAAAAACCATCAATTGCAATTTTCTAAAAAGTGAATATTTTGAAATTGGCTGTTTTAGTTCGAAGCCTCAAAATTATGTCCACATTTTTTTATGATTAGAGACAAAAAAATATAGTAACTTAACATAAGGCAACCATTTGATTTGATAATTTACATTAGTTTTAGGCAACTGAACATGTAAAGCATTTCAAAGTCATCTTAAACTTAATTTAATTTAATATTTCGTTTTTTTTTTTTTATTTTCTAGCAAGTATTTTTTTGTTAGTTTTTTACTTCAAACAAAAATCTTGATTACATTGTATTAAATTTTGTGTTTGTCAAACAAAGCATTATCACACTCCCTCACATAGGACCAAAGAAAAACACAAATATGTATATAGTAAAATGGTATAAAGTTAACTTGCCCGTTTCAATTGTACAAACATACAAATTCTCTAGTTCTGGTCTTTTGATATGCTAATAACAAAGAAAGTTTATATTACTTACATTAAATGGCCGAAAATAGAGAGCGGAAAAAAACATTGAAATACAAAGTCTTTGTTTGCATAATATTTTCAATTGCTGTTAACAAA
Source organism: Eustalomyia histrio (assembly GCA_949748255.1). Classification (NCBI taxonomy): domain Eukaryota; kingdom Metazoa; phylum Arthropoda; class Insecta; order Diptera; family Anthomyiidae; genus Eustalomyia; species Eustalomyia histrio. The sequence goes on along the minus strand of OX456523.1, from coordinate 67,956,367 downwards.
CCATAAAAATAAAGTGTACAAAATGTTGTTTGAAACCAAGAAATACGGATTGGGTGTAAAAAGCAAACGTTGTTGATTAGAGTTTGCCGGGGTTGAACAATTTTCAATTCTAATGTTGTACCAGTGCCGAAAATTTGTGGTAAAATATTACAAATCGGCAGATTCGAGTTTTGAAAAGTTACCTAATTTTCTAACAGTTATTGCATATCGTGTGATAAATATATTTTTTTTATTTAACTTTTTGTTTCGGTTGATACCTTTTAAGATAGGGCAATAGTTTCCTAAATGTGAAATTTTTTATTGTTAACTTTGGCAAGCAAAAAAATCCAGACTTAGCAATCAATATGACTTTTTATAAAAATTTTGCTGATACTAATGATGATCTTCTGTAATCAGACATGATTACATTAAAGTTCAAATTTACTCCATGTAAATTCTGCCAGTGTCAGGTAAAACTGTTAGGTTTTTTAAAATTTTAGAGTAATGATTTTGTATCACTATAATAATTTTAATTTATGATTTTTTTATTAAAATACAACTTTTTATAATTTTGTATTTTATATGATAAAACACTACATTAGAAACTCTGGATTAAATCTTGTTTTCTTTTCGTATTTTGTTTTGCAATACAGTAAAAACTTGATAATCCAGACCTCGCTAATCCGGATTATTCGGTAATCCGGACATCATTTTTCATTGCATTTTATACTCTATAACCCAGATTTACTGCAACTTTTTAATCCGGATTGCCTACAAAATGTTGTGTAATGCTAATCTCAATTAATTGTTATTTCAGAATCATAGTTTTTTTTTCTTGTTTTGCCGCAAAAACAAACTATTTTCCTACGCAATTCCAATTTTTTTTTTCAAAAAAGGGAAAACCGTTATATTTATGTGGAAACAATTTTTCATTCTCTAAATGTAATATATATTTACTATATACACATGTTTTTGTTGTTTGTTCTTTTTAAATGTAATCATTGTTTTAAATGAATTATAGGAATATATCACACGATATAACTGAACTATTAGAAATTATGCGATTTTTCGAAATTCGGAAATTTTGATTGCATATCAGACATTAACCGATTATAAAAATGTTAGTTTTCCCCGATTTAGAATATATTTTTCACAATTTTTCCGCTGTGATGCATCAGTATTGAAAATTTTTCAAATTCGGCTCACTCTATTGAACATAGACTTTTTGTTCGCAAGAATATTTTAATGAATCCTGGCAGGTTAAATCTCAGTGTATTGTAATGTTACCAGCACACATTTATTTAAGCAATTTCATGATGATATTCTAGAATTGTTTTTGGTTTATAAAATTAAATATGTTGGTAAATGTTTTACCGGATAAAAAGAGATTATGTTTGATTTTAATTTAACAAATATTTAGTAATCCTTAATGTAGATAAAATTTAAAATCCAATTTAATTTTCCAGAATTGTTTTATATCTATCAAACGGTTTTAATGTTGCAATTTACATTTTAAACAGACAATCATCAATTTTTCGGAGTATGATTTTAAGGTTTTGTAACATCAATATTATTTTTTTTTTTTTTTTTGAATTTTTCTTACCAAACGCCATAAGGATTTTCTCAACATATCAATCTCTTACATAATTAATATATTTGGAAAGGGTTCCAATACACAGAAAATTAAATGAGCAAAAAATAGATTGCGTACTTATTTTTCAATCAGTTAGTAGACAGAGGGAATTTTCTTGAATGAGTTGCAATGAAACTTAAAAAAAAAACTAATGAAGTTTAATTCAGAAAGTGAATGACTCTGGAAACCCAAATATATTGCTGGATCTAATTTGATCTACCACTTTTCGGATCAAATAAAATTAGCTGGATATTACCGCAGATATTAAAGAATATCAAATTGGATATGATTAAATATTGCTCCAGATCAATTTTTTTATTTGGGTATTTTTCTGAAACTAATATTTAACGCTTTTCAGCGAAACTTTATTGATTCAATGAAAAATGATTTAATATCATGCTGGTAGTTTTCACAGAGGCAGTTTTTATGTAAAAGGAATACTTTTTCGAAAAAAAATTTAATTTTTAAAATGCGGAAATGATACTCAAAAATGCTTACTTTAATTCATGCTCTTCCACAATATTCTTTACAAGGAGAGTATCCCGCTTGATAGATACCAAATTTTATAAAATTCAGATATGACATAGAAAATATTTGAGATTGATATGTTTTTCTTGTGTCCTATATTGAAGATTAAGGAAGAAACAAATAACAAAGGCAAATATACAAACGGGAAAACGCTGGCAAGGCACTTTTACAGATGGTACAAGTGCTGGCAAAAAGTGATTTTCCAATCTCTAAATGATAGCATCATTAGATAAACGGGGCAGGGGTTCAAAACGCGTCGGAAAAGAATAAAGGACACAAAATTTTTAAAGCTGGCCTTTAAGCAAACGAGGCATATAAGACTTGAAAGCTAACAACCTAAATGAAGGATTACTGCTGGGTTTGGTTGCGCTATTTTTGATCGCAATAATATAAATCTTGTTGGAAATAACTTTTCATTGTTGAAAAATTAAAATAAGTAAATTAAAAGAAGTTGAAGTTTATAAAAAATTAATTAAAAAAAATAAGAAAAAGTAAAAAAGGCTTAAGTTCGGCTGTGCCGAATCTTTTAATACCCTCCACTAATATCCTAAAAAATATTTATTTATTTTTGATACAAATAATGCAAAAAAAATTGAAGTAAAATTATGGATGTGAAAAGCTTTTTTGAAGTGAAAAAATTTTATGAGACGAAAAAAAATTTTTGTGGTAAAAATAGATTTTAGTGGTGAAAAATATTTTGAGCTGAAAATATTTGAGGTGAATACAAAATATTATTTACTTCTAAGCAACTAGTGAAAAGTATAAGAAAATATATTATGTACACCCAGAAAACAGTATCAGTTGTGGCCACCAATTTGTTGCCAATGGAATTCTGGCAGTTACGACAACTATCTTCATATTAAATTTTATGTTTAGTAGTGAAAACCAATATTGAAATGTCTAATTTAATATTTATATTCCCCATAAATGTTATTACGTTCCACAAAATTCTATTTTAAGAAAAATTTTATTTTTTAGATTTCTCCAGTATCAAGCCTAAGCACCCAGATTCATAATTCAACCTCTTACTTACTGCACTTAATTTATTTTTCTTTGATATATTTGTTATTTAAAAATTTAAATATTTAATTTTAATTCAAAAAAACATATTTTTTTAAACGTTTTCCTTTACCGGGATGTGAATTCGGAAATTAGAAGTACTATGCTAACTCTCTTCCTACTAGCCTAGAAACACTTTAAAATTTTGATGACTAATTTTGAATTTAAATAATTTTTTTGAAAAATAAATTTAGAAGACAATTCGTTTACAAATGCCAATCGTTGGTGGCTTCTTGAATTAATACAATCCACAATTCGGTTGGTTCAACTGAAACCCTAATTTAATGATATATTTGATCAGGATAGCCGTATTTGTAGTTACCACTTTCAAATAGTATTTTCTCGAGTGAACAGACATATTATTAAATGGATCCCCCGTCTTATCTTTGCGCGAAGTGTTTTAATTCGCTAAAATATAATAATAATAAAAAATCTATTGCTTGCCATTTGTGTAGAACCAAATTTCCCTACGGGAAATGAAGGGTTAATTGATCCAAGGTGATAAATCTGTGATAGATAAATGGTGTAAAAAATAATTCAGTGTCTGAAAAGTAGTAATTGCTGTAAAATTACCAGTGTCCCAAATATTAAAATGGTGGTAGAACATTGACTGGTTCTCTCTGGATATATCATGTAACTAAAGAGAAATTAACATAACACTAGTGTGGACTAAAGAAATTGGGACTGTTATAGTTGAAATAATGACAGAACACGCAACTGGTTCAACAAATTTTGCTGTGTATAAAAGAATGTTAATCGGTGGCGAAACCCCCAATACCGTGACTGTTGCAAATCTAACATAATAATAAGCTGATTTTAGCAGAACCGACTTTGCGACTGCAGAAATGATGAGTTAACAGTAATCTATTTCAAAAAGAAGTGATTACGCACATGTTTGATAATGACATATAACTGCATTAATTCAAAAAGAATCCAATGTGCATTATAAAGTGTCACTGACAGGCAAATCAAGCTGCCCACGACTGACTAAGAGGTATCAACAACACTTAAGGGTATATTAAGAAACACTTAGGGGGGCATGTTATCCCTAAAACTATAAAAATTGTTATGGAAAATTTCGACTGACGACCCTTTTATAACATTATTAAATTTTTTTTACAAAATTCATCAAATTAAAATATATAAAAATTAGAATTAGAATTAAAGTTCATAACAAAAACTGTAAAATATAGAGGATATATATAAATTGTTAAATTTCGTTGATGTAAGTCTAATTGTGTGTTGTTTTCGAGTTTGTTAATTTGTTTTCAAACACTCAATATAAAATAGACAACCATCAACAAGCAATGACCAAAGGGGAGAAAGGAGACCATGGATGTTGATTAGGTTGGGTAGCGTCAAACGAAAATACTAAGTATTATTCTATCCTGCTGGTCTGTGGAATTTCTTAATTTTTATTCTCTATAATTTACTAACAAAAATGTTCATGTTTCTTTACAATAAAATTATTTATTAAAACAATATGATTATATGATCTTAAATCCTACTAATACTATTCATTTATAAAAATTATTTTTAAATTATATTAATCTATTTTTTGAATTATTTGAACAAACATTTTTCACAAGTCTGTGATTAATTTATTTTCATTTTTGAGGAATAATTCGGTATTGAATAAATTGGGATATGATTTAATTTATATTTAATTAATTTTGTTTCGATAGAATAATTTATTTTATGATTTAATTTGTAAAATATATATCAAATACACCATTTTTTGTTGAAATGATTTGTTAAAGTTGGTTTATTGATTAATATTAATTCAAAACATGTAACGAGCACAAAAATTGCATAATAGTAAAAAATTCGCGAAATTTTAAACTGAAAGTCGCTCAACACTCCACCCTAGCTGAGCTCATTTTGAAAAAAATTGGAATTCAGCTTGTCTATGCGATAGTTGCGTGTGTATAAACTTTTATATAAATCCGATGAACCACCGAAAATTCCAGAAGATCTAGAGTTTTTGATTTGCGATATATTAAATTTGATTAGGAGTAAATTTAATTGGCATTTGTATTAAATATAAGTTCATTTATTACTTATAAAATACATTAATTCATAAACAATGTATTTTAATATATTTTATTCAATAATTTTTCAAAATTTTCCAAAAATTATCTTTTTGGAAAAATATTTTTTTGGCAATCGGATGCGATTTTGAGAGTAAAATTAAAGGTAAAGTCGGAAAAACATTGGCAGCCAAAGAGCTAATACTTCGTCCAGGGGCATTAGCATAAATAAGACTGTCTGGAGCAGACTTGCCTCCTCAGACCTGCTTTTAACCCCACACATAATTTGAAAATTTTGAATTCATTTTTTGTTTAATTAAATATCAAACAATTTTTTGTTCTTCAATTTTGTTTAAATTTTAAAATAATTCACATTCTGTGATTGTATTTTTTTCTTTTTTTATGAGGAAATAGTTTAAAGTTGCAAAATATAAAAAATTTAAAAACTTTTGCAATAAACATTACAGGTAAATTCAGTTACTGGACCATATGAAATCTTTCAGAAACACGTTCTTAATATGCGACACACGGAAGAAATTTTGACAGGTTACATGCTAATTAATTTTCGTTTGATCTGTGACATGTTCACTTTCAACAGTCAAATGATATGTCACGAAACTATTCATTCCCTACAAGTCCTTCAACATAACACATTGTAATTGATATGTAACCAGTTTTTTATTAATTACTTGTCCTCAGTCCTGTGGTATATACTTTTAAGCTAGCCACGTAACGTTTCATTTTGCACTAGTTCTGATACACATCACGAAATGTCTAACATGAGACTAGTTATGTGTAAGATAATTAAAACCTGTTCTGTTGCGCATTCACTTACACCAATGCAGTGATATGGTACCCTACACAATGTCAGCGATATGTCACAAGTAGCTTAAAAGGTAGAAATTTCCACCTCCTATGACGAGCCCATGTTTAAGTTACAGGTTACTTTCATGTAAGAGACAGGTTTCTGTCACGAAATTCCGGTCACGTGACTAACTCTGTGACTGGTCCATTTCCCGTAGGATTCATTTAATTTGTGCTAATATTGATGATAACTTTCTTGATGTATTTAATAAAAATAAGAACATTGTTTTTAAGTTGTTTTAAAGTTACTTCTAATCTTCTTTTACATATCTCTTCGTTAACAAATGAAGTGAGAGAGCTTAAAGAAATGCTGAATTCATACCTTATAAATGAACTTTATGATTTGAAAAGTCTTAAATCTAATAATATGGGAAAAATACAGAGCAAAAAGAAAAAAAAAATCAAATATTTTAACTTCTGCTCTTAATACAACATAAAGTGATAATGTTGTTGTTATTGCTGATCAAAGTGCAAGTGTACTTGATGCTGTAAATGTTGAAAATAAAACAAATAAAGAACCCGTTTTTTCTGTTACGTCCTTACCATCTGTTTCGTCTAATGCTCCTGAGAATAATTTAAATACCAACAACAACACAACTGATTGGGTTAGTTTACAGAGGCGTAAAAAAAAGAAGGGGCTAATTGCATATGGTGTCAATTCTTCTGAAGAGCTGGCTGTAGTTGTTCGAAAAAGATGGGTATATCTATCTTCTTTTAAGCCGACTGTCAGTTGTGAAAAAATAATAAATTATATTGAAAAAATTACAATGTTGGTAGTAGTCATATGGCTTGCTTTAAATTAAATTAATTAAAAAATATTCTGATATAAGTCAACTTAAGCGAATAAACTATAAATTTGGTATATCTCATTGCTACAATAATGAGATACTTAAACCTGAGCTTTGGCCAAATGGTATTAAAGTGTGTGCTTTTTTAAATTTTCAAAAGAAGGCTCCACCTCTAAATCAGCATTAGCCAGTGGTGGAAATAATATCAAATTATATTATCAAAATTTATTGGGTATAAGAACCAAATCCAGAACTGTTTTCGATTTTTTGTCCTAATGTGATTTTGACAAAATTGTTTTGGTAAAAACTTGGTTGAATAAGTCTTTTTTGATGTAGAATTTTTTGAAACAAAGCTTTTTAATGTTTTCCTTAAAGATAGAGCTGCTGAACTCACAGGGCTTTCATTGGGTTTTGTTTGCCGTAAGAAGCAGTTTGAAATCATCTTTATGTAGCATTAATAGTCATAATGGTTTATTAGATCAATTAATTGTTTCCGTCTCTGGTATTGATTTTTCTCTGTTTTTGGGTGTGTCTTACATTCCTCCTAATAGTCCAGATAGTTTATATGATGCTCATTAGACCGTACCATCTAACAGGCAAAAAAAAAAAAAAACATTGATATATAACCCTTTAAGATCCGACTGTAAATACAGAAGATATGACAAAAAAATAAAAATGCCCTACATTCAGCAACATAACAAATTAAAAAAAAAAAATAAAATAATAGTTCCGCTGGAATTATTGGAACTCTTTGCTAGCAAAAGTTTATTGCTTTTTTGCGAGCTTTTATTTTAAAATATTAGGGTAGTACATTAAGGTGGTAGCAACTGAGATCTGGTGGGTTAATACTAGAACGGGTTACTTGAGGTCAATGCCTCCGCGAGACAAAAAACATTGATATATAACACTTTAAGATCGGACGGTAAATGGCGAAGATATAACGAAAAATATAAAATGGCGACCCCTACGTTCGGCCAAAAAAAAAATAAAAAATATATTTTCGAAATTTTCTTGTTAAAATACTTTATATTAGAGGGTGTACGGTGAACTTTTTTTTTGAGGTACGGTCTAATGCTCATATTTGTAATTTCACTTCATTGGGTGAGAATTTGACAGTAAATGATAATCTCTGCGTTTATGGAGATTTTAATCTTAAAGATATTTTTTGGTCAAAATTTTCGGATAATTCTTTTCTATCTTTACCTCATAATGTTAATCATAATCATGATATTAATTTTGTAGATAGCTTATTGAGTTTAAATTTAAATCAAGTCAATTGTTTTTCCAATAAACTTAGTTGTTTTTTGGATCTCATTTTTATTGCAGATGATTGTAAATATCAAATTAATGAACCTTTACTGTCAATTTCTCCACCCACTTTACACCATGTTCCATTAATAATTGAAATGTCTAATTATTACTTTTTTAAATATTCCCGATCTTTAATTTGCAATAATTTTAACCTTTGTAATTTTGATGTGCTCAATTCGATATTTGATTCTGTTAAATGGATTGCAATGTTTTCGGGGCATGTAACGTCAGTATGCTATGAAGAATTTTTAAATAAAGTTGTAGCTGTTTGTCTCGATAAAAAAAACTTCCATAGTATAATAGTGCCTTAAAAAAGCTAAAGAAATCAAAAAAGATTCATTTAATCTGGTGATTTTGAATGTAGAGAAAAATTTTTTTCATTACCAACGTGAATTAAATTTTTTAAATAAATTTCTCTACAACCAATATCTCATTGAAAAGGAGCAGACAATTAAGAGCAATCCAAAAGCTTTTTAGTCATTCATAAAATCCAGAAACAAACTTCATATATTACAGCAACAGTAAAATTTTAAAATAATATTTCACAGTCATGTGATGTCAATATATTTGCATCTGTCTTTAAATCTAATTTCGAGTCTTTAACAGTTAATAATTTTTCCTCTTCAACACCATACACTAATTTGAATATAGATTTTTTGGTTATTTCTGAAGAAGATGTATCTTATGCAATTTCTAAAATTAAGAGCGGCTTTAAATTAGATGTCGATGGTCTCTGTGTGCTTCATCCCTAACATTTGCTTTAACTTATATTTTCAATTTATCGCTAGAAGAAGGAGTTTATATTGATCGATAGAAATCGGCAACAATTACACCAGTTTTTAAGGATGGGAAGAGGGATGACGTGATGTGTTACAGACCTATTTCCAAATTATTCTGAAAAGTTTTTTTTCTTTACAAAATCTTGGATATCTCTAAACCAACGTATTTTTTTTCGGGTAGAGCTACGCTAACGAACTTAACAGTTTTTAGTGAATATTGTTTAACTGCTCTTGAACATAACAGCCAAGTCAAAGTAAATTATACCGATTTTTCTAAAGCATTTGACAAATTGTCACATTCCATTCTTTTTTCAAGATTACTGCAATTTGGCTTTCATTTAAACTTTTTGTGGAGGATTAAGACATATATATCTAATAGGATATGTACAGTTGTAATTGAAGGTTTTGAATCCAGACCCTATATGCAAACTTCGGGTGTACCTCAGGGTAGCAATTTGGACCCGTTGTTTTTTAATTTATTTATTAATGATACTTCTCTTTGCTTTAAGAAATCAAGATTTATTTTGTGCAAATAGTTTAAAAATATTTTTACAAGTTGACTCACTGTGGGATGTTTTTGATTTACAAATCGATCTAGATAATCTTGGAGAATGGTGTAAATCAAATAACCTGCATTTAAATCTTGACAAGTGTCATCACATTTCATTTAATAGGTCTTTGCATCCTTTTTATTTTGTTTTTAATATTAATAACTACGATTTAAAAATAATTAAATCTAAACTCGACTTAGGTGTGGTGTTTGATACCGCTATGTCGTTTGTACCTCATATTGAGTACATTGTTAATAACGCTTATAAAATGCTTGCTTTTTTAAAGAGAAATTGTTTTGCATTTTCTGATCCTTACACATTTAAATATATTTATACTTCCTTCGTGAGATCGAAGTTGGAATATGCTTCTGTCGTTTGGAGTCCTCATGTCTCTATACCCATATCTCCCGAATTAAGAGAGTTCAACGTTTATTTTTAAAATTTGCTTTAAGATCACTTTATTACCTAGAATCTATTCAATAAGAATCTAAATGCCTTTTTATTGGCTTGCGTACTTTAGAATTCTGCCGAACTTTTCAATCGGCTTTACTTTTATTTGATATAATCAAACATAATATTGACTGTCCTGACTTGCTATCTTTGATTCCATTTTATGTTCCATTAAGAAGTCTTAGGTTTATTGATGCCTTTAATGTCCCAATTCATCGGACTAATTATGCTATCAATGGTACGTTAATCTGCACATTTATTTTTTTTTAATCATATTAATTTGAGTCTTCAGAAAAAATCTAAATCTTTTATTGAATTTTTCACAACAAAAAATAATTTTAAACTATTTCTTTTTAATGTATTATAATAAAATTTATTTTTCTTGTGAATATTTTTTATACTTATTTTATATTATTATATATTATATTTACTTTAATCATTGTCTGTAAGGAGTTTTGTGTCCATAGACTGAAATAAATAAATAAGTAAATAAAAGGTAAATAATTAAATAAATAAATAAATAAATATCAACAATTTTTAATTAATTTGATAGATTGCACTAATTTTCTAGCACATTCACGAAATATATGGTTGTTTCTACTGTACGAAATTTCTAAACGAATTTAAATCGTAAAGTCGATTGGAAATACCAATAATTGGATATTAGTATGCTTTTTCGATTACTTTTCTCTCTTTTTAATTCCAAATGTCACATTTATGGTATATTTGTATTTTGGATCATATGTTATACCAAATGAAATAAAATCCTTACAAATAAATGTTTATGGTTTTAATCGAATTGCAGCCAATCTTTTATCTGCGTGTACCAGGTCGCTACTATGAAATTGTATGTACTAAAATACACCAATTTGTATGGAAAATTTAGAGGTACCTTCACATTTTCACTTATAACTTTTTCACCATTGGACCGGTTTTGCTCATTTTTAATACCAAGTTTCTCGGGATGTCGTGATCGCCATTTCAACATACAGACGGACATCGCTAAATCGACTTAAAATTGCATAAGGTTCACCTATAGACGTATATTTCGACATGTTGCAAACAGAATAACAAACTGATATAAGCCTTCACCATATATGGAATTAAAAAATGTATTCCTGTAACCGGACTCGAAATCGAAACCTTCTGCCTGATCCTTTTTTTTTAATTAACTATTAATATTTACGTGAAATAATTACTCGCAAAGCATTTTTTTGCAAGCGCTGATACAGCTTACTAAATAAACATTCTCCCAGTCATTAATATTTAATTCTTCCGGTACACATTGGTTTGCCAGTACTTGATTTTGTGTACCCCTGGCTATTTTCGACTGGCTACCTTTCCTCTTATAAAACAAATTTCTTCCTTATATAACATGGGTGATTCTTCATTTTCAACCTAGAATTTACAGTTTGAATAACACATTTTTTTAGTTATACGGTGGAAGGGTGTAAAGCCCTCCATGCGGCAACATTGATGTTCTTAGTTTTATAAAAGCAATATTTTTCAATTTTCAAGGATACAAAATTTTATTAATATTACTTCGCCTTCTATATTATATATCCGGCATATATTTACAAACTGGTGATAAGTAAATTCGCATGAAAGATAAACTTTTCTTTGTTTTTAACTATAAATGACATTTACTCTGAATACTAAACAATACACATATTCATATAAATTATATTATTTACCAGATTATCCCATGATTTAACACAAAAATTTAATAAAAAAAAAACAAAATTACAAACTCCCTCTTATGAAAAACAAAACATGCCATCCACAAACACAACTACACTGCAACATAACTACTCTTAACAAAACTGCTTCATCATTGAAGTAAAACAAAAAAAAATATTTTCAAACAAAAATGCAAAAATAAAAGAATATTTAAAAGCAACCCAGCAAAACCACACATTACCAAGTAATGTGTAAAGTAATGTATAGCCATGGGGGCCCATGCATTACTTTATACCTTACTTCATTGATGAATAGAGTACTCAAAAACCGAAAACCGGTCAACCGGTTTCTTTTTTTTTTAAACCGATCGGTTTCGAATATTTTGTAAATTCGAAGAAAACCGGTCTTTTTTGTTTGGTTAACCGGTTTTTTTAATTAAATCACCAACTGGGTTACTTGGTCTCTTTTATTTTCTCCGAACACTTTTATAATCGTTTGTTTGGTTATTAAGATTTAGATGTAAGTCCGATAAATTCCGATGAAGACTTAACTTTGGATATTCCATATTCAAATAGTTTAATTTCTGATCCAAATAACACAATAAACAATATTCAAAATCCTAAAAAAGAGATTGTACAAAATTATTCATCATTATATGATGATTTCATATATCTTGATAAATGCGACAAAAGAACTGAAAAGTTTGACAATTTATATAATTGTCTTTAGACTATTTGTCCAACATCTACTATTAGTGAAAGAGTATTTTCCACTTCTAGCTTTATCAAAAGCAAACAAAAAAATCGTCTTAAAACGAAACATTTAAATTGCATAGCATTTCTAAAATATTATTTTAGAAGTGAAAAATATATTTTCTTTTTACATATTTAAAATGTAATATTAAAAAAACTTTTTAATGCAAACGTTTTAAACGTTCGAATTACTAACGTACCTATTATTACCAATTTACAAACTTAATGATCTCTATTCATTTGATATGAATATAGTTTTATAATATTAATTTTTAAGATATTATATAAAAAAATATTAAAACCAATAAATGAAATGTTGAAATGAAATACAATAAAAAAATTAAATTTAAATGAATATATATATATTTTTTTTACTTTATATATTAAATTTCTTTTTTTTTTTTTTTGTTTGTAATAAAAACAATTAACAAATTATATAAGCTTTTTATTAAAAAAAACCGGTTGATAGGTTTTTTTCGCAAAAACCGAAACCGGTTATTTTAAAGTTCGATTTTTCGAAGAAAACCGAAACCGGTTTTTCAAAAGGCCGGTTTTTTGAATACTCTATTGATGAATAACTCTAGATAAAGCAAGGGGCAACTTGTTTGGTTAGGATGGGAAAAGTAATGTGTCTAAAAATAGAATCTCATAAAAACAATATTACAAATATATCAAACATTATTAAATATAACGTGGTCATGATGAGAATCGAACCTGGGAACTATGGTTGCAAGCCGAGAACTCTACCCACTGAACAATCGACGCATATGATTGCTTTAAATATAAACAAATTGTGGCACTTTGTGTTTTCGTTCGTGATGTCGAAACATACTTGCTTACAAAACAAACTCAAATTAATGAGTCTATAAAATGATTTTCAAAAATATTTGAATTATTACTTTACGTTTACAAATTATGAAATACGTCATTACGTTATGCTTGCAAATAACGCTAAAGACAATGAGCTTTTATTACAAGGTAATGCATGTGTACAATATCGTATATCTCATCTATTACCAAAGTTTTGCTGGGACATACCATAAATGAAATAAAAAACAAGCACTTTATAACATAGAATGTGATGCAAATGATGATGATGATGACTCGGATAAAAGTTGATGGTGACAAAAACAGAAAACTTATAAAAAATTAAAGAATAAACACATACAGTAAACTCTCATTTATCCGAGTATGCATTAATTCGAATGTCGTTTTCTTTTCATAAGCTACATTGAGGGAAAAGATTGGTTGAAATCCGATAAAAACCATTAACATTTATTTGAAAGTATATTTTTTCTTATGTGGAATAACCTATAATCTGTTAATAAAGCAAGAATATTATTGGGAATTAAAAAGATGGAAAAGAAATTACAAAACAATCCTATTATCAAATTATTGGTATTTCCAATCAACTTTAAAAATAATTCGTTTAGAAATTGTGTATAGTAGAATAAACCTTATATTTAGTCGATATATAAGAAAATTAGTAAAATCTATCAATTTTATTAAAAAACTTTCGATGTTTAAAGGTGGCAATTAAAAATATGGTTATCCTAATCAAATATACCATTAAATTTGGGTTTCGGTAGAACCAATCGAATCGAAATCGAATGTATTAATTGAACCAATGGATTGTATTATATTGTATTGATATTATATATAAATATTTATTGATATTTTTTTTCTAACAAATTATTAAAATTCAAAATTTCAAATTTTATAAGGGTTTGTGGTGTGGTGGGTACAAAAAAATATTTTTTTTAAATTAAAATAAATTATTCTACGGTTTAAACAGCAAATATATCAAAGAAAATTAAAATTTTTTTGTGGCATGGTAACCGCCAGAAATCGGTTGGCCTCAAATTCGGTGCCCCCATATGATATCGTTATCTTATTCTACGATCCGAATTGATTGCATTTATCTGAATTGAGTAGCTAGTACTTATTTATATATAACTTTCGGGTTTTTTACAAGTTTGTTTTTCATTAATATTTCTCTAAAGTTTTATTGACTTATTTCCAACCTACTTTATTAAAGTTTTCACGTAGCATGCTTTCCTGCTAAATTTTTCCAACATTTTTATTTTATTCATCAACTGTTACCTCGGATAAAAATCTACGAAGTTGATATCTATATTTATCATATGTAATTGTTAATAAATATGACAAAGTTTATTTCAGGAGTGTGGTAGTTTAAATCTGATGAAGATCCGAATAGGTTCTAAAACCAGGCTTGCCAGACTGGAGGTTTCGTTCCCAAATTGTAAATGTTTTTTGTTGGTCTTGGGAACAAAAATTGTCGATTAGGGACAGAGGACTGTTGGGATTTTGAGGAAATAATTAAAATTTCTGGTAAATTGTTTTAATTTTGAAAAATTATTTTAAGTTGGCACAAACACCTTTAAATAATAGTACAAAATTAATCTGTAAAGTTATATGCACGTGATTTCTTAAAAATTTTGCAAAGTTTAGTACATATGTATAAAATAAAACAAATAATATTTGTAAAGATAAAATCGTTAAAATTCTCATAGCTTTTGTAATACAACTAATTTAATATTTTTAGAAATTCTAAAAACGTTGTCCCCTGACGATTCTCTTAAGCAAAGATGAAGTCCGGCTAGGAATCAGCCTTTAGCAAACAAATTTTTCAAAATTTGTTTAATAAATTTTGAGATTTAAGCACTTTTATTTCCTTAAATGCCGTTAATGTTAAAAATATATTTAAAATATTCGAAATATTGTTTAGCTCAAACAATATTTACTAACGGTATTTAAAGCGAATACGTTCTTATAGCCTCATATTTTTATGGGCTGAACTTTGCAGAATTTTAAATAGTCGTACTATTTATAGAAAATAATTATCATATTAGTTGATGATTAAAGTTTTAGATTTAGAATCTTGTTATTTCAGTAAAAAAATTTCTGAAATTTTTAAAAGAAAAATTCAGAGTAATAAAGTTAAAGTTCGATAAGATATTTTTATAGAATTTACAAAGAAGGGCTTCTCTGAAAGTACATTATTATGTGTTTTTTTCTATAAAATATTAAAATTCGAAGCTTTTGTAAAAATACGCCTGTTTAACATTTTTAATCATACAATATTTTTTTGGTATCAATAATTTTGACAAAAAAATTTATAGAACTTTTTTATAAGCGGGAATTTTTTGGGGATATATTTCATTTGTTTGGGGAGAACGAAAAAAATTAAAAGGCAAACTGTCAAGAGTTTACTGTTTATATAAAATAAAAAAATTTAAGAAATTCAAATTCTAACTCATATATACCAACAGTGAAACTATGGGACAGAGTGTCAACCAATATCGAAATTGTAATTATTGAGTTTCGAATTTCAAACTTTACTATGTATAGAAAATATCATATATTTGCTGGTATCACGCGAAAAGAAACGTATATCCCATAGTGCTTTATAACACCAGCCCATGTTATCGGCACTATTCTGTTTATTTGTATATAACCTCCTTCACGACAATGATATAGAAACTACATGTTCCTCTTTTGTATTTACAAAGAATGAGGAAAAATATTTAACATTTACTGGTTTATAGAAATATGCCACATAAGTTTTGTTAAAAGGGATTTTTATCTGGCTGGTTGCTGTTATTATTGTTGTGTTTGTCATTGTTGATGTCGTTGTCATTGCTTGTTTTATTTTAACAAATTCAGTTGTCTTTCGAAATACAAAAAGTTAAGCAATTTCCTGTACCACACACAGAACCAACAGCAGCAATGTCAAGTATTTCCGACAATATACTAAAAAAAATATGAAGAAAATACCAACAATACACATATACAACAACAAGGTTTAGCATACTAAACATTATTGTGTTTGGTTCCTACATTTTAATTCAAGCATGAAAAATATTTTGTATTAAAGAATTTTAAAAGTGTGATAGTATAAATTATTACAAACAAAATTTCATATAAAATAAATATATAAAGGATATTTCATTGGCAATGACAATGTAAATGGTGTCTAAAGTAGAAGGCTTGTTCAAATTCTTTTGGTAGAACGACAAGATGCCTAAGAATTTATTTCTAAACATAAAAAGTATTATGGGAAAAAAGTTTAAAGGGCTTATATATTATATGATTTAAAATATTTTTGTTGCTTCCGAATTTTTATTTAAGAAAGCGCTGGCCTTGGGATTTTCAACCAAAAATAAAACCTCTTTAAATTACAAATTTTCATTATTACCAGTCTACTGGTTAGGATGTTAGAAAAAACTAATTTATTTTTGACAAAATTTTTGATAGCATTGTCGGGAATTATCTTATGTTATGTCATACAAAATCATATCTAGTTATAAATTATGTATGTCACATACAGGACCATTTATATAGAGCGTTTAAAAAATCATATTACTTATACAAATCCATATATATTTATATATGATAATATAATAATATATTGTACTTTATCAAAACAATTTTTGAATATGGTATAAGATATAATTATATATGATTCAGGTCCCAGGTCAGAAATATTTTTTAATATGGTATTAGATATATTTAAACACTGCACATTTTTTATAAAACCGAAAGAAATAATCATATGTATAAATGTAATTATATAATCAGATAAGTACGGGAATAATGTGGTCTCATAAAAATAGCCATTTATAATTATTTCCCATTTTTTTCATATTTCCCAACATATAATTATATATATGAATCAGGAAGTCTTAATCCTGCTATTTTGAATATCACAGTGTGGCTGAGTGAGTTAAGCCTTTGACTGCAACTCTGGTCGACTGGGCATGATAAGTTCAATTTTTTGTACAACAAATTTTTCATAAATATTTTTATAAATTAAAATCCATACAAAATATTTGTGGATCTAACCTGATACAATTTCGACTGATAATTTTTGGATGAAATAAGATGTTACTAATCTAATTTAATCTGCCATTTTTTGGAAAAAATAAAGATTTTACAAAAAGGGAAACATTATTCCCCTAACATCTTTACCAAATCCCATCGGCTAAATATTCTAAATTTAAGTTGTGGTCTAGCTGAAGTATGGACTAATTCACAAAGGAGATTACATGTATTTGGAATTTTCAAAAAGTACGTGAATTTACACTTCTAGTGAAAATATAATATAAGAGTGGTTTTTTGGTAATTTTTACTGCGAGTAGCGAAAACTTTCGACTTGAAATAAGGCTTTAAAAACATGGGCTAATTTAATGAATTGGAATTTGAAATAAAAATGTGGTCGAAATGGGGTTAGGAAGTGAAACGGCAACCAAATTTTTCCAGAGAGCCCAAAAAAAAGGGAAAAAGGTCTCCCACTTAACATCCTGCTCAAACTCCTGGGGCACAATTTTTAAAATTTAATATATGTATGAGTTACCTGAGGTAATTCACATTTTTGATAAAATATGTGGTTTTTAAAACGGAAAAAGTGTTCCCTTTGTAATCCGGTGTTAACCCTTGAACCTAGAAATCTGAAGTAGAAACTTTTACTACAAGAGGTTGCCTCAATAACAATTCTGTAGTCACATCCAAAAAATTTTGTTGATCAACCGCGCCAATCGATTGGTAACCAATTTAGTTGTCAGCAAGAATTGGTGTTCTAGATAATCTTTCCTGGACATTTTAAAGTGAACATAAAAATAACTAAAGCAACATTTTTAAACAAAACCATACATATGCATATTAAGACAAACAAAAAAAATTAACCATTAAAAAATATTAAAACATTAACTTTTGAGATTTTCTGAACCTATAAAAAATGAGTAATTATACTGTTTCGCAAATGTTAAAAGATTAATAAATTTTTAATTTAATATTCTTTTTTTCAATTTTAAAGAAATACAAATATGTTAGAAAGTAAGTGTTATGTAATTCAGCGATCCAACTAACATATTACGGGTATTTCTAAAACAAGAAATAAAGAACTATAAAAATATTCTAGAAATCGTTTTCAATGTGTTATGATTTTATTTCCAAATGAGCTAGAAAAGCGATATTCATTAATTATACAATAATAGTCGACACATGGTGCTACACAAAAAATATTGGTCAAAATTTGTTATACCCCTAATCAACATTTATGCATATTCATATTTGATGCTACTGACTGATGAATATGTAATGTTAGAATTTGAAAAATGTTTATATTAAGAAAATTCCATTCTAAAATTTACCAAACATAAAAAAGACATGTATAAATTCCTTTTTTAAGAAACTTTTAAAATATAAGTTTTCCAACACTCACTACTACATACACTAGTTATTATTATTGCAGGAGTTATGATGCATGCGACATCATTCTTTAACAGAATTGACAGTCATGCGTTTTACACAAATGTGTGTGTCATGTTCATAGTATACTGTGCAATGAGGCATTACCACCACTTTATAGTTTTGAAATTTATGTCTAATATAAGAGGTTTTTAATGTGATTTTCTTTTCTTTTTTCAAAAAAAAAAAATTCACAATTCAATGAAGATATTAGGTGGTGCAAAAGTTCTGTCCCATATATGAAAACTTCTCACATATTCAATAAAATTGCACTGTTGAAAGGATTAAAGTCGAGTCAATTTCCGGACCAAATTTCGGAAAGGTTTCTGATCTTTTTTTATGAACGGAGCGAAAAATATTGACATAAACCTTAAATAAATTGCCGAAACTTTGGTAATGGGTGCGATATTCTCATGCGTTACCTTGTAGTGATAGCTCGTTACCTTTTTCATTATTTGCAAGCATAAAGTAATAAGTTACTCATTATTGATTACGTAATATATGATTTATAAACGTAAAGTAATAATTGAAATATTTTTCAAATTCTATTACTTCTAAGGGTAATGTATGTTTGTTTTGATAACACTAGCGAAAAAACGAGGCGCAACAACTCATTTAAGTTTAAAGCAACCAAATAATATATGCGTCGATAGCTCAGTGAGTAGAGTTCTTGGCTGGCAACCAGATTTCCCTGGTTCGACTCCCATCTTGACCACATTATTTTTAATTACAAATATTTTAAATAAAATATTTGTAATAATTAAAAAAAAAATCCTCTTTTTTAAAAATCTATTTTTAGACACATTACTTTTCCATTCTCGTAACTATATAAGTAAGCCCTTACATTATCACCTCTAAAGTAATGGGTATATACATTACCTTGAGGCTCATCGCGTGTAAAATTCTTCAAAAAAGTAAGGAGTAAAGTAATCCATCGTCTCCTATGGCTATACATTACCTCACCAATTATTTGGTAATGTGTGGTTTTGCTGGGTAGGACCAATTCAAACCAAAATCATTTCGCTTATGTACCACATTGTATGCAAATATCTTTCCGAGGAAAACTTTGGTAATGGGTTCGATAAACTCATGCATTACCCTCTAATGTGTACTCCTTACTAATATCATTATTTTTCAGTATAAAGTAATAAGTCACCAAAAATTGGATACATAATGCATTACTTTGTAATGTATACTCCTTACCTTCAGCATTATTTTGAAACATAAAGTGATAAGTTACCGACAATTGATTACGTAATGCATTATAATTTAACATATAATAATGACTCTTAAACCGGATAAATTAATTGAAATCATACGTAGCATAAAAATCAATATTTTATAAATAATTTTTACCCATCCCTTCTATATTAAAGAAAAATATCTTAGCAACAAGAACAAAGCGTCGGCAGAAAAACGGTACAAAAGGGTTCATCGCCGGGCTTATATTAAATTGTTTTGGTTTTTCTCATAATTTGTTGAAATTTATTAAGTTCTTTTAAATTTCATCATGTTTTGTTTGATTTTTTTGGTGTCGCCTTTTTTATAATTTCAGCTGAGTTTTACGTTATAGCAATAACTGATAACGAATATTGCAGGAGAATTATTACAACATAATTGCCGCCAATAAATATTTTCGAAATCGAGAAGATAAGATAATTTTTGACATATTTGTCTCCATTCTAGACTACGGGATATGCATTTATTTATATTGCACACTACTGTAAAATCTAAAAACTACTGCCATCTATATGATAACATTTTTAGTTTCAGAAACTCTAGCAATCGTGTTCTTATTAGTTTGTATTTTTGTAGAAAAGCCTAAATTAGTTTGAGAACTTAAATATTTGAAGTGGAAAGTTAAAGTTAAAAATGAAAAGTCACAGTAACCAATTATTTTTAAACTCTTCGTAATCATTTAAGTAATCAATTATTTTTTACCCCCAATCTGCTAAAAGGTAACCCATTATTTTTCCTTTTTTTATTAGCATTACTTTGAGGCTCATCGCCTGTAAAATTCATCAATGAAGTAAGGTGTAAAGTAATCCATCGGCCCCTATGGCTACAAATTACTTTACCCATTATTTGTTAATGTGTGGTTTTGTTGGGTTACATTTTAGACCTGTAGTTTGCTTAAAGTTCATTTAAGCAAATATCGGATTCATATGAAGACTATGTTCAAATATGATCCAACTTCCCTCAAGTTTAAAGGCGTGCTTTATGGTCTTATTGAATAATACAACTTTCATTACAGCCAGATTTGGCACGGTTCTAACCATCCAATAGAAATTAACGTAGCAAATTTAATCAGTTTGGACACACGGTCGGACGAATAGAAAACATTAAATCAAATCAGGGTGTGATTCAAAGTTAATTGGTCTATTATAAGGTGGGCCTAAGCCTAATATATATGGTAATAACAAACATCAACACAAACTCATTATACTCATTGACCACGTAGTGGTGTAGAGTATAATGAACCAGAGTGTTGACATACGAGTACCATTGGCGATAGACGGTAATGTGTTGGCAGAATATCGAACTGATAACTGCGGCCAACCCATAGCTGGAAAATTTTTCATAACTTTGGAAAACTAAAAAGTTTCTGCTCTAAAAATATTTGCATATACATAAATTTTAGAAACACATTTTATTTATTAAAAAAAAAAACTTTATTATTAATTTAAATAAAATTTGTATGTGCTGTTATTTAAACCCAAGGCATCGGAATTTCTATCCAAACCTCTACACATTAACAAGGAAGCACCCTTTATGGGTACCATCGAGTTGCAATGAAAGTTGGATATGCTAAAAAAGGATTAACAAATAATAAAGATGTATTTTAGTGTCCAATACCATACTTTATTTCCACGAAAGCATAGGCAAGTTGGGTATAAAATTAAAGGTTTTTCGGAGACGAATTGTTATATTTTTTTCTCATATGTTCTATGTAATGGATTTTTTCGAAAGTCTTTTTAGGCGAATTTTTAAGAAGAGCTTTTTTACATTAATTTTAAATAAATGGTAACACTGGGTCCACAACATAACTTAGTAATATGGGCAAGAATAATATAATTAGGTACCTAAAAATGACACACGTAAACCCCGGGACAAGTAAACTCAATTTTGGGTCGTAGAATTTAGTGGCGTACTCCATTTTATAATGGTAAGTCGTATTAAAAAGATATTTTTTGTATTGAATCAACCGATTTTTTGTTTATATTTAAATAAAAAGGCTTCGAAAACTCTTTTGCAATAATACACTACGTAATATTTGAATTTATAATACAAATCAATCATACGACTCTTGGGTGAATTACGCATTAAGTTAGTTTTTTATTGGTTTGACCCACTGACAATTTTTAAAGACATATTAGTTAAGAATGGATGATATGTATTGTAATTATTCTCTTTCTCATTGCGAAACCTGTTTCCTGATATCGTGCATTATATCTAAGATTGCCAGCATCGACCTTAATATTCATCCGTAATTTTAACATTTAATGAAAACTGTTTTGTTTTTTCCACCACTGATTGGCATTTACATCAAATTTTGCAAAAAAAAAACTATATTATTATTTTGATGCATTTGTGTCATGTTGGCATACAAAAATTCAAATTGGCATCACAAAAATAAGGAATTGAATGGCACCATCCTGCAATAGCAAATGTACAAATTCGACAAGAAAATGGCTTTAAAACTCGATAAAGATTATGAAATCCTACGTTTCTGGTAAGGGATAGTAGAATTCCACAATCGACTGGTAATAAATAAAAATTGCAATATAAATAAAAATGGTAGATATTTGAAATGAAAAAAAAAACAATAAATAAAGTCATAGCCAAAGAGTTTTCAAAGTATTTTCATTAGAATATAATCACAAAATCTCTTAAAACTGCAATCAAAACAAAATTAAAATTGTACATATTTTTATCCTTTTTCAAATTCTTATTAAGAAATAAGTTTATTATGTGCCAACTTGCTTCAATAAAGCCATAGTGGCGTTGAGGCTTAATAATATATGATATAATTTGATGAAATATAGTTACAAAAACTAACAGGAAAAAAACGAGTGATAGGGCCGTTAAAAAGGAATATGTAGCTTATTTTTGTCTTTTCCATTAGATATCCAAATTTCAAAGCAAACAGAGCCCATAAAAGGTGCCTCATTTTAGGGTGACATATTAAATATATGTTAACCTAAATCCTAAATAAATGGTTACAGTGGCTAATCTGTAAAATATAACTAGTTGGTCTAAAAAAGATATAAAAAAAATATTTAATAAAAAAAAAACACCCTCGTGAACGAATTTAAACTCGTGACCTCCTTACTTCAAAACTTATTTGAAAAAAAAATTGTGTTTATGTATCGTTTATGTATATTACCAAACAAAAACAGACATTACCAAGTAATTAAAGGAGTAAGTAGCACAGAAAGGTTTTCACTGTTTACCAGGCTATTTACTCGCTTAATTACTTTTGTTCGCGATGTTCCAAAATTCATTGATGGTCATTACACTCACGCTTACAAACAAAGGGAGAATAATGAGTTACAAGCATAGTTACTCATAGTGAAGAAATAAGTGGTTACCCACAATAATAAATAAACAATAGTTTACCTTACTCAAATAAAATTTCCTTACTTAAAGAAATTGTTAAGAATAACTTGTATTTAAATTTACAAAAAAGAACCTTGAAAATACCAACTTTTTGCATAAAAAAAATTTGAGTTCATAATTCAATGCTATTTCACATTAAAAAGCCTTTAAAATATTAAAAAAATTTGAAAAATCACTTTTTACAGCAGAATTTTATATTTTGTTGTACGTAAAGTTTTTGGAAACAAATCAATATATATAATAGTAAAAAAACAACTGCGAGTATATCATTATTTTGCATGTACATATAAGTAATTCTTTCACCCAGTATAAGTAGGTCATTGTTTTTAAAGTAATGCAAACAGTAACGACCTATCATAACATGTTAATCTACACAGTAACGACCTGTCATTACCATGTTTTTGCTGGGTATTTGTGTATTAAAATATTTATGTAGGCACATCCATATGTAAAGTTTTAAGAATATTGTACACAATTTGTTTTGTAAAGAAGTGTTAAAAGTAACAAAATAACACAAAACATATGCCTGTTAGTGTATTTCTAACTTTTTATGTTAAATAATTTTCAACAAAATAAACATACAATATGGTATGTTTATAACACTACATTTTACTACTTTTTTTGAACATGTTTTTTAAGGAAAAAACATACCTACTACACATATAATTCATATGATGATATATGTATGTTTACCATATTAAAACGGAAATTAAATATGAATCATCACCATTATACTAGAAAAAGTTTTTAGTTACAAATTCAAAAATTGAATACAAATTCCCACATACAAAAATCTTTGCAAATGTATGTAAAATGTACAAATTTTACACAAATCAAAAACAAAATATTTTTGACTTGTTATCTTACCGGCAGATATGCATATGTTTACAAATATAGTAAAGATAATATATTAGACACCTGGTGTATAAAGCAATTCACAAAGAACTGAATTGTAACAATACCCAGCAAAATCTTCTATTACCCCGTAATGAGTTTTCTAAGAAGAAATAAGAATATTCCAATTACACAAGGGCATGTCCATCGTGATAACTCCTTAGAAAACACTTATAACTCTTGCGTTTACATATTTATTTATTTTATTTACTTATTTATTTATTATTAGTCTATTTTAAAAGGACTGGAAAAATATTGTTAACAAAAAATTTTAAAAACTAAATTTTTTTTGTAAGTTTTGTAATAAAAAGGCTAATCGTTACTTTTTTATTACAAAACCTATTATTTTAACCAGGGCATATCAATGGAGGAAACTCCATAACTTATTACTCTTAACTCACAGGTGAAAAGTTTCTAAAAACAATTGGAATTTTCTATCTGAAGTAATGTAAGGGAAAGATGTTTCATATATTATCAGTTTATAATCATGCTAATACCAAGATATTACCAAGGTTTTGCTGGGCAAATATTTTTTGTGTTATTTTTAGATAAAAAAAAATTTTAAAAATTTGATCAATACTTTATTTTTAAAAAAATTTTGTCTAAAAATAACACAAAAAATATTTGCATATAAATTAACAATTTTGTTATGACAGTTGTGTAAAATTATAACATGAATATTTTTTTCAAGGATTTTAGAAGGCTACCACACACTGTAAACATATGTAGCAGATATTTAACAATTGATACTCTGAAAAAATAAAAATTAAAAAATAAAACTAAAAAAAAATTTTTTTAATTATAAAGCGTGTAAAAAATAGTAAAAACGGAGTACCTAGTAAAATTAATACATATACTATTGTGTTAAAAATTATAAATAGTGTGCGTTTCCCTATTTGGGCCCAATTAAATAATATGCAGAAAGCCCATTTAAGCTCCTATGAAAAACAAACTAAAATTATTAAATCCTGCCTTTTTGCAAACAGAGATTTATATAATTTGATCTATGTCGAAAACCCAAACACAAACTAAGCCTAATGGCTAGAAACATTTTGCACGCCAAAAAAAAAATATTTCGTGTGAAAAAAAAATAAATGAAACGAAATGACTTCTTTTTTGTTTTCGCGTGAAATACAAAGCATTTTTATAAAAAAAAATTATACTTGAATTTATTGAATGCAACATCAAGTGATTGTTGATTAGACATATAACATATTATCAATGAGGTGACTAAACCCTGCTAGAGCTTGTTTGTAAATTTCGTCGTAACTCAAAAATTAAAATTGGATAATTCTCATACAGCTTTTTTCGTTTAACTTGTGAGTTATATATGTGGTATTTACAATAATAATAATATACGAATGTATTATGTAAGAGAAAAAAAGTGAGAACGGTGCATAAAAATGTTCAAAAGACATAAAAAAGCTTGTCTAAAATTTTTATAATTCTAAAAAATGTAAATAAGATATAGTTTTTTGTTATGAATGCACTTCAATAAAAATTTTATTTGCTTAAACTCATAACATTACTCTTAATGGCTATGAAATTTTCAGAGATGATGCGAGTGATTTAATATTTTCGATTTTCATAAAAGCGATACTTTAAAATTTATATGATACAAAACTAATTAATCATTAAACGGATGATTTATTTCAAAATAAATGAAGGTTTCTAAAAATTATTTTATCAAAAAGAATTTTAAATATGAGGAGGGATATTTTTAGATACCACAACGAGTTTTATAGGAAAAAAAATTGTGGTGTAGAAAAGTTCAAAATATGAGGAAAAAGCCTCTGAGTCAAAAGAAACCCTGTAGAAAGATCCCAAATATGATGAAAAAACCCTGTTGCTACACTTTTAGGTAGAAAATCTCAAAAATTCCGTGAAATGGTCAAAATCTGAAATCAGATTTAGAGGATCAAGGAATGTTTGTTAAAAATTTAACATTTCGTTGTGACGTTAATTGTTTTTTTCCATTCTTTTTAGGATGGACCAACACTAAGGGGATGCCCCTGCTAATGCAGGAATTAGGATAATAGATTGTGGGAAATAGGGAGTAGTGTGTTTGGACATTTGACTTGAATTCCTCTATATTGTAGGTAACAGGGAAGACCTCTGAGGACGATGCTCCAATGAGACAATAGATCTGGATACCCTACTCTCATTTATGAGTGCCGATTATCTCTTTGTTCACGGCCCAAAAGCTACAAAATAGGTTTTGAAACTTCCATCTCTGGTCGGATATAAGTGGTGTAAATACTAAAGGTGCTGCAATTACATCGAGAGTGAGTTGTAATTTTAAACCGAACTGTTCTATATTTTATTTATGTATATGTTGAAAAAAACTAAAACAGCTGTCAAGTGTTATCTTGTCTCCATAGTATATAAATGTGTAGCACTTGCTATCTAAACAAAGCAAACAAGTATGTGTTGTTTTCACAGATCTTTTATAGTAAAAAGTAGTAAAAAAGTTAAAGTTCGGCATGCTGGCAATTTGATACCCTACACCAACTATAATTAAGGTAAAATTTCTGGAAGCGCGTTAAATTCCCGAAGGATCCTGATACATTTTTTATAAATAGAGCGGAAAATATAGACATAAATTTAAGCAAAATTGCCGAAATAGTTTATTTAAGCATATTCCGGGAAGGTGGGTTTATATAGGGACTAGATTTTAATATAATAAATTTGTTTTATTAATTTTGGTGCATGATTCGCGGTCACACATAACACCCACAACTCAAATTTTCACCAGATATATTCAGTTTTGTGTATTTAAAAACCATTTAAGTCCAATTCAGAAAGGTCCTTTATATGCGAGGTAGGTCTGAGAGTGAACAGATTCCAAGTTCAATAGGATTCGTCCAATAGAAACTTATGTACTAAATTTCATCCAAATAAATTTGGGACCTGTAGTTCGATTAAAGTTCAATTAAGCAAATGAAATTACCATTAAGCAATATACTCGTAGTGTGATTTGTTTAAAATTTTAAGGCGTATTTAAGCTGTTGTATTTATATAACAGACACTACGCAAATTTTAACTAGATATATTTTGAGTATTAGTAAATATCATTTAAGCTCAACTGAGAAAGGATCATTCTATAGGAGGTAGGTCCAAAAATGATTAGATTCTAACCAAATGCGTCCTTGAGTCTATCGGTCCAAGAATATTATGTACCAAATTTGATACAAATGTCTTGATATTTGCGACCTGTAGTTTGATTACAATGTTTGTATGGACAAATATTAAATCGCCTCAGAAAGTGATCCTGGATCGTTGGGTCTCAGATCGATATTTTTGGTAGTTATAAACAACTCTTAATCAAGGTAGTGGTGAAGTGTATTATTATAAAACAGACTCTAATGTTATACGCAATTTTTATCATTTACAGAGAAACAGATTTATAATGTTTAAAGTAACTGACTGTAGTTTATTTAAAAAATTATGCGTAACTTTGTTATTAAATGATTAATTAGATAAAATACAAATAAATATATTTTTCGACTTATTTTGACTTTTATTAAATAATAAATTATATATATATAATTATTTTTATTACAATTAATATTTTCTTTTAAAATGATTTGTTTAAAAAAAATGTTTTTTATTTTTTATAGTTATTTGTATGATAGTTAAAATACTCAAACTAAATGAAATGACTCTTACTTTTACAGACTTTGTAGTTAATTCTTATAACATTTAAAAACCGAAATATCTATTTATTTTAACAGAGTTTGTAATTAATTTTTGTTGAGGGTTAAAAAAGCGAAAAAAATAAAAATAGTTAAAGAAAATATCATTTGTTTTACAAATTTTAACAGTTTTATTTTATTGAAAAATCATTTATTTTTTACGAGCATTGTAAGTTAATTTATTAACATTTAAAAATAAACGAAAAGTTCTTATAGTTTAAATGAAAAGTTAGTAGACCGGTATTAAATGATTTTTCATTTATTTTAAATTATATTTTCAAACTATTATTTTGAGTGTAAGCAATCGAATGGTTATGTTGCGATAATAAAGGTATTCGAGTTTCGATAATAAAGGTATTTGAAAACTGTTACAATAAAATATCGATTTCTTTAACAAAAAATCCGAAAGTCAAAAGCGAAAAATTAGTTAAAGAAATGATTGTATTGTCACGAAAGTAAAAACACTTGTGAGATGATGTAAACGGGGCATTAATAATAACAATATTGTTCTCTAGTCTTTAAGAGAGTTCTTATTAACCGCTTATGGGTAGTTATAAATAAATTTCCAGTATTTATTAAACTTGAAATTATATATTAATTAATAGTATTGATTAAAAGTTCAATTAATTGAATTCAGTATAAAATTCATTTAATTAATATTTACATTAATACCACAAATATAGTTTTAATAAAATATCAGTATCCAACTGAAATTTGGTTAGTATAACAAAAAGCGATTGGTACACTTAAATAATTGTATTTACAACAAAATTTGGTTTTTATAATTAAATTTATGAGCGCCCCGGTAGGCTAGTTGGTAGCGTGCTAGCTTATCAGTGCGGGGGTCTGGTCTGTTTTCGCTACAACGAGCCGAAGGCCTTTGTTGCTAGTGCTCGGTTAGGGTATTAACATATAATTTGTAATTATTTGATTAATAAATAAAATAAATAAATAAAATATAATTAAATTTTAGTTGCTACTATCATATTCAAGGTTATACTACTGGTTGTAGCAACCAAAATACACTTTTGAATTTATTTGGAACTTTATGTTTTTGAATGTGTTATTTTTAGATACGTTAACAGGCCTAAATGTGTGTTTTTTTTTTGCTAAGATAACACACCTTTACGTACTAATTAAACAATTCTCTTCGCTTTAAAGTTCCTTTAGTTAAATTTATTAACTCTTCACATATTTAAGCAAAATATAAATAAAAAAAAATAATTTTTTTGTTTTGCCTATTAATTTACTTTTTCATTTGACGTAAGAACACTCGACGTGTATTTAATCATTTTGTTTTATTTTCATTGTGTAATAAATTGATTTTATTTACAAGTATCGACATGAATAAATTTCTAACTAATTTATCATTAAATCCATTGAGTAAAATTGATAAATTTTTAGATGGTAAGTTTAACATGAAATAAGTGGTACTACGTATGTTTTTTTTTTTGTCAATTGATATTTGATAAAATATGCGATGAATTCAGGGTTGCCAACAGTGAAATAAACAATAACTGTATTTTGCTACAAAAAAAAACCAATTTATTCGTGTAACTTACATGAAAAAAATAAAACGAATTCAAATATGTTGGTGTTCTTGAATTCACTTTAACTCCTTTCTTACTAATTGCATTCGTCAGATGATTAGCAGTCGAAATCAATTCGTATGTATTTTTTTGTAATTAACATAAACATATATTGTGGAAAGAAACACCACCCATATAAATGGAAATTATTTTATTAATTTCAAGCGCATTTTTAACATTTTAACATTTATTAACACTAAAAAAAAAGAGAATTTAAAAAACATCAAAAGTTTACTTTATGGGCACCCGTCACAATAAAGAAAATTTATATATAACCCCCTATATATATTTCGTTTTAAGATCCGTTAAAAAGAATATGCGTTAGGTCCACTTTAGTTAATTTTAGGTAGTAAAACAAGGTAGTTATTTTTTCGCTCAAAAAACAAAACTGCAATTTATTCGCATTAACCGGAATGGAAATTTGTAAAGAAAAAAAAATTTTTTTTCGTACGAATTCAAGAATTCAGGGGCCAAAGTTTTACTTTTAGTGCAATTATCTACACTAAATCATATTTAACTAGTTTCTGATGTAAAATTTAATGGTTTTGGAAGAAATTAAAAAAAAAAACTATATTAATTATAGTATATGTTTGCAAAAATAAACATATTATTTGGTTCTAAATTTTTACCTACACTTAAAATAGTATGTAAGTTAAAATAACAGAAAATGGAATTTACAAGAAATGATATTTCATTTAAAACCCCGTCTATTTACTTCTCATTTAAATCAAATGTTTTTTTATATTTATTTTTAAAAAAAAATTGTTTAAACAACTGACACATCCGTTAGAAAGAAATGATTAATCAGTTAAAATAAATGTTAAAATTTAACTTACCAATTCCGTAAAAAATTAGTGATTTATTTTTATTAGCTTTTTAATATACAAATTGTATATCTGTATGTCGATAGATACATTTTGTGTATGTATTTTTGTTTATAAAGTTCTGCTAATTTGAATGGAAATAATTTTTTATATAAACAAGCAATTTAAACAAAAAACGATTTGGAATTTTTTAAATATTTTTTTTTTAAACGGACAGCAAACAAAATTAAATTTATAATAACTGTAATGGACACAAATAAACCACAAATTTCCGTTTTCTGCCTAAATTTTAATTAAACTTCAAACAAATGAAAATAATAAATAAAAATGAAAAAACGCTAAATGTAGTAAATAATTTTGAACTTATTCTTCCAAATGTTGAGTCATAAATCATTTTTCTTGGACCAGGGATCAAGACTATTAATTCGCGATAAGTACTTGTCTGTAGTCAATAATTAGCAGTTCAAAAAGAGTTGGAAAATATCATGAAAATAAAATTTCCAGAGTTAAAAAAATTATGGCAAAACCAAC
The DNA here is from genome assembly GCA_949748255.1 of Eustalomyia histrio. Taxonomy (NCBI): domain Eukaryota; kingdom Metazoa; phylum Arthropoda; class Insecta; order Diptera; family Anthomyiidae; genus Eustalomyia; species Eustalomyia histrio. Next base: position 67,925,540 of record OX456523.1, on the reverse strand, counting down.
TTGAAAGCTAACAACCTAAATTAATGTTAACTACCATTATAAAAGTTAGGAAAAAAAGTTCTAGATATTCAGTTTACTGACAACTTTAAAACCTAATTTTATGATTAAAAGTTCAGAGAATTTCTAGTTCTGAAATACAAACTTCAATTCGACTTAAAATAAAGTTTTATCACAATCACTGCATGTTGCAGCTCTGAATAGATCTGTTTGTCAATTTATACTATATAATGTATTTTCATTTTATTACCAAATACTTTTTAAACTACATTATAAACAATTTACCTACTAGACATTAAAAGAATTTATAAAAATTTCCCCGAATTAGTGTAATTGCTTTGAAGTTTGCAACACTGACTGCGAGTACAGTAGTCTTGTTTTCTCTAGTAAAGCAAGCAGTCAATTTAATTGTACTCTATATACTGGATTCTCTATTTACTTTATCTTATCTTAAAAGTTTTTTATGTCACAACAACCACAAAAATGTAAAAAAAAATTAATTCGCAATCTGTTATCATTGAATTGAATTAGGGTAGTCTCATATAAGTATAGAATACAACTTATATATGGTGGGCCATTTAAAATTTTAAATTTGAATCGGCTATAAAAAAAGTACTGATTACTTTTTTAAATTTCTGGTTTTATTGGAAAGTTTTAACTTTGTCATTTAAGAACAAAATATCATTCATATGACTACCACGACTAGACCATTTTTCTTCGAAAATGAGCAAGGAGCCGCCGTTACCATCAACGGTGAGCGTTACCATGCCATGCTCAACGAGTTTTTGTTTCCAAAAATTCAAGAGTATGACATGGACGACATTCGGTTTCAACAAGACGAGGGCCACATGTCACATACTCTCTAATTAATTTCTGATGAAATTTACCCAACTTATAGTAGGAAACTGTACTCCTACTATAAGTTGGGTAAATTCACTCTGTGTGCGTAATGAAAAATATACACAAATTATGCGTAAGTTAATGAACACAAAATAGGTAAAATTACATTAAAAGTGCGTAACAATTCAATGAAATTTTAAAATTAAAGAGTAAAATCACCAAATTTGTGCGTAAAGAAGCACGATTTTCCTGTAAATGTACATAAAAATTCTGAAAATCCTACAAAAATGCGCACATTTTCTTCCATGATATTGAAAATAAATAAATAAAGCAAAAAAAATTTGTTGTGTAATAAAAAACAATAAATTTATTATTAAGTAATTCACAATAAAAATATAAACCATAATTTTATTGTTTGTTAACTCACAGCAAGAATAAAAACAATTAATTTATTGTTTAAAAATTCCAAATAATTGATAAATTTAAAAAACTAATGAATCTATTTTTTAGGTTTGAAAATTTTATCGATTTTTTTTCAATTTCAAAATGTAATTTTTTTTTACTACAATGTGTTAGTATATTTACAATCTTTGTGCGTAAAATTTTTATTTAACAAAACAATACTAATTTTAGGCATAATGTGTTTAATTGTAAACAAAGTGTCTAAAAATACTGCGTGTGTGTATTATTGTATCTTTATGAAAGTGTGCACCAAAAAGTTATACGCATTTGGTGTTTATATTTACCGAATTTTCGTAAAATTACATAGAACTTTGCCCATTTTATAGTAGCAATTTTACAAGCATTTTTTAGAGTGTAGCCAACCATCGATATTTTACGCACTGTTATTGAAAATCGAATAATCAGCCGAAATTGAGATGTCAATTGGCCGCTTGGGAGTTGTAATTTCAGCTCTTTGGATTTTTTTCAGTGGGGAGTTGATCGGATGAGGTACTGCCGAGCCAGTCGTGGTAGACATATGAATGATATTTTGTTTCATTCTTAAATGGCAAACTTCAACCTTTCCAATAAAACCAGAAATTTCAAAATATAATTAATACTTTTTTTATAGCCGATTCAAATTTAAAATTTTAAATTTACAATGAAATGAATTCATAGTTGACAAGATTTTTTATGTAATTGCTAAAATTCTGGCTTAAATATTGTCTAATTATATATAATTTCTAAAGTACAATCTATATTGCCCATTTTTTAAATTCTTAAAATTTGTTCAAACTATAAAAGTGTTATTTTTATTCGTTTCAAGATCATATTATCACAAATTCCATATATAATTGTTTTTATGGGGTTTTCTCTAGGTGTAACTGTAGTTTTAGGTTTTTGTATTTGAACAATCTTTATAGTAAATAAGATATTGAGAAACATAAAAACATTTACCAATTATTTTTGTTTTTAACGAAAAGCAATTATTTTTGTTGTATTTAACGTACAATTCCGTTATTCTATTTATAGGTAGAACAAAACAAAGAACCGTTACCAAAACAATATCTTGTTATTCTTGTTTACCACCTTAACCCTTCATACCATATTTTTGACTAACATGTTGAAATTAAAGAATTTGGACTTTACCTCGTCTGTGATTACAAAAATGACATACCGAGGTCCTTACATAAAATCTTCCAGGTGGTCGAATAATATAAGCCCAATTGTTGAGATATCGCGATCTTTATTTACACAGGCCGATACAGCAGCAATATTCTCCTGGTACGCACTCTTCGCATACGGGTTGGTGGATTAATGTCCTATAAAGTGAAACTGGTGTGAAATTTGGTCACAACAGCTTTTTTCGGTGAGTCGATTATGACGACCATAAAATAAACGTAATTTACGAAACACAATTCTCACACAGCACGAATTTTGATACTAAAATTCAATGATTTGCAAGCGTTGATAATACAAGGTGAAATGACAAAACTTATTAAGAATTTTTTTTATTGCCCCATATCACAAATCCTTTTCGACACTGAAAGAATTTATAGTGAAAAACGAAATAGCAAAAAAATCACCCACCACTATTTTGATGATGTATTTTGAATACTTATAATTAAAATTTTTGAATAACGAAAATATTTTGGTGTTTTCGATAAAATTAATTTCCTGTGTGTAATATATAAAATTCATTTTTTCAAATTAAACATTCTTGTTGAGTTTACTTGCGTGTGTTACAAAGTTTTATTTGTTTAATATTTAAGTCGTCTTAATTTAAATTTCACCTCACACTCAGGCAACCAAAAAATTGTATTATAATTAATAAACACAAAAACCTTTTTGTTTGGTAAAAGTATTATTTAACTTTAATGATCTTAAGTTAAAAACTTTAAACAGAAAGTTTCTTACACATTAGAGTGTCCCGACAAAGTTTTGCCTTTTAAATTGGTTGCAGTAATAGCATTAAAACGATGCGTATTAATGAGCTGAATATGGCAGATATAACCAAAAAATATTTGGAGGGGATACTTCATTAAAGAAAGTTTTGTGGAGTAATTTTACTCTACCATTATGATTTTAAGATGCAAATTTTAAACTTTAAAGGAAAATAAGTATTAAACTTGCAAGTTGACACGCCAATTTAAATTATGCTCTATGGCATAATTGTAGACTAGATTTTATTAAGTCACAATAACAAAAAAAAAAGAAAATTAAAAATAAAGTGTAATTTTTAAAACAGCTTTTTTTTATCATATAATAAGCATTAGTGGGTTAAACTTAATAACACAAAATATTTCATGCTGGAAAAACCCCTCCAAAAACTATTTACCTATTTTTCTAGTGTTTAACTCACTAATACGTATTGCTCGTTTGCTATTACTTTAATTTTTTATAGGGACACTCTATTACAAATATATATGTTAAATAAATTAAAAAAAAGTTTATAGTTTTAAAATTTATTTCATACACGTATTTTAGATTTAAAAATAACTGGATGGAGGAAGATTGCACTGATAGAATTTTCGTTTATAGTATAAATAATCGCATCTATAAAATAGATTCATGAATTTAGTAAACATGTTCATTAACTGTCTGATAGTTCATTGTTCTAATGAACAAATAAACAACAAACATTTTTTTTTTTTTTTTTGTGTTTTAAATAAAAATGTTTGCCTGAGATGTATTGTCGATCTAAAAATATACATTTTCATTTACAATTTGTCAGATTCGTGGTCATGTTGTGGGTAGAGGTCCAGAATGAAGCTACTGATGACCTGGTAGCTCAGGTCGAAAGTCCCTCCAGTGCAAACTTATAAAATTTGTTCCAACTTCTCTTACATTAATTGAAAATTAGAGCTTTCTATATCATAGAAATGTAAAAAATCACACTAGTTTTTATTCACCTTAAATGCAAATCTGTTTCTTTTTTTTAATTTAAAAAGAAACTAAAAGTAGAAACCGTCAAAAAGATTTTTTTGTTTTAAGTTTATAGTACACGTTCCAATAAAGAAATTAAGGTTTGTATTCAGAAAATCCATGGAACAATATATACAAATTATACAAATTTCCGCGCGTTTCAACGCAGTTTAGAAATAGAACGAAATGTTTTATATTTAATATTTGTTATCTCAAAGATGCTCGGAAGAAAATCTTAAAAAGAAAATATTAAAAAAACTAATCCATAAAAAAATAAAAATAAAATAAAATAAAATAAAATAAAACAAGTGTCTAGAAAAATTTATTTATTTCTAAACTCAGTAATTAATGCATGCAATTTTGTACTAATAGCAAAGTTGGTAGCTTCTATATGATTGCTATAAAATTTGAATATATGTTAAAATTTTTAGTCATATTACTTATAGTATCGCCCAAAACTGATAATTTTAAGCAACTATTTATATCATTTCACTGTATCCATACAGCGCCAAATACTTTGGTGATTTACATAAACTAATCTTACACATTCGTCCAGTGTAAGAATTGCCCCAAGTTCCAGGCCCTTATTTTGTTGCATAGTGTAATACAACATAAATTGTCTTGTCTTTCCTTTTTTCCAAATTAATATAAAAAACTGTAACAAGAATTTATTACAAGGGTAAATTTTACTCTAGAGAATAGGATCATCAATGTTTTAAAATACAAAAATAATAACTTTGTAGCATGTGTTCTAAAACATTAAGGAACGTATTGATATTATACAAAAGACCCTTAAATAAAATAATATAAACGAAAAAAATAAATAGATATGCTTTAATTGAGCGGCTTTTTGTTGTAAAAAAAAAAACTTAAAAAACAAATAGTTTATTATGATTGATAGAAAAATATCATGAACACAAAAAAATAAAGTCCTAAATAAATATTTATTTAATATAAAATTTATTCGAAAGTTATTTAAAATTCGAAAGCTAATAAAACCCATTTATAGTATATCCTTGTTGTAAAATAATATAGCAATAAATTGTATTTTGTCTGTTTTTATTTTGATGCACTAAAGCCCATTCGAATAGGATAAAATATGTTGTCAAAATTTTATGAAAATTATTTTCAAGCATAGGGTACACGTATTTTTTATGGCCCAGTCTCAAGGTTAGGGGTTAATAAGTGTGATTGAAAATTATCCTTTTTTTTTTTGTTTTTTTAGTTAATTTTTTACAATTTGAAAAAACTATATACAAATTTTGTATTAAATGAAATGATTTTTAAATAATTTTTAGTTCTTACATAAACAAGATTTTATTTTTTTTTGTAAAACTTACCTTAAACCACTATTTCTACTAATTTCATCTTTTTGCTTTTTTGGTTCGAAATCAATAAAAAAAATACCAAACAGATAATAAATAAATGTTAACGACAAGTGCAGAAAGAGAGTCTAACAATACAAAAATAATTTTTAAATTAAAATCCAATTTGTACTTAAAATATCCAATAAGATAACCTTTTCCTCGGAATAGTAAGTTCTCAAACTAATAGCTTTGACATGTGAATTTTTGCTGCTTTAGAATTTCACAACTAGATGATAGTAAGAGATTAAATCATTCCCAAACCAAATCTTAGTCTTATTTAGAGTTGTTACTATTACCATGGCACTATTAAGATGGCACTTAACATTATAACTAACTAAATTAGTTTAATTTCACGTCGCAAAGTCTGTCGTGTATTATATGAATTTTATGTTTTTAATCGTTTTGGGGGGAGGGGGGTTATCACCCTCATCCGCCTTCCTCCATGGATCCGCACCTGGTATAAGAAAATATTGGTGGTTTGAACTAAAATTTACATGTAATGGGCTTTTTTAGATTTTCGTAACCGTTCGTCTTTAAGGCGTCTTTTCAAAAGTTTCAAATATGTGGTAATCCAGGAGCAAAATCATAGGCAATATGGGTAATAAATTATTTGTTTTCTCTATTACGATAACAGCGTGTACAAAGAAATATAAAAAACCGTTAAACCGGTTACAGGACTAGCAGAAACTATTTTTATTTAAATAGTTTGTTTATATTCAAAATTATTTGTATATAAATTACAAGAACTTCATAAACACACACACACACACACATATGGTCATTCACCCAAAATGTGTCTATAGACTTTGTGACTATACACTTTGTAGATAAAAAACAAACAAAAATACAACGAACGGAAACAATGTCAAATAAATGACTAAAGAGTTACCTGTTACGGAATTGGTATGTAAAATTTTAACATTTATTTTTAACTGATTCATCATTTGTATTTTGCTGATGTATCAGTTGTTTAAATTACATTTAAAATAAATAACAAAAATCATTTTATTTAAATGAAAAGTAAGTAGGCCGGCTTTTAAATGTAATATTATTCCTTTGAAATGGTATTTTTTGTTATTTTAAATTGCAAACAATTTTTTTTTTGTTGCCAATTGAATTCTGGCTATCTTCATATTAAATTATAAATTTAGTTGTGAAACCCAATATTCCGTTTTCTAATTTAATATTTATATTCCAAATAAAAATTATTACGTTCCACAAAATTTTATTTTAAGAATAATTTTATTTTTAGATTTTTCCGCTATCGAACCTAGGCATCCAGATTCATAATTCACACTCTTCTTACTGCACCACAATTTAATTTAAGTTTCTTCGATATATTTGTTATTTAAAATTTGAATATTTTATTTTAATTAAAAGATATATATTTTTTTTAGTGTTTGCGTTGATTTGAACTCGGAAATTAGAAGTAATAGGCTAGCTCACGACCCACTAGGCCACAAACACTTATAAATTTTGATGACTTATTTTGAATTTAAATAAATTTTTAGGAAAATAAATTTAGCAGAAAATTTGTTTACAAATACAAATCGTTAGTGGCTTCTGTAATCAATACAATCCACAATTCGGATCAGGATTATCATTTTCGAATTTCTAAAATTTTTTTAATACATTCACTAAATAAATGGTTGCTACTACAGTACAAAATTTCTAAACGAATTTTAGTCGTTAAGTTGATTGGAAATACCAATAATTGGATAATATTATCCTTCTTTGATTCCTTTTCCCTCTTTTTATTCCCAATGCCATATTTTTGGTATATTTGGTATTTTGGATTATTTGTTATTCCAAATAAAATAAAATCCTTTCAAAAAAATGTTAATGGTTTTGATCGGATTGCAACCAGTCTTTTCTCTCGAAAAAAGACTCACATTACAAAAAATATTTTGTACCAATTTAATAATATGTCTTCGGCCTACCGGTCACAAGATAGGTCCTTTAAGGCCAATTGTCTTATCATTCCCAATTGAGAAACAAAATGTAAATTGAAATGGAATAAAATTGTTTTAAAGGTAAAAAAATGTAATTAAAATGAAGAAAACAAAATAAAAAATTAATCAAAATTAGGATATTACTGTATATTTTCCTACAAAAAAGTCTGTGGCTCTAGTTGGGACTATATTTTCCTTAAGTTTATTGTTGCAAAGATCATAAAAAATTTTTTTAATTCAAAAATTTTTTTAAAAAGTTCAAAATGTTAAGACCTTGCACATCCATTATCATCACAACATTGACAAATAAAATTTTATTTTTTTAATATTATTGTTGTTTTTATGGAAAGTTGTGACTCTCAGTCATAAAAATAGCCTTATGACAGTCACAACTGATCACAAGTAGATATACAAATTTAAATTAAATAATAATTTCGTACTTTCCGGAAAATTAAAATAGACACGTTTTTTAAGTAAAAGCACGAAAAATTCAATATTTTGATCCTAAATATATCTTGGTAAGAGCAATAACCTACGCCTAGTTTTCGAGATTCACTCTCAACTTATTTGGGTTCATATTGCCTAAAGTAGTTAAAGAAATGAAATTTAGAATAACAGACTTTTTGTTTAAAATTTCATTTCAAAAAAGCCTGGGCCAGTTGGATGTTTAATTCCAATAAATTTCCTTTTTTCTAACAGTAGGAAAAAGTTCTTAAATCTTTTTTAAAATAATTTATTACACTTACTTCTCACCTTTAATAAACTTTTGTTATAAAAACTTTTAAGGCAACTTTTTTTTTCTTTATAGGAATGTTTTCTTTATTTATAATTTTCTTCAACGGTTATTATCTTTGAACCCTTTTTTTCTGCTTAAACTGATTTTTAATGTATTTACAATTATTTATTTCTTTATACTTTATACTTTTTTTCTTTTTCATATTTTTTTTTTTTTTGTTTTTATAAATTTATTCATAAAATGGTTTTGTAAATATGAACTTCAGCAGTTTAAGCTTTATCTTTTGTACTCTATAATTTTCTCATTTTGTTTTAGTTACTTATTTAAAATCCTTTGGGCATTTAAAAAAATATATACATAGAAACAAAAATTTAAATAGAGATGGATTTATAATCGCTTTATAAGATTTTTGTTTTAACAAAAAAAATAAAACGGAAATCATAAGCATATTTGGACGCTAATTAAATGTAGTTTAAAATGTTTTTTACAATGAAAATAAAAAGGTTAGATAAAATATAAAATTTTATTTTTATGATAAAAAAATATTAAAAGGGAATATCTAAGGATGTATGAATTTAATTAACTTGGTTTTATATAACATTTAGTCAATTTTTGAAGGTTTCAAATTAAAAAATAAATCTTATTATAAAAGGTCATATTACTTATTACTTATTTTCATATATGTTTTTTAAATTGATATTTTGTTAAGTAATAACTGATTTAGAAGAATACAAATAATAAGCTTTTGGTATTGTATAACAATTTAATTAAACAGTTTAGATAGTTGTACATATTAAAATAAACGATGAAAAAGAAAAATACATATTTTATAGTTTTTATCCAATTTTTTGAAATTTTCATTTTTTTCTTGGATAATGATACCCCCATGTTAAATTACCTGGTAATAGCAATTTTTGCTTTGGAGTTAGTATATTTTAGGTGACATTTTTATTTTGTGTTAATTTATGAGATATCAGGCTTTAGTTTCCCTGAATAAATTAAAAAATAAAACGATTTGTTTTATTATCATTTAATGAAAAAAAAATTAAGTTTTCCAAAAACCATAGATATAATTTATATTTTAAATATAGATTTATTGACAATATTTCTTAACGGTAACAATGTGTATTATTTACTAAGGGAAAACAAATTCTTCATACACAAAGAGAAATAAATTGTCATCCTCTAAAATCCCTAATCAAATGCTTTACAATTTTGGATCTGATTTACAAGAACTGTTATTTTTAATTATTTAAAATATATGCCTTTGAGCCTAAATAGACAAATTAAACCTTTTAGGTAGTAAACAATTCCAGTTTGAAACACAATTTTTTAAAAATTTTATAAAAACGGCCTAGAATCACACTTACGTGAATTTTCACATAAAATAAATACAAAAAAATTATTGAACTCAAAATGGATATGAAAACAGTAAGACGTTATTGAGACTAACGTTATAAGCAATAAATTTCATTGGTAGTTATTGTTTGGTTTTTATTTTAGAAATTTTGCGAGGGGTCCAATTTTTTTTGCCTGATAATTGTAGTATTTTTGTAGTTATGTTAAAAATTCACCAAAGGGTAACTTAAGGAGTTTAAAATAAAAAGCCAAATTAAATAAGCTTTTATTTAATTTTTGTTTGATTGTGCTAGTTTAACAAGTTACAGAAATAATGCGGTTCAAAATTTATTAATATAAGTGTACAACTTTTTTTTTTGTTGACTGTGTATGTTAATTGCGCTATCAGCTGAGGTTGAAAGACATGTGTGTATTTTTTTTTTTTTTTTGCTGTAATTGAAGGACTGGAATTTATATGTAATTGATTGTATATTATAAAAAAAAGCTTCATCATAACTATGAACTTTTTCATAGGTTTTCGTCCAATCTAACAGTGTTTTAGCATACTAATGTAGTTTAGATTTAAAAATTGAAGATATCATAATTTTTATAATAAATGACGAATATATAGAATGTTTTGTGATGATTAATTTAAAATAATAAGTTTCATAAATATTTATGAAATTGTTACATTGCACATAGGTCCAGACAGATCGCTTTCTGGCCAAAAGTACTTCTTTGTAAATTCTCAAAAAATGTATACCAATTTGTTGGACATATATATAAACAGCTTTCCTGAATTTATCTTTATGATCCAATTACAACCTTTCCGTTAACAGGTCTTCAAAGTTAAAAAAGTTTATTAAAAATTTTATAAGTTGCAGTACTTTATAATTTTATTACAAATTTCGATTGCTAATGAATAACTTTTTGTTTGCGTAGTTCAACCTTATTTTGAATGAAAATAACGTGGAAAAATATAATTCATTATCCTAACAACAATTCCCGCTTTTGTGATAAAATATGATTTTTTAGTTATTTACCTCGTGCCGAAAAAATCCTCAGAGATCCTCTGTTCGATACAATCAAGGTATATATATTTTTATATAAATTTGGTCCATATCTTCCGAAAAGAGTTGCTCAAACTTGCTCGAAATAATAAATGGCTAAACTACAGCAATTTATGATAGTGATCCTATAATTATTTTTTACAAAAATAAATTGAACAAAAATAATGTTTTCTTAAATGTAGGAAAAATATGTTTAAGACACATTTCTAGTGCTTTATAAAATCAGGGAAAATATTAGTTACACCATTTACAATTAAATTCAAAGAACTTTCATCGAATTAACAAAATTATACGAAATGTTCATACCACATCTGTTAAAAAGATTTAAGTGAATACTTTACCTACATCAAAAAGCTACTATAAGCTAACAAATATAGTTCTTTACACCATTTGCATATTTATATAAAATATACAAAAATTTCTATCTCAACAGCATGTTAAATTTTATTTAGGGAATTAAAAAAAAAAAATTTTTAATTGCAGTATTTCCATTAATTTCAATTTATTTTTAATAAATGTATAATAGTGACGATATCATAAAATCGATTACTGGAAAATTAGTAAATCGACAATTATGAATATTACACTAAAAGTAATTAAATAAAAGGAATATAGGTATAAAGTCCGCCATTTTATTTTCTTAAAATTTTGTACGTAGATTCAACTTTACACGCAAAGAAAAAACATAGTTGGGTCAATCATATTCGAAGAGCATCATATATTTTTGGGTTTATGCTTGTGCCAACCATAATCGTACTTTATTATGGTTATTATATTATGATAATAAAATTACCATATTTTTACCATAATATGGTCCCTACAGTTATATTACTATTCAAAAATTACCATATAATGGTCCTAAAAAAACATTTAATATTAAATTTATCTTAATATGATCGCACGTAATCATAGTATGCTCAAAATGGTATCATATTATGGTCCCTCATAACTATATTATTATTATATGATCCATAATTTAAGAAAATTTCTTAAAGGAAAAGTTCTTAGAAACTATGAAAAAGCTCTTTAAATTTAAGAATAATTCCTTTAGAAATGTTTTTTCTAAAAAAAAACTTAATATTAAGGACTTTTTGAAGAAAAATTATTAAGGGAAAAATCATAGACCTTGAGAACTTTTTTTTTTTTTTGATTGTATAACACTAGGTCACAAATAACAAACTTTTGTCTGTTATTTGTTTCTAGCATACTTTTTCTCATGGATTTGGACCTACTGAACACGAAAATGAATTTTAAAAATTTTTCTGTCGATTGGTTTGCGAGATACAAATTTTTTAATTTTTTTTTTTTAATTTTTGGAGGTACACTTACTATTTTGAGCATATCTTTAGTCTTCTTTGACCTATTTTATCCTACTACTACTCAAATTAAAGACAATTGAGCCGTCTACAACTTATTCTCAGAAAATTTTCAAATCGGGTTAGTAGTTTTGATGTTGGCGGCTTAAAAAGGTTAAAAAACTGCGTTTTTTTAGTAAAAATGTGGCTGAAAAATTCATATAAAAATTCATATAAAATGTAAAACGCGATGTTAACAGCGATTTTAATTTTTTTACGTATAGCTGACACTTTTCCAAAGAAAATAAGCCCTTACTTAACAAAATCTGATGACAAATGGCCGACTTATTATTTTTTTGGTAAACGACCGAAATTCCGCTATTTCACGATTTTTTGATTTTCATTATTTGCACAGCTTACCTACCCAACGCAAACGAATAAATACATTTGAACTTAATTTAAAATAAACAAATTAGTCTTCGTATATTATTTTTTAATTTATTTACAGCACTACATGCTCAATGTATCGCACAATTAGCTAAACTAACGAAATTAAACTAACTAATTAAATTAAGCAAATCAACGCACAAAAAAATGAGTAAAAACAAAGATATAAGTGTACATTTTATGCCATGTGGAAAAACTGCTGACTTCTTCTTTGTTTTTTGTATTCGCTGCAATCGGTCTCACGTATTAGGGTCCAAATATAGTCACCCATCATAGCCGTGTCATAGTTGCCCTGATAGCGTCGTTCCATAGCCTTCAATTCCTGATGAAGGCGCTCGCCGTGTTCGTCGCTCACGTCTCCTAAATTCTCAGGGAAAAATCCAAATGAGAATCCAGAAAGTGTATTTTAAGTGACATGTGCACTCCCATGGCTTCATAGTTCTTTACCAGATCCTCAACTATGTCCTTATAATTCGGGCTTTTGTTGTTTCCTAAAAAGTTTTCCACAACAAGCCTGAAGGAATTCCATGCTGCGGCTTCGATGGGTGATAACAGCTTTGGGAATTTTTCATCTTTCAACATTTTTTTTATCTCGGGTCCTGCGAAGACTCCTTCTTTAATTTTTGCCAGCGAAAGGTAAGGGAAAATTGACCGTAAATAGGCAAAAGCTTCACCTTCTTTGTCTAATTTTTTGGCAAAATTTTTAATCAAACCCAATTTTATGTGCAGCGGCGGAAGTATTATATTTTCACGGTTCTCTATTAGTGGTTTGCGCTGAACATTCGCTTCTCCAACTACAGGTTTCGTTCGTACCGGCCATTTTTTTTTTATATAATGCTGATCATCAGCGCGGCTATTCCAAAGGCACAGAAAACAGCAATGTCGCGTATAGCCTCCTTGGAGTCCACACAGAATGGCCACAACTTTAAGGTCGGCGCATATTTTCCAATTGTATTTCCTATACTCTATGCATTTCAGCAAAATGTCCATAGTTTCATAGTTCTCCTTTGAATGAACCGCATGAGCAATAGGAACAGATGGCTTTTCATTCCCATTATGTAAGAGAACTGCCTTCAAGCTCTCTTTGTTGCTGTCAATAAACAACCTCCATTCGTTGGGGTTGTGAATTTGGTGAAGCTCTTGGAACAAGCCTGAAATGTCGCTGCAAAAACATATTTGGTCTTTCTTTGTATAAAATTTTGCATACTCCTTGTGACGGTTTCTGTACGCTGATACTTTCACTTCTGAAGCCGCAAATCCACACTGTATCATCCGAGACGCAAAAAGTTCGGATTTCTCCTTAGTGAGACCAAAATCGCGCACCCAATCGTTTAGTTCGGCCTGTGACAGTAATTTTCGCTTTGCACCCGGCTCAAATTCGCTTGCATTTGACTCAGACTCTTCTTCTGACGATTCTGCTTTTTGAAGAGATGCACCAGGGCACACTGGATATGGCACATCATGCGAATGTGGTACTGGAAGCGCAAACGATCCCACTTGAGCGTAGTTCCATTTAAAAAATCTTCCTACCCCACTGTTTGTGGTGAGGCAAAAATAACAGTCTGTGGAATGGCATAGCGGCTTTTTCCACATCATTGGTGTATCGAATTTCATATGGCGGCTAAAATTAAAATAAATTACTATATTCGCTATGTATAATGTGTTTAAATAAAAATTCTTACCTTCCGCCAGCTGCCCAGTTGGTTAAGATTATATAGCAAAGATCACACAGCGACTTAGGTGTCCATGGTTCTGTGATATTTGGTGAAATACCAAAATAATTCAAATAGTGCAATTGTACTGCTGGAGTAAACTTGTGTGCGTGATTTTTTTTTATAAACTGGCCACAAACATTGCAGAAATTGTCTGGATCGTTCAAACACTCGAACACACGTAGTCTTTTACTCATTGTCTTCCTTGCGTTTTCTAAATATTAACTTCTTTACATTTTCACAGACAGTTTTGAAATGCAATTGATAACCGTGTCTCCTTATGTTTAAATATGTATGAGCATGTAGTGCTGTAAATAAATTAAAAAATAATATACGAAGACTACTTTGTTTATTTTAAATTAAGTTCAAATGTATTTATTCGTTTGCGTTGGGTAGGTAAGCTGTGCAAATAATGAAAATCAAAAAATCGTGAAATAGCGGAATTTCGGTCGTTTACCAAAAAAATAATAAGTCGGCCATTTGTCATCAGATTTTGTTAAGTAAGGGCTTATTTTCTTTGGAAAAGTGTCAGCTATACGTAAAAAAATTAAAATCGCTGTTAACATCGCGTTTTACATTTTATATGAATTTTTATATGAATTTTTCAGCCACATTTTTACTAAAAAAACGCAGTTTTTTAACCTTTTTAAGCCGCCAACATCAAAACTACTAACCCGATTTGAAAATTTTCTGAGAATAAGTTGTAGACGGCTCAATTGTCTTTAATTTGAGTAGTAGTAGGATAAAATAGGTCAAAGAAGACTAAAGATATGCTCAAAATAGTAAGTGTACCTCCAAAAATTAAAAAAAAAAAATTAAAAAATTTGTATCTCGCAAACCAATCGACAGAAAAATTTTTAAAATTCATTTTCGTGTTCAGTAGGTCCAAATCCATGAGAAAAAGTATGCTAGAACCAAATAACAAAATGGCTGTTGCCTAGTGTAATTATTTATTGATTGTTGCCAACATTTTATCGTTGTATAATTATCATATTTTTTTCATAGTCAGAATTTTTGTTACCACAGTATGGTTACAGCCAATCATGATATAAAATAGAAGGTGCCAATAATAAAATAGTAAAATATTTACTAAATAATGATGGTAGCGACCATGTTAATGGCTAGAAAACCAATTACTTTGCTGTGACAACCATATCCGATTGCAGCAAGCACAATATAGTAGCAGTGATCATATTGCAACCATGTTTTTTCTCTGCGTGTAAAAACATTTAAATACTCCTAAAACTAATTTTTAGTAGAACAGGCAAATTTAAAAAATTTAGCCGCCATATTGTTTTCGCCATATTTTGGGTTCAATTTTGAAATCAACAACCCCATAGCATCATATTTTCAGCCGGATACAGCATCGGTAAAGACTTTCATAATTCTAGCGCTTCATGCATTGGATGAAAATTTTAAGAAACTTTTCTCTGAGTGTAAATATTTAACGATATTTTCAAGTCATATTTTTTGTTAAAAAAAGCGAATAATTTGATATATATTGGATTTTCTTTAATAAAAACCATAACTTTATGATCATTTATTACTATGACATGATTGATATAAAACTTTTGAGTTTAAAAATTTGTAAATGCCTTTTTGAATCAAAAGTGCTGTTTGCTAATAAATTCAGTTTACATTAGTCAATTTCAATCAAAATTGTGAATGTAAAACATTAAAAAGTTTGTGAAGATGGTGTATAATTCCTAGCAAGCTGAGATTAATTTGATATACCTCGAACTATAGAAAATTACACTATGTATAAAATAATGTTCTTAAAATTTTTTTTCATTAAACGTCGAAAAATTTTAGTTTCATTTGTATACCGCTACATTATTTTCTACGAAATATCGATGTAACTATATAATGACTTTATTATATAGGATGGGCCATTTAAAATTTTAAATTTGAATCGTGGTAGTCATATGAATGATGTTGTCATCCATTCTTAAATGACAAAGTTAAACATTTCCAATAAAACCAGAAATTTGAAAATAAATTCAGTATTTTTTTTATAGCCGATTTAAATTTAAAATTTTTAACTGCCCACCCTGTATATTGCATTAAATCTGAAAGTTATAAAATTATGAGTAAAAAATAATAATTAATGAATAAACTATTGTAAGTTTTAAGCCATTTTCGGACAAATGTCTATTTGTTCTAGAGACGAAGAGTTAATCACCTTCAACTTAGACCTTCAGCAAATATCGAATAAATGAAAATGATTATATGTAAGATTTTAGACATATAGAAGTTTTTTTCAAAAGAAATTGTAGATTTCGCAACGACAGAAATTTGAAAGAAAGAGGTGTATGCTCCCCCTTCTTGATTACATACATATAGTTCAATATTTAACCTTATTTTATTTAAATTGTATCTAATTTCTATTTTTTCTATTTTTCTTTACAGGTGAGTCTAAAATATTGGATAAAAAATCGTAAGCTATAAATTGTCTCTTTAAAATATAAAACATTTTCAACAAACTTTTAATGCCGAGTGATGTGCTAAACACCAAACGTGGGAGAAAGTTTGCTACCTTGAAATGGTTGCTCGATGAAACACCTTATTTTTCACTGCGTTTACAATGTTTATTAAAGGTTTTCCTATACAAGGTGTTGTAGTTTACCTTACCCCCATGTCTATCTTTATTTTTTGAACACATAAGTGTGTAATTGCAAAAAGTAAATATTTAAAAAACTTTAAAGCGAAATAAAATTCATAAGAAGTAGTTCCATTTTTGAATACAATGCGTATCATAACTAACATATGGCCGCACCTATAACACAATATGTGTAGGTCTAAATAAACTAGGTCTTAAATTAAGAGTTACCCGAAAACACATATGTTATAAATGCAAAAAAATATATAATTTCGGTAACCTATCTATAATTTTAACGTAATCCTATAGCCATACTTGTATAAAAAATAGTCTTAAAGTTAAAAACATGAGCATAAAAATGCATGTATCACGAGTTTTCAGATTTTTGCTACTTTTCACAATAACTTCATAGCCATTTGGCAAATCATTTTTGTAGTTTTTATGTACGAGTACTTAAAAAATATCAATTCATCATATCCGCCACGCGGAGTCCAAAAAATCGAAAGTTGTCTAAATTTAAAGAATACTGTTACGCATACATACAACTTTAAATAAAACTTGAACAACTTTTACCATAAAATTCTGCTGGCATATAATAAACTATATAATGTATTAAATATTATGTTGGGTCATCTTAAAAAGCATCAGTGTCAAATACAGCGACATTGAGTTGTCCAAAACTTGAAAAGAAAAGTTGACAGATAAAATTGAATGCGTACAAAAGCTTTTATTTTCAAAGATGTCTATCTATCTGTTACAGAAATGTCCGTTTTTTAACTAAATACAACTACTCTACTTCGACTACTGCTCCTGTACTTTATTATTAAAACTTTTTTACTGAACAAAAAAATATATTAATGATGGTTTTCTGTACATTAATACACAAGAGGAAATTTCATTTAACTTTTACTACATATTTTTTTTTTTTTTTTTTTGAGATTTTATTTTTGTTAGTTGATAGTTGTACTTCATTTTGAAAAATTCATATGGGTATATTATACTGTTGTAGAGATTAAGTTGAGTTGACTAAGAGTTTTTTATGTTTTTGATGCAAATGAATGCAAATGTTAAAGAAAAATCATATATGAAATATAAACTTTTTGTACACATTTTAAATAATCAAGATAAATGATAACGAAATATGAATTTTATGAAATGTGTGTGTGTGTATGTTTAAATAATATTGTATGCTAAATAGTTATCCTTGAGATAAATTTTTGAAATACTGTGATCCGAGTATTATTTTTTTTAATGGTTGACGCTTCACCGTAATCAACTTTAACAGAAAGATGCTATTATCAGAAATATTTTTATTGATTTTTTATGTATTCAAGAGCTCTTTAAAGAATATTGCGATAAAAATCAAAATATTTGATTTTCTTTTTACAAGAGAATTTGCACAAAATTATTCTTTTGAAAAAAGTACACTCGCTTACTCTAAAATTGTCATTGTAATATTAAAACCACAAAAGATTAATTTTTTTTGTTTTAAACATGGGCTATGAAATAAGCTAGCCAAATATTATTGAGATGTTTTGAATATTCTAAAAAGAGTTGTACGTACAAGATGTCATTATTAAAAATCATTTAAGATAGAAATTAAAATCAATAAGACGTTACGTCGCGATTTAACATGCAATGGATGTTGTTTTCACAGGTTGTCCATTACAGCTTTTCTAAGTACTCCGAATGGCTAATGAAAATCTTGTGTTTCAGATTCTGTCGCCAGTTTGCTGACGAATTCGATCTGCTCCACCCCACAGAGAAATTAACTTTACAAAACCACATTTCATACCCAAAAATAAACGTCATATTTATTCATATTAAAAACCAGCTTATTAAATAAATATATTTAAAATGACAAATAACTTGTTACATTTTAAAATGTATTTTTTATTATTTAGAAGAAAAAATTCTTTATAGTAATTTTTTTATTTTACTTTAATTTTTTTCACAAATTCAAAACAGCTGATTTGACAGTTTTACAATTTTACCCAAACAATAAGTACTGGTAAAAAGATAATCACAATTGCTCTCTCATGAACGCTCTGATTTACCCAATTTTTGTTACAAGAAACGCTTTTGGGTAAGATTGGGTTCCGCGGGCCTAATTTGTGTTTAGACTTACATTTGTTCCCTATCAAAATTTCATAAATATCATAGATTATCTTTGAATTATTTACATTTAAGACGATCTAACGATGTACGCCCAGCTTTTCAAAAAGCGAAGAAGTCACCAAAATTTTTGAGATGTTCCTCATTTTTATCAAAAATATTATCTTAAACAGTTTGAAATTTAAAAAAACAGCATAATCGCATATGATTTCTACCATAACTTGTGTAAAAAATTAGATCTGATCAGATCTGCCTTAATCTAAATGAATATGATTGTTTCTAATTAGATCTGATACCAGATCAGATCATATATTATTAGGTATGCCATATGTGATACATTTTATGGATATATTTGATGAGATTAGTAGCAGATCTGTTCGTATATAAGGACATCTTGAAAATTTTTTGATTTTCTTGGCCAGATATTTTCAAATCTTGTCATATGGATTCATATCTAATATCAGATCTAGTACGAGATCATAGCCATTCGTCACGAGATCGGTTTACTGTAATAAGGATGAATAAGACCCGTCGCTTTAACATGGGCTTGTCCTAGGAGGGCGTCAGTTGCAGTTGTCAGTGACATGTCACAGGACTGGTGTAAGATAACATGTCACACAACTAGCTCCTAAGAACATATCACAGAACCAACGCAAAAGAAAGTTTTAAACCGGACACGAGGGAGGTTCTTTAGGAACCGATCCTCTTTTAACCTATCTCGTGATATGTATTTTCGAAACCATTCCAGTTTCAACCTATCACGGGAAAGGTCCCAATTCCCAACAGACTCCTTTTTTCCCGCAGGGTATCTACTCATTCGCTGATGACAGCAACATTTGTTATTCATTTTCCTTCGATTGTAGGCCAAGCCACTTGAAGGTTTGCACACAACCGATTGACACACCCAATCGTAAACTTTCGGCAATCTCAATTTCATTCCAAACAAGACTCAATGTAGTATGTTGATCCATAGGGCTGCGGAGTCGTCTATGTTATCCATAAATATGCTAGGGTGTTAGTATTGTGGAATAGGATACTCTTGATGTTCTGGGAATAAGCAAGTATTTGAAGTGTCGAAAGAAGGATTCAAGTGGCTTGGTTTCCTAAAATGGTGTAAGAATTATTTCACTCCGATTTCGCTACAATTTACACCGTATATATCCGACCGAAGATCGAATACAACTCCCATATATATGCAGGACCTTTAAAGTCTATTTTGGAGCTTTTGGACCATGTAGAAAAGAATGCGTCGAAACTCATTAATGACAGTAGGGTATCTAGCTCTATTGACTTATTGAAGCAGCGTCGGAATGTAGGTTGCGTATCATTCTTCTATCGATGTTACTATGAAAGTTGTTCTGCCGAGATAAGTGAACTCATTCCTGGAGTCCAGGTTTTTATTTTATCCATCATTCGATTTAAGCCATGGGTGTTTCACATCTTTTGATATTTCTACTATTTCGGGCTTAAGACGACTTTTCCCGAATCTATAAAAACTGGTCCAAATACAATTTAAAAAAAATAATAAATAAAATGAACTAAACTTAATTTTTTTGGTATATTATGGGTTTATTAGAAATAACAAATATTCCGATCATTTATGGAACAAAATATTATTCATGCGGTTGCAGTGACTGGGTTCACAGTAGCTCATCCTGTCAGTTCAATTTTTCAAGACTTTGTTTACGGTTTCTGATTCGAACTTATGAATAGCTCGAATGATATAAGCCTTAAGGATCTGCATGGTTTCTGGATTATTCGCATAAAAAGTCTAAAGGGGACAAATCGCAGGTCAGTGGCGGCCAATTGACATTACCAAGTCAGCTGATACGACACGATTAGCAAACTTAGTGCGTAAACTATCGATTGTCTGAAGAGCTGTGCGACATGTTGCGCCATCCTTCCATTCAGCCCATAAAAAGTCCGTAGTGCTCGCCGTTGACTGAAATGGCGTTTCCAGCAGCAATTTGGAAAAAATTTACCAATGATGTCACCATTTCAATGTCTACACAAAAATGTCACTCCCTGTGGATGCGGCAATTTTGTTTGCAGATATAGCTGCCGAGATGAAAATGCGTCTGATCAGAAAAGATGATTTTTCGGCCAAATTAGATGTCTGATTGGAGCTTCCGTAAGGTCCAAACGGAGAAGACGTACGAAGTGAATGGTCGCGTGCATTCAATTGCTGAATCAATTGGAGCTTGTAAGCGGATGATTCGAGATTTTCGTGCAAAATTCTCATCATGCTGGTGCGTGAAATGCCGAGTTATTGGGCGAGAACCATAATATTTTGCTGTAACTACAGAAATTCGGTTACTTCAGCAATAATAAGGTAGTAAGAACAATAAAAATCGATTGCTTCAACCGAACCATACGATTGGCAACAAATTCACTTGTCAGTAATATTTAAAAAATTATATCAATAAAAGCATTTTTGCATCGAAAGGCCATGTACAGAAATTAACTATATCAATAATGTTTGTCCTTGTATTTCGCACTTTTTAGTGTATAATAATATTTATTGTTTTATTTGGATTTTGACTTACTTCCATAGAGAGACACTATTTTTGAATAGTTTGTTTATTGATATACATTTTATCTGTATTAATTTTTTTTTATTTAATAATGTGACGTTAACATTTATCTTTGTCTGTTCTATATTTAGACAAGCTGCGATATCTTTTTGTTGTGTATCTGGTTGTTGTCAATAGTACAAACGTTTTTATCAGCACCATTTTGGTAGAAAAATAAATTAGCAAAAATTTAGTTCAAATTAGTTTTTTGTTGAAGACTTGCAAACAAACAATATTATGGGAGTTGCAACCAAAATAAAGTTGTATTAAACTATTTTTGTTGTGAAAACCAACCGACTTTAGTTGTTGTTACCGAATTTCAGTTGTACTGTGTGTACTAACTTATTTTTTTAGTTTAGTTAATACATCACATCAGCGATGCAATTAAAGTGTCTTGCATTAATATTTTTCTATTTTGTTGCTTTAAATTTATATACCGGTTAAATACTTTTCAAAATTATTTTTTTTATATTTCAATTTTCCTACATGTTTTTATATCGTCCATTAATATATATGTACATATATATAAAAAAAATCATATGTCCCTCCTTGTCGATTCGTGTTTGTATGTGTAAGTAAAAGTATGATTTAATGCACATATGCTACTCTGAATTTATTTTAGTTTAAGTGGTATTATATGACTATTTGAGTGGTTAAAATATGTGAATGGATGTGTTTGTTAAATGTTGCATACATACTTATATCCTGCATACACTTACACATATATGCCAAGCACGTAGTAAACAAATAATTTTTGTTGGTTTGTAACGAAAAAACTATATATGTATATTCATATGAAAAAAATATCTGAAAATCGCGACACGTTTTTATGTAACTACACAAATAAAAAAATGTATTATTATTGTACGGCTAAATTATATATTTGAAAGCTTTGGATAGAATAGAGAAAAGTGCCATCAAAATTGTGTTTTTTTTATTTTTTGTCAAACCACATATTAAGTGAAGAAGGCAAATATATGTATCATAAAGTATTGTACTTTATATATTGTTTATATTAAAATAGTCTATATGTAGCAAAATTTAGGGCAGAATTAACCCTTTTGTTAGGTCTATTTATTAGATAATCTTAAAAAGTTATGAACGGTACACTTTGATAAACATTTTGCTTTAAACAAAGCAAAATACAAAAACAAAATAAATGAAATACAAAACCAAATTGTATATGTAGTCATTCATTCGTCTCACGATGAACGTCTTATGGTAATATCATATATTTTGTTAAATATATCGATATCTCTGTTTTCAGTCTGAGACTCACCTTATAGTACAGCAGTCGACTCAGAATCACTTCCTGATATGCTTTGTAATTAAACTAGAGTTTGCAAATAAAGGTTGATTTTTTAAGAGCTTTCGGATTTGATTAAAAAAACACATAAAATTTAGAGAAATGTATGAAATAATTATTTGAGTCGATAGAACGGTCTATATAATTCAATGATTAAAGATGATTTCATGTGAATGTTGACCGCGGCTGCGCCTCAAATGGTTCATACGCTGGGCCCAAATATGGCATACTCTCTTCAACATATCGACCGGTATCTCACGAATAAATTCTTCAATATTAGCGTCCAATACGTCAACCATTGCGTTCTTCTTCCTATAGACATGAGCCTTAACATAACCTCACATAAATAATCTTAAGGCGTTAAATCGCACGATCTAGGCGGCCAATTAACCGGCCAATTAAACTGCTCACCGAACTCACCTCTCAATTGGGCCATTGCTTCGCGTGCTGTGTGGCATGTGGCATCATCTTGTTGAAACCACATGTCAGCCCAGTCGAGCTCTTCCATTTTGGGCAAAAAAAGTTTGTAATCATCGCACGAATACCTTCGAACGGCGCCGAATCGATAATTCACGGTCATCAACAACACTGGCGGATACCGCTGCGATATTTTCTTCTGTCCGCACTCTACGTATGCATGTTTGTGATTTATTGTCCAATAATTTAAATTTGGTGTGAAATTTAGTCACAAGATTCCGAATAGCCGCCTCAGAAGGTCGCCCAAACTGACCATAGAATGGAAGAAATGCACGATGCACCTTCTTAACCCAGCATGAATTTTTATAATTAAATTCAATAATCTGCAAGCGTTGTTCGTTTGTAAGTCGATTCATGGTTAAATTATAGACCAAACTGAACGTGTTTGAAAGTAACATGTTACACAAAAACAGCTGAGTTGCCAAAAACAGTGTTGCCAAAAAGAAATTCGGCATGCCCGAATTTCATCATAGAATCGTACACACTGAAAAAAATATTTAAAAATTCAGTAGATATAACATTAAATAAAATGAAAAACAGCTTTGAACTTAAACCAAGTTTCTGTTTAATTTAATTTAAAAACGTTTAGACATATTTTTCAAATGCAAAAACAAAATCTAAAATGTTCACATATTACTTAGAGGTTACGGTCAGAACCGAACGACCGAGTAGATTCTATAGCTTGATGAACCGGTTAGACCGGTCTTTAAAACCGGTCGACAGTTTAACAGTCTTTACGATCTACCGTACGACCGGGTAGACCGGTCAACCCTGTTAACCGAGCTATAGAATTTAATATAAAAAAAGGAAAAAGGTTTAAATCTTGCTGTGCCGAATCTTTGAATACCCTCCACCCTCTTTGAATACCCTCACTGTTTTTGGGACAAATAATGCAAAAAACTTTAGAAGTGAAATTGTGGAGGTGATGACATTTGTTTAAAAACAACACGGTCTGTTTGGGTATCATGTACCCCTTTTTTGATTGGTTCAGAATGGACTAAAGCTTTGCAGAAATAATCTAGCTATAATTCTGACTTGAAACTGTAAGCTTTTTTTAAGTTGTGGAACAAAAAATATTCCGATACTGGCTCTTAAATTAATAAAATTAATATGAAAATGCCATTGTCTTTTTGCAAAAAAAAATCCACATAATTCTGACATCCAATTTATGTAAAATTTATATAAATTGTAGCAAATTTTCTATTACTTACCAAAACATTCGGAAAAGTACCACAACCCGGTCACCAATTTTATCCCTTTTTTATATTTGTTTTATATGTTAAAAACTCAAAATTAAGTGCAATGCAGGGAATAAAAATTATCCGCATTACGATTTTCAAGGACTTTGCTGATATTTTATTTACGAAAGTCAATCTAAAAGTCTTTCAACAGGTATTTTTATTCGGGCATTCAATTAATTAATCGTTAACCGATAATTCTAATAACGAATAATTCTAATAACGAAGAATTCGATTAATTTTCAAATAACGAATAATTTTATAAGATTAATCGATTACTCAAAATTGGTTAAAAATATAAAAAAAAAATTTCAAGAACATGTTTTTTAAATTTTTTTAAGGTTGATATAACACAAAAGGATTCATAATTTCCTCTCTAAAAGAATATTCCGAAAACCTTAATATTCGCAGTTTTTTAAAATGCAGTTTGAACAAAGAAATCTACAAATAATTTGTTTACAAGATTGTACTAAGTTACACTTAATATGTAATGACAACTAAATAGCTTTTCAAACTAAGAGCCAACTCTTTTCGAAGAAATTTTAACAAAATTAATCACTAAATTTTTTCAAAATCGTCTTCGAAATATGGAAAACTCGAAATAGGGGAAAACTCGATCCGTGTTCAGTGCATATGATAAGGCAAAAATCAAAGACTGGCACCTTATTTCAAATAACCAAAGTTATTGCTTGAACCGGTGCCAAAAGAACCTGTTCTAGAGTAGATTCAAAGTAAACTTGTTCTAAAAAATGTTGGTGGGATATTCAAATTTCACCAAATTGGAGTGAATCACTCTACAGACTTTCCTTAAAATTAAAAATATGGTAGCAATAGCAAATATCACAAAAAAATTAATTTGTTCTTATTTTATCTTGTAGTTCTTTTAAACAGTTTGAATTTAAATTACAATAGTTTTTATATACTAACATATACTAATACAATCTCTTATCGTCATATAATCCAAAATATATTTTCATTCAAAACAATATATCATTGCATCTTCAATATATAATCATATGTTACATTTTATATTGCAGACGTTATTATATCCAATTACATATACACAGTTGTATTTATTTGGATATAATTTTATGTATCTTATAAAAAGTAATTTCATACATTTGGATATCGGCACAATTCTGATAAAATACCCTCTTATTTTATCTATTTAGATCTAAGTGTATCAAATTATTATCTAATTGTATAAAATTAGATACAATATGATTCAAATAGATGTTTTAATTTTGTTTGTGTTAAAATTTATATTCTTTTTTTTAATAATTTATATTAAATTTAGATTTTGTTGTCTTGTAAATGCTAGCAAAATTTTAAATAATAATAATAATAATAATAATAAATTGATTTTCGCGACGACTTTACTTTATCCAATCACCCCCAAACTTCATGTCAGTAATTTGTATATGCTAACAAAAAAAAATAGTCCAATCGGATCTATTAAAAATCATTTCGAAAATTCTATGTACATCGCTGAGCACCGCTTGAGCATAGTAATTTTTTTAATACAAATAAAACGTGACTTTTAACAATTGGAGATAATTTTTTTTTTACTTATGACTTTTATTTTTAATATAACAGTAAAGTGTGGACAGTAATCCTTCTTATATATTACTAATACTATAAATCTTCCTGCTTCCTCCTTCCTACCAACTAGCAATATGAGTTTTTTCTCAACATTATGGCAATTGTCAGCTAGTGCGTGATTATCGTATTTAATAAGTCTTCATCAAATAAAATATGTACAAAGGATTTTCACATACTATTTTCCCTATTGTTAAGCTCTAACAAATTCTTATTTTATGTCCTGCATAAAAAAATTCAAATAAAAAAATTTGTCATTCTGTTAAGAATTATATATAATTTTTCTATTAAGCTGTCATATTAAAAAAATTCCTATGAAAATATAATTTGTTATTAAGTGGAAGGTTGCGTTTTATAAAGGAGGTGTTAAGAATTTTTGTATGCTATAAGGGGATGCTAAATATGTATTTCTGTTATTTAATAATACAAAAAAAAAATTTATAATAATAAAGCGGTTTATAACAATGTGTCAGCAGCTCCCGTTCTTTGCCGTGCGAACACAAAATAAACAAAACCTTTCTCGTACTTAAAATTGTATACTGGGTTTTAAGCATTTGAATTGTTTGGGCTACAATTGATTGATACATTTGATTTCGATTGATCCAACTTTTTTGTCATTTAATAGTTAGTATCCCAACTATTATAACAATTAGTTTAAAACAAGAAAAATCATTTTCTCGCAGTAAAATAATGTTTTCCTTTTAAAACTTTTGAAATATTTCTCTAGCTCAAATTCTTATTTGAAGTAATTTTGTGATTTTTTGGTTGTGTTACCTCTAGTTGGATCTTACTACTCTTGTTTTTTAATTATTTTACAATTTGCTTTATAAATGAGTTATGGCTGGGCAGCCAATGAGATTTGTATTGTGATTTAACTTTATTAATATATTTTGTTTAATTACTCTTTAAATTAAATAACTTAGGTTTAATTATTATTACTGTGTAATATTGTTCTTTTTGGCCTTATTGGTTTTATATTACGGAACTGAATAAAGCAACACATAGAATAGTTTCCTGAGTGTAGCTCCTCTTTAATAAAAATATATATATTTTTTTATGAAAAATTTTTAGATACTTTCACATTTTTTGTCATTACTCTTTTAACACTGCACCGATTTTGCTCATTGTCAATACCAATTTCCTGGAGGGGCTGTCCATAATTCTAGCGTGAGTGCGATGTGACCCTCATTGGGTATTTGCGATGTGAACCTCATTCCAACAAACAGACGGACTTTGATATATCAACTTAAAATATCAATTAGTATCATGATTAGATATCTTGCACTTTTTGGGGACTTGTTAGATTTTGCATTTTGGTTTTTTTCAAAATAGCAAAAGTTGGTTCAACCAATCCATTGTTAAAAAACTGAATCACGTAATTCTTAAATTATGTGAAAACAATTTTTGTGGTAGAAGAAAAGTCTTTGAGGTGAAATAAAAACTTTGTGGTGAAAATAAATTTAAGTGGTTAAAAAAAAATTGTTGTAGTAAAAAAGTCAGATAGATAACATTTTCTAAAATATTCTAATGTTATTTTGTATAAGAAATAAAAAAAGTTTAATATTCTGATAAAATCTTAAACACGTTAAGTGTACACAAAGCGTCAAAATTTGGGTTTTGACAGCCGTATGCATATACATTTTGTTGATTTTTATAACACACTTATAAATCAAATTAACATGCAAAACAACAACAATTTGTCTTTATAAGACTGTTATAAAAATTAACTAAATGTATATGCATACGGTTGTAATAATGTATACCATCACTTATGCCTATTGGAAAATCAATACATCTCTCTACCAAATATCTTCAAAAAATTCCCCACTGGTGAGTGGTATAAAATGAGTTGAGGAAATAAGTATTTTCTCTATATTTAATTAAATTACCACAAAAAGAATTTCAATTATATGTTATATTTACAAAATATCTATACAATTCTTATTTTAATTCATTTAAAACTAGATTGCTTGTTCTTTATTTAAAAAAAAGACAGCACAATATGTAATACTTTTGTTCTTTATTTCTTTTATTCATTAAAATCTTTTGTAATTATTTTTCTTTTTGTATGTAAGGATCTTACAATTTTCTTTTCCTTTTTTTTTTTTCTAACAAATTAATTTACTTACTTAACAATTACTTACTGTCTTACACAGAGTAATCTAGCATACTGTTAAAGTGCTAGTTAGTGTAATACACTATAACCTTCTACTTACACACTACTTTGTCGTTACACAGACATACTTGTTTATAATTTATTATTAGGTTGCCCCGAATTTCAAAAATTTTCAAATTTCGTAATTAATATCATTGAATTTGTAGTATATTTTGTTATGACAAAAATATTTATAAAATTTGTATAATGTTATTTTTGTCTAGGATCATACCGTTTGAAAAAATGCATACATAAAATTATTTTTTTTTGGTTTTGTTTTAGATTTTTCAGTTTCAAGACACCCTACTGTACATACATATTTATTCAAAAGATATTTTAATTGCATACAAATGTCAGTAAAATAAAAGAATATCTAGGAATTAAAATAAAAGAAAACCAACAAAATATAAAGAAGTTTATTATATGAAATGATATAATATGTACCTTGTATGCAGATTTGCAGCAACATTAGTTGACAACGATTTATACAAAACCAGGGGTCCACATAAAAACAGGAAAATTTAAAATATGGGCTTTAGATGTCTTAGGTGTTTTTATATGAAAATGACCGGTCACTTAAACACAGGCTTGTCCTAGGAGGGGGTCAATTGCCCTCTCAGACATGTCACAGGAGTAGTTAAAAGGAACATGTCACACAAATAACCCCAAACAACATATCAAAGAGCCAACGCAAAAGAACATGTTATCACCTTTAAACTGGTGACGTGGAAGGTACTTTAGGAACCGGTCCTCTTTTCACCATTCTCGTGATATTTATTTTCGGAACCGGTCCCGTTTTCATCTATGGGACAGGTTCCGATTCCCAACTGACCTCTTTTTTCCCGCAGGGCAGATATGAACCAAGTCATAAAAACATGGGACCCTTTAAATGTATCTAAAGTAAAAGACTTTCTGAATACAGTATCGGAATATTTTTGTTCCACAAGTTAAAAAAGAAGTTTAGAGTTTCAACTAAGAATTACGTCTAGAATATTTCTGCAAAGTTTTAGTGCATTGTAAGCCAAGTCATAAAAACGAGGTACATGGGACCGAAAAAGTCCGTGGCATTTTCATATAAATGAAGGAAAAGCGCAGAACTTTAACAGCCAGTTTCGAAACATTTTTGCTCCGCAACTTAAATAAATTTGTTCAATGGTTAGCCGGGTAGACCAGTCTGCCCGGTCGACCCGTCTATACTGTAAAAATCGGGCAGACCGTAAAAACCGGTCGACCGGTTTTAAGGATTGGTCTCTCGGGTTCTGAACGTAATCTCTACTGTATACAAATAAATCGTATCTTCAGACGTGTTTTTCTATAAAAACGGGTTCGTTTTTAGTTCACTTTTTAACCCTTAACCATGAAACTCGACAGCTAAAATATATGTGCCACTTTCTTCTCCTCTACAACATTTACAAAGTTCATTTAGAAGCCCTGCCTTGTAAGTGTCTTACCGAAATTAATCACTAACTGACTTTCTGTTGTTCACTCATCATTGTCTCAACAATAATACACACAAAAAGTAAGTGATTATGAAGAATATAAAGTTGTAGAAATTATTGGATAGAAAATTGTTATATGTAACGTACGCGAAATGAAATATGAACTGACTGCCGAAACAATGAAAACAATTCACTATACATAAACGGCATATAAGAAAAGTAACGGTACTATTTCAGAAATCATTTTAGTTCTATATATGTGAAAATATTCCAAACAAAAAAATATATACAATTTTCTAATTTTTCTGATATGTAAATCAGATAAACTCTTAGTTATAATACGATAAGGATAAAAAATCGTTGATACAGAACTATAATATCTACTTAAATCCGATGTAAAATATACATATTTCAGATATAAAATTAATCAAAAGTGGAAAAAATCGTTGCACCAGTCACATAAAAGCATCGATTACGTCTCTGACACAAAAATACTGTTTTGCAGGCTCATCAAATATTTGCACCATGGATGATCTGAGTTAAATTAAATTTAAATATAGCTTTGCAAAATAAGTTATATTATGTATTTTAACATACATATCTACATTTATTATAAGTCTTTAATAGCTGGACAAAAGTTTTTATT
This sequence comes from Eustalomyia histrio, assembly GCA_949748255.1. Classification (NCBI taxonomy): domain Eukaryota; kingdom Metazoa; phylum Arthropoda; class Insecta; order Diptera; family Anthomyiidae; genus Eustalomyia; species Eustalomyia histrio. Next base: position 67,895,273 of record OX456523.1, on the reverse strand, counting down.
ACAGTTAATGCGTCAGTTCATATATCATTCCCCGTACGTTACATTGGACGCCGTACATACATACAAAAATAAATATGTTAAAGATTAACATAATGTTATAACGGTCATATTTTTTTGCTTTTATCCTCTTTTTCTAATGATATAAAAAAAAAATAATAAAGTAATCGTAATCATATTCCACAGAAATAACGTATTAGTGAGTGGTTATATTTTTTGCACATGAAATAAGAAAAAAATGTCACATAATATTCCTAATCGGATATTTTTTTAAGAATGTTATCTTGCGTGTCTTAAAAATGATGAGGTTACTTAATACCTTTGCGTGCTTTTTGCGTAAGCAGAAAACAAAAAAAAAAAACCTTTTTCTTTTCAACAAACTTAGTTACGTACATACTTGCTCGCATACTTTACAAAATTCCTAGGTTGACTCTAATCCTTTTAAAAGACAATTGAAGAAAAAATATAGGAATTTTTATGGTATGTTTTAGATCACCACTTCAATGTTAAAAAAGTGGAAAATTTATAGAAAAACACCATGGAAATAAAATGTAATTTAAGCCCAAAAAAATATATGTTTAAATTCAATGGTTAGTAAATTAAGCTTTAAATATAGGTATTAGTGTCCTGTAGGTCCTTTTGTGTGATTTTTATTGCTAGAACGCCTCTATTTTGAATACCAAAGCATGTCTTTATAATATGAAAAAATGTACATTAATAATAATGGAAAAATGGGATATGTTAAGTGCAGAAAAAAGTCAAAAGAACAAATAAACGAAATCCATTTAGGTATTTGTTAAAAAGGCACGCACTCAAAAATATTTTCCAAAGGCTTCACACGTTCACATAATCATAAAAAAGACCGAATGAACGAAAGAACAACTTTTTTTATCCCCCCCAACTATGCCTTCTGAAGGAAATAAAATTAACAATACAACACATGGCATTTATGTTTTTATCACACATTTTACACATACTTTTTATACAAATAATTAGAAAATATTATGAAAAAACTTTTATTGTAAATTTAAAAGCATTTAGAGTATTATTTTCATTACTTAAAAAAAGCATACGAGTCCCTGTTGTAAGAATATAGAATTACTTTCCAAGTTTCGAAGAAACTTTAAATGAAAAGTAAAAGTCAGTTACGTATGTATGTCGATAGGGTGAATAAATTTTTACCAAAAGGTTTTTTATTGTAAGTAGCTAAATTGTAAAAGAAAAAAATCAATGTGCGATATAAAGATGATTTTAATAGACGTTTATATAATTTGAGTATGTTTATTTAACAAAATGCCTGATGTTTAGAGTTAATACATGCTATTCTGCCATTGCTGGTTAATATAGAAAGCACGATTAACTTGAAAAAATCCAGAAATTCGGAAAATGTATTTAAGTATCATCAATATGTATACGCAATTAAAATTTATCATACGTAAATGGTGACCTGCAATTAGGTTACGTGTTCATGACGCTTAAACTAGATTTCGAAATCTACACACATAGGAAATAAATTGTTCGGATTTTTTTCGCAAATTCCATCATTTTATCGTTAATCAATAATTTTAATTTTTAATTCTTCAAATCAATCACCAGAATAGTTAAATTTTATTATGAACAACAAATTTATAATTCTAACCCACAATGAAAAAATATTATCTTCTATATTACTTTTAATATCAACAACATTGAATATTTTCTTATTAGCAGCAAAAGTCTCATATTTGTTCTAAATTTTCCAGAATCGGATCAAATTAAATTGTGAAATCACTCTAAACGAAAATTTTAGTTTCCCCATTTCACACATTTTATTTAAAAAAAAAAATATATATAACATATAAAAATAGTTTGTTTAACAATTGTTAAAAAATATATAAGTACAGTACTGTTTGGATCATATTTCGTGAAGCCGACTGAATTCCCTATAGGCGTCTGATGTTTATTATATGGGCAGAAAAATTAACTAATCAATATATCTGAAAAATCTGAATGAAATTGCTTCAAAACGCTCATTTAAACAAATACCAAGTTGGTGTGTTTATATAGGGATTATATTCACATATGGTCCGATTTTATTAAAATTTGGAGGCATGATTTATGGTTCTGTATAATCTGCTCAACTTAAATATTAAAAATATATATTAGATTTTGTATGATTTAATACCATTTTAGCCTACTTTAGGAAAACATTTCTATCCAATTATAAAACGACTGTAATCAATTTAGAGTAGGCTGTAATCGTTCTTTGGACCAAGACAAGCCTATACCAAACATACATCAGACTCTTGCTTACAGCAGCACCACAACTAAGTTTCATCTTCTTTAACATATTTTCTATTTAGAGTTTTGAATATTTTACTTTACTGAATACAATAATTTTTTTAGTGTTTGCCTTTTACGGGATTTGAACATACTACATCACAATTAATTTTGATGGCTTATTTAAACTTCAAGAAATTGTTACACTCACAATATTATTCCGTTAAAGACAATCTAAAATACATATCAAATTAATCAATCCAAAAGAGTACTACTGATTTTTCATTATAGTTAGCCCGTTTTGTCGTTTATTCATCATTGTTTAAAAATCAAAAAAATAGTAGTACACTCAAAAACAAAGTTAGTAGAAAAATTTGTAATCGGTTTTCAATCCCACATTACTACTGTACTGATTATTAGTTAAAAAATTATTTTTAAGTAAATTTTTTTGCTATTTACATTTAACAAATTACAGAATTTTTACAGAATATTTACAAATGTTTGTTGCCAATTTCAAAACTCATTTCACAAATTTTTGAAAACCGATTTGCTAAACTAAGCAAAATAAATTTAAGGATTTTAAAAAAGTGGATATTGAAACAAATTTTATTTCGAATAATTAAAACTTATGCTTACAAACTTAAATTGCTTAAAAAAGTTACATAAGTTGAAAAAGGGATCGTAAATGAAGTTACTTTTATCCTCCGACTAATGTCCAAAAATAGGACGTCCACTTAAAATAGCACTAAAAAGTTATAAAAATCAGCCCTTAAAACAATAAAAATTTTACCTAAGGATTCCAAAAAATTGCTAAATATATTTTTCAAAATTTAAACAAAACGATAAATTCGTTTGTTTTTACTATTTTTACTTTACTGCAATTTATTAAAATTTAGTAGCGATTACTAATTTTTTATACTAATTTGATTGTACTTATATTAATGATATTTAGTAAATTTTTTTGCTGATTTTAGCACACCGGTTTTATTTGTAAAGAGTGGTCCAACCATAATGCATGATGTTAATTGTAAATAAAACAAAAAGTTTTCAGAGAATTATCTTAATATTTTTTATTGAGATAGAAGCATCTATGAGAATATGTGTGAAACAAAATATCGGCCAAATGCTCGCTACGGCTTTGATGGCGAGCACTTCGATTATTTTAATATGTATTTAAGGTTATTTTTAACGAAATAATATTGTGTGTGTGGGCAGCTGGAATTTGATATATAGGTTTTACCTCCGACGGGATTTTTGAAAATACCTCCCGGAAATGCAAAAGGTCTCTCACTGATAGCCTCCCAATACCTTTCGAGCTAGGAAGATGAAGTTTTTTATAAAGGTTCCTCCTCCTGCATAGATATCAGCTATGAAGGAGACATCAGTCAAGACGGGAGTCTTAGAAAAACCTTCGGGGAGGTACGAAAATTCTCCCCGTTTTTGGCCTACCAAAACCACTAGAGCAAGGAAGTTGAAATTTGGTATGTAAGTTCCTCTCTCAGGCGAGATTTCTGAAAATTCCTACGGAAAGGGGCAAAAGGAAAAAGAGCTTCTCCGTTGATAGTCTGCCCAAGCCGATTTAGAAACCCAAAATTTGAAATATGTATTACCAGCAGGATGAGCTAACTCATTGTTAAGGTGCATTATAGAATTTTGTCCAGGGACATGGTAAAAATGGAAGCCTCCAAATAATCATCTGGGCACTCCGTGTACTGCCGGGCTTAAGAAAGGTCATATACCCTCAAATTACGGATAAGAAGTTATATGGTCATATATTAAACCATGTATGAACGCATATGACAATGAATACCCATATATGATCATATAAAAGGTATGAACACGTATGTTCATATATAATTCGATTTTTATATGGGTACTTAATATATGATATTTTCCTTAACCGACACCGCCAAGCTAGATTGGAGCCTATAGCCTTTATTGCTAGTGCTCGGTTAGGGTATTAGGATATAATGTGTACTTATATGATTAATATAAATTACAAAAAAAAAAAAAACCTAAAATATTCAAAGTCGACTTAGCCTTTTTTGATTTTTTAAAGTTTAAAAATTTTAAATACTGTCAAAATTTAATAATGATATTCCAATCTCCTCAAAAGTTATAAGAAAAAATGTGCTTAGCACGTAAATGAAGATTTAAAAAACTTCGGTTCAATATGCAATAAGTAAGTAAATAATATGTAGTAAGCAAGTACTATGATTTAACATATCTTAGTTTGAAGTCGTCGACATGTACAAATTTAACGCGTTTAACTCTAATTGTTATCGTTAATCGTTTAATACAACGTACAAAAAAAAATAACTTCCTAGAAAAAGAAAACTCCTTTTAAAAATATTGAAGAGTATAGAAACTTTTAAACAAAATTAATTTGTGTTAAAATTTTCTATAAAACTTTATAATTACTCTTTATATTTGATATGAAATTTGAGAAACATTTTATCTCAAATTTATTAAGAAAATTTGTTTAAAATGTATTAAGCACTATAAACTTTTTTAAGCTTATTACAAATTTCCAGTAAATGTCAGTCTTGTTTACCATTTGATACTAGATTTTGCCATATTTATTTTAATTTTTCATAGTATAAAAGAATTAAAGTCATATTAAATAATTTCATTAAAAGAAACACCATTAGGGACATAAAGATAATAAAATTATTAAGGCATACAACACAGAGCTGAAGTCGTACACACACACACACATATACATTCTTCACATTGTTGGTGGTATAACAAAAAATTAATAACGTAAAAAGTCAAAAAGAATAACTAACTAACATGCATGAGTATAGAACGTTTTTTACTTTCTATACCCACCACTGTATATCGGGTGTATATTATTTTAACATTACGTTTGTAATTTATAAACCAAATATATTAAATTATCTAATTTTAAGTGCACCTAGCGATGTTTAACACCTCAATTTAAAAATAATTATTATGACCTTCATTGGGGAAGGAATTTGTTGGGTCTTATCTTAAATATTGTAGATTTATTTATACGGATCGATATCGATCAAAAGGTACTAAAGTAATAAATGGAAATACGATAAACCGTTTTAAAAATTATTATAAATACGATATACATTTTTTTTGTCAAAATGACACTTTTAAATTCTATAAAATATTCGATGAAGCCGAATATAACGCTCTAGAATTATATGGTTTTATTTAAAATATCCCAGCAAACAGTTTCTAAATTCAGTTCTGAATTGTTTTAAATATAAAAGAGAGATGCTTCCAAAATTTTTCAAAAAAGTAATTTCAAAATAGCAACATTAAAAGAACTCCTTGTACTAAGTGTTTTATTTTTGTTTCGTCGCATTTATTTTTTGTAAAGGGAAGCAACACTCACGAAATTCTTGCTACTAATTAATATGTTGAAATGGGTTAGAGGAGAGATGAAAGGTGGTGAAAGATGACACTGTAAATGCGCGAGATAATAAATCTTAGAACAGTTGTTGTCCTGAAGAGTTGACGAAATTATTGAAGCTTTTTTAGTTCATATCCTTGGTATGTTACTTTTCCTTTGGTGGGGTTACATGGTATGAACACCGAAGAAGGTATTATGAATTCATGTCTTCGTCACTAGGGATCAAAACCGCAACCTTATTTATAAGAGACCAACGCGCTAACCATTACACCACAACGCCCACAAAATAACGATTTTCTGTTGGGATTTCTTTTTGTTAGTACACTTAAATGTAGCACTATCAGAATATTGTGTAGTTTTCAGTTCTGTTACAATAAAAATAAAAAACATACATTTATTTTTTAAAGAAATATTTATTATAACTTTTTTGTACATTTCTTCAAAATAATTTACTGTCATTTACCGATATTTTTAATTTCATTTATTTTTTTTTTATTTGTATGAAATTTAATAAAAAATTGTCCAACTAAGGAAAATTTGTGGTTTATTTGTTTCCGTTACAGTTATTACAAATTTTAATTTTGTTTGCTGTCTGTTTACAAAAAAAATATATACAAAAAATGCCAAATTTGTTTTTCTATTTAATTTTTTATTAATTGTTTTTTATATACAAAATTATTTCAATTCAAATTACAAGATCTTCACACACATTCATTTTGCAGATTAAAAAACCAAAAAAAAAAAAAAACGAAACAATTTCAAATAAACGGATTAAAATTAATTTTAACGCAACTGGAATTGACTAAATAACATTTAAACTTAAATATCAAAAAATAAATATCATTTATTTTGAATGACATTTTCTTTTAAATGGTATTTTCAGTTATTTCAACTTACAAATTATTTGAGTTTAATTTAAACTTTAACAACGCCTCATGAACAACCAAATTATAGCTGTGTTTATGCGGCAAGCTATCAAAGTTTGCTTATGTCATTCCATTCAAAGTTGTATGCGAATGACACAATCTAACGTATATAGCTTGTCGCATAAACAGAGCTATGTTTAAATCTGAAATAAACACTTTTTATTTTTTAAATTTTATACATTAACTGAACACTAAAAGTTTGCTGGGTTTAAAAATATCCGTAAATAAAAAATATCACAAATATTGTTAGAAATAACTGAAGAAGAAATATTTATAATCAACCCACACACACACACATTCATATGCACTAAGTAAATAAAAACTCATACGCGTTTGGGGAATTACATTTTAAAAACGAATGAGAAAAGAAATGTTAGAACAATTTTATTATAAGTCTAACAAATTACGAAAATGTGTGCGTGAGTCTTTCAACAAAAAAGGAAGTTAAATTCATTAAAAAGTAAAAAATGTGTCTGTCTTAAATTAAGATGGATTTAAGAAATCATAAAATGTACCACATTGTGGTACTGAATTATAAATATTTTTATCTGTATATGTACCAGAAAAATATATAGTGGAAAAATTTGTAAGACAATTTTTTTTTAAATTATAGCACAAGCAAAACATTAAAAGTTTTTTTGAAAATGGGTATAGTAGGGTGTCCCGAACATTTTGCACTTGCGAATTTCGCGACGGAAGAGTACTGAAACGACACGTATTAAAGAGCTACAAACAATTTTTTTTTAAATATGAAAAACTTACCAATATCAAGCAATTCCGCCAACTTCAATTACATAAAGTAATTGAAGCTTTTTAATTCTCGTGCTCTACTATCGCGAAATTCGCAAGTGAAAAAAAGTTCGGGACACCTTAGTGCATAGCTTTGTTTGCTACCAATGTTTTATGGTATTGACAAATGTTTCTAAAACGTTTATAAATATGAATATTTTTTAATGTTTTTCTCTACTTTCTTTACAGGTGAGTCTAAAGCTTTGCTTGTATCATAAACCTTAATAAAATTAGTAATAACGAGGGTATGTTATGAAAATTAAAATTAGTGAACATAAATAATTCCAAATTCTTAATTATTCTTTGAAAATGTGTTAACAAAAATTTTAAAATTTATAAAAAAAGGTGCGTAGAAAAAGATTGTACTTAACGTACTTGCTTCCAGCGGAACCAATAATTTAGATATTCCAACTGAAATTCTGTTATGTTTATGAAATTTTGGGAGGTGAAATGAGTTTGTGTAAAATGGATCAATAATGGGGCTTTATAGTAAGTTTATGCATACCTTAAAGGTGGAAATCTTGCAAGAATTAAAATCCTTGCCCATCTTCTTCGCGGGATTTCGACTTTTTAATATATAAAAATTTTATTCTCACAATATAAAAAAATATTTTTTTTTATGGTTTTTGTATTTTTGCGGTATACTATGACCTAAACGTAGCAGCTTTTACTATCCATCTAAATCGTGGAAAGCTCGGCTTTGTACTGCGAAGAAATGAAAAAAATCATAAGGATTACATTTCCCTCCTACCTGCCGAGGTAAAATTTTTTTATATTTTGGAATTTGATGATATTTTAGAAAAATTTTGAAATTAATCTGTAAATAATCCTGTCTTAGTAAAGGAACTTTATCCCGCTCTAATTGCATGTTTAGATTTTCAGTTCCAGGACTTTGGGCGTGGCGAGGAATTTGGCTCTTTTCTCCATTACAGGCCCATTTTTACCAAGTTTAAAATCCACAAATTGACTCTTTTCTGTACTAGCGAATACCTCAGAGAATGTGCAATTATATATATATTTAGATTTCTAGGCGAATCTTTTTGAGCAGAACGTCAAAGCGGATATTTTTCCCTGCTTTGCTCTCCCCGTCGAAATTTCCTACATAGAGAAAACAGATTCATTGTGACAACTGAATTTATTGCCAACTAAATAAATTTGTCGCAAACAAATACGACGGTGGCCCCAACCAAACCATTTGGTTAGCAACAAATTCGGGTTTCACAATGAATCTGTTTTCTCCATGTATTTTTTAAGTAGTTTAAGATAAACTTATGTACATGCCAAATTTAAACATCCTTTTTGGGTGATTATGGTGGCATTTTTTACCTTCTTAAACTAATTTTTACCATGTTTTAAATTAAATTAAAAATTCTAAACAATATCCCATATGTGAATAAGCGCCTACTTTAGCGAACATATATTTTCAGATTTCTAGCCGAGAGTGTTTGAAAAGGCCTGCTTAGAATATTTTTCTCTTTTGAACTCGCAAAAACTCCAAAAAGGGAAAACACATTTAAATTTCAGGCTACAAACCAAAGCGGTTTAGTCAGGCCGTTAAAGGGGAAACTCTTCTTCTTTATTAATCCATGTATCTGAGGATGAACCTAATGTCATATTTCAAGTTCCTAACTTCTGCATTTTTGGATGGCCTATGTGGGTCAGTGAACCACTTAACTCTAAAGAAATAAAATAAATTCCAAATTTTCTATATTTAACATCACTTTTTAAAAAAATGAGAAACAGCTTTTTTTATAACTTTATACATTGTTTGAAAAATGACAACCCACAAACATTTTAAACAAAAAGATTGTTAGAAATTCATAATTCTTATTAAACTTAGATGAAATTTCTAATGAATAAAAAAAAATATGTCATAATTTGTTATGAAAACAAGCATTGGATTATTTTACGTTTTTCGAAAATAAATTTAAGATAGTTAGAGACGAAGGCTTCAGTAGCCAGCTCTCACTTAATTAATATTTTTTGTAAATAAATTTGCAATATATAAATAATAATAATGAAATTAGTTTTTCCATTGTCCAATTACTATAACCATTAAGTATTTAATCAGGCCCTTAAACTTATTTTAAATCCTAAACAGGTTATGCTAAGTTCTACTACTTTATTACTTCTTACTACTTACTTATTACTTATTACATGAGTTCTTACTACATTTTAGAATGGATATTTTTAAATCTTCTTTTGCATGCTAAGTCCATTTTTGGTTTCAATTTATGAGTAAATTGGCCGATCATTACCAAAATTTTGGCAGCATTGTGAATTTTTAAATTTTGTAAATTCTATGTCAACATAGTTTAAATTAAAGACGTCGATATAGATATAAAAAACGATTTAAGCTAGTATTGAAATTTAAAGCCCAACGCATGATTTAGTTGTTTTAACCGAACTTTTTCGGTAAATACAATAGTAATAAGACTATTGAATCAAAATACTGGTTATCTCAATAAAAAATTTACCGCAAAATTTTTTAGATACAACAGTCGATTCATTACAAATTTGATTTTTTTCACGAATTTGTTTTCTATATTATTAGTTTTCAATTTAAAAAAAATATAAAAAAAATTACAAAATATATTTCTTTTTTTAACTTTAAAATTATAACTACATATTTTAATAATGGCTTACCGAAAATTATTTGTTATTATACGAAATTCGAAAAAGGAGCAAGATATAACTGCTACATATAATGAAAAAGTGTTCTCAACTCAAATTAAATTTATTTAGCAGCCACTTAAACAACTCATGCGAAATATAAATTTACTCAATAAAAAATACTAAAATCTCAAAATATTAAAAATACTCATATAATAAAGGGTATGCGCTAAACTAAACGCTCAATTTTGAGTAATTTATCTAGAGAAGAATCTGCGCCTATAAGTATGCTCAAAAATACTCTTAAATCCGAATGAGAGAGTTTGTTACATATAGTAAAAATGGACTGCGCAAGATTTTGTTTTAAGATTACTACAACATTGTCATAAAGTTACAAGGTATTACATATTAGTTAATACTCTCTTTAGCAACAATATTTATTACTTTAAAGGCATGTCAAAGTTACAGATCTGCTCAACTATTGAAAACGTAAAAAAGCAAATATCAACACATCGTTATCACTCGTATCATTAAGAGAACAACAACTACTGTATTAAAATTTTTTGCAACAACAATAAAATAATGATAATTGAAGAAAAATCGTTGTGTAAAAAAAATTGACTCAACAAATCACCCAAAAGAATACAGATGATATTTTTCGCATAAAAACCTCAGGAAGTAACAAGACAACTCCTACTCTTACTCCAACACTACTTTAAACAACACCATACGAAAATTTATAAGAACTTGTAACGAAACAAAATAACTGTAATAAAGAGTAAAAGTTATAAATTTTATCAAATAAAAATTTAACAAAAATAAAGTCAAACAAGTGTAAAATAAATATATATACATATATATTTTTGTTTTGTTAAAATAAAAAATGTATTAAAATGGTTTTCCTAATATATTTACTAAAATAAATATTATTTAGCCTAGTTTTCAACTACAATAGCTCATAAATCACTCCTTAGGAATAATTATTGTAACACACAATATTTTTTTTCCTTCACGTGATAGTCGTGCTCAATTCAAAAATTTTTTTTTCGTATGATTCCTGATTTTGCGACGACTCGTGCACACACAATTTGTTTCACTCTTCTTTTGCAAGCGTTCGTGTTTTTGGCTACGACAGGATTCTGCTAAATCGCTTGTTGTTAGACAACGATACAGAGTCAAATTCGGGTTGTGTGTAAAAATATTCCTCAACATTGACAGTTGACAACTAGAACCATGAACGCTAATAGTTTAGTGCAAAAAGTGCTTCATACCAAGTGGTACTACCGCTTAGTTAACACTCACAAACAAATTCGTCGGCGGTGGTGGCGGCCAACATTTATATTATACTATTTGTATATATTAGTACAATTGTACCATAAAATAATAAAATTAAATAAACGACAACAAAACACATGTTATCATCACTACATAAGCAACTACCACCAAAACAACAAGAACTACATCAACTACTATTCCAACATCTACAACAGTTACATTTTGTATTACTACGACAATTTGTTGTATAGAAATTCAGTAAATATTAATACGTCAACATTTAATAATAACGTATGTTTATACAAATACGTTTTTCGTTAGGCAAACACAACAAGAGAAAAATATTTTAGTGAAAACCTAAAAGTACAAAACAAACAACAACAAACAAAAATCATAAACAAAATAATTCATCCAATAAAGTAACAATCGATATAAAACAAAACACTAACACAACGGTGTCTCAGGCGAGATAGTATTCAGTGAAAGCGCCAGCGAAATATGAATTTCATTGGTATGATTATAAAACAAAATTAATAAATATTTGTAAATCTGATATCTGAAAGTTTTTTCTTTTTTTGGTTTTGAAATTTCAAAATTTTACTTTAATTAATATGAATTTTTGATTTTAAAATAAAAAAATCACTGAATAATATTTTGTCTATTAATTCTAAATATCTTTTTTTCTGTAACTTCTACGTACTGTTTTTCTATAAACTCTACAAATTTAAATGTTCTTCATTTCTTACACGTAAGTTTTTATTTTAATTAATCTATATTATAAGTTACCTATAAATATACTATATAAAAAAAAATGTAATGTGACGCCTTTGGGGTATGCAATATGTTAACATATGTTGCAATAACAACAAATTGTGGTCTTAAAATTTTAAAGCAAAATGTGTTAAATTGAAAAGTTTTGATAACTATAAATATATTGTGTTTTTCCAAGGTAACTTGGGTTTTTTTTATAGTAAAAGTTTATTTCACAGTACAATATTAAGTGTTCTTTTTATATCATTCTTGTTATTGCCAAGTGTGTACCTAAATGTGTTTTTAAGAAATTTGCTTTTTCATCACTATGTAGTCTCTTTATTGCTAATCTAATTAGATTTTCTTTTTGTTGGAAATATATTGATTTTTTGTAAAATTTTGCTTTGTAGCCTACTTTTAGGCTCATGAGGGCTATAAGTGTTTTTAAAGAAAGTGTATAATAGATATGTTCAACATTTAACCAAATTATTACGAATGACAGATTTTCATTTGCATATAGATAATGATTGTTTTATATTATTTACGTAAATGGGGATTTAAAAAACTTGGCTGTCTAAATCTAAAGACTTTTTTATTCATTATATAAACTTATCTCAACTTAGTCGAAAATTGGTTATAAATTGTGACAGACACTGACAGGTTAAAATATTTTATCTAATAATTGATTCGATTTTATCGAAATTTTGGCCTCATCTAACTAATTCAATTTCATAAAAATAATTTTGATACAATGTGTTATATATATGTATGGATAATCAATATAAAACAATTTAAGTTCCAATCATATATTGCTCCAAAAATGCTTAAAATATCTTATCAAATTATTCATAAAGGTTATTTATTAAAATGATTAAAAATAAACGATCTTCAATCTTTTATTTATCTTGTTGTTTCAACAATACTAGTCCTTCATATGAAATTGTAAAAATGGGAATTCTTTTAAACATTTAGTGGGTTTTCAAATTTATCTTTTAATGTACCACTTTAAATAGTAAACTTATAATTTTAAGACCTTATGCATAGTAATTTTATTCATGTCAAAATCCACATTGATTTTTGACGATAATGAATTTTATGTACACATTTAGTACAATTTGTTTTACGCAAAATTTATATAAAATAATAATAATTTTCTGGTAAAAAAATTATTACTTTGTACTTATGGCGACTGCGGGTTTCTTATAAGTTTTTATAGTATGAACTTGATTTTGAGTGTAAAAAAACACTTAAAATAAAGCAAAATACAAGCAATATTTGAAGCTCTTGAATTTTTAACTTTTCATTGTTTATTGGACACTTATTTGGGGCGTTTTACCAGCGTTTTCAAAAAGCATTTTGGTAGTATTTGTTTAACAAAACTTTTTCCTAGTTTATAATAATCAGAAGACTTCGAATTCAAGTCCAGGTTCATTGATATTTTTAATTTTTTTATATTTGTTTTTACAAAATAGATATTTTCGATTTTTTAAGACCAATTCATTTTTGTGTTTTCCCTAAGTTGGCAAGTTATTTCCAACAAGCCATTATATTACGGTAAACAACGGTTAGCCAGCAGTTTTTTAAGTTTTATAGCCTTTAAATATTATATATTTCGGTAGAGCTGTCTTCTGACGGCCTGCGATCGAATCGTGGCATAACATAGTTTTAGACTACCTAAGTTTTGGTTTTGCCGTGGTTTTTCCTACTCATTTTGAACATCCAGCTCTTTTGTCTAATGATTTTATTATATTAAGATTGAGAAAGGATGTTAAAGTGGTATTCTGAAACTTTCGCAAAATTTTGTTCCTCAATTAACGAAGTTTCCAATATAAAAGCGGGTTTTTTATTTAAAAATATGATATAAAATTCTTATCAAAATTTCGGTTAAAAAAAAACAATAAATTTTTATTTTTTATTTATTTTTATTTTTATTTTTAAAAAGTTATTGCATTGTTCGCAAAGTATCAGTTCATGTATTTTTAGTGCTGTTTTAAAAGTAATTTTAAACATCTTCGAAAAAGTCATTCAGTCATTATATTCAGTGAACAAATCCAAGAAAAGCTTAGTGGTAGAGGTTTAGACTAGCAATTTTAGAATCGCAAGTTCGATACCCGGTGGCGACAATAAAAAATGTAAGAATTAAAATATATTTTTTTAATATTTTTGTACTTTTAATTGATGAAAAGATTTTCTTTTGCACTTGTTCATAAAGTACTGCGAAAATACTGAAATGGTTGTAATTCCCTTCTCAATATTAAAAGCATTAGAGTTTCTGTTGAAAATTATGCTGTAATGCCTTTTCTACTGTATTTGCATCTCTTTTTTGCTGGGACAAGTTTAAGTTCCATTTTCACAATATCCTGTTATTGGAATTTTAACTGACATATTTTACGTACATGAAACAAGATTATAAATGCATGAACTTTCTTCTCCTAGTAATTGTTTAATTTATAAATGCATATTTTTGGTTTACCAGGTTGTGTTAAACCACTAAATTAAAATATTGAAATATACATTTAGGTTACAAAATTGGAGCATACTTACAGGTACAAGAAAAATAAAATATTTTTAGTCAAAGTCATTATCATTTTTTTTTTTGTTGATCTGTAATTTGAATTTCCAAATATTTAATTTTAATTATTTAATTTTTTTAAGCTTTATATAACAACTTTTTTTAAATATACAAAAACATAATACGAAAATCTCTTTTCTCAATTTCTTTAAGACCCAAAAAAAAAACATAATGTTTGCTTAAATACTACTAGTACTAACTTATACTAAAGAAGTTTCTACTTTTTTACACATGATATGCCATGTGACTTGAGTGTATTATTTTTCTTTTCTACATTTTTTATACTCATATAGCAACGTGCTAGTTTTTTGCCGCATTTTATTGATTTTTTTTGTTCGTTGTGTTCATAATTTCGCCAATGATGATAGTGATGATGTTGTTGTTCTATGTTTTTTTTCATAGACCTTATAAAAATGTAGAACAAGTACTTAAAGCAAAAATAAACAGCAAAGAATATAAAAATACATACACCAGTGAATATTTAAACAGGAGATGGTCAAAAACACAGTTTAAAACTTAATAGAAATTAGTTAAAATATTTATAATAACTAAGCCAACTAAAAATTGGCATTTATGAATTAAACTAAAGCCCTTAAAATATGCAACAAAAAATTAATTAATATTCAATTTATAAGAAAACTACCCAGTCAGAAAAATTCAAACTGGAAGGTTCTTAAACAGGTGGTACAAGACTCCTTTGGTATAAAAATAGATTTCCTAATATTAAATTTAAAAGATTGAAATATAAAATTAAAAACGCAAAATGCCTTTTGCAAATGCTGCTAAAGTATCGTAAATAAGTGTTTACCCCATAGTTTGCATTTACATGATTTTTTGTATATGAGTAAAAACAATAGAATAAATATTTTTTTAGGTGCGTAATCTCATATTTAGAGCTTTAAAAGTGGGATCAAATACGTTTTTTATGTCGGTTTTAAAGAATATCAAATGAGGAGTACTTTTATAGTCAAATACATAATAAAAATATATTGAAAAAGTTCTGAAACCAAAAAGTTTCAAAGAAAATCAGATTGCACGGACACCTTTAAAATTTTAAATTTTCTTTCAATGTAGCGTTTTATATTTTTTATAAAATATTTCATAAAACGTAAAATAATATGTATTGTACGAAAATTTTCTTTGTTAGTCGATTTATAATTAATTTTTCTTGACCTAATAGTAACTTTACTTTAAAGAAATTTTCATTATTTCATTTGTTTTTTTTTTTTTGTATGATTAAGCTTTCTACTTATGCGTCCATAATAGTTTTTTCAATTCCTGTATTTGGATTTGTTTAAACACATAACAGATACAACACTAAAGAGAATATCACGATGATTTAAAGCTAAGGCTTGTGAAAAACAAAACGAAATTAATTCAAAGAACTAGAAATGTTTAATGCAAACATGAAAAGGTTCAAGGTTTACGTGATTTTTGTACATAAATATATATTTTTTTTATTTGTTTGCCTTATTTAACATAAAAAAATAATGGCAGAACTAAAAGGCATATAAATAAAAAATTAAAGAATAAACATACATATGTTCATTAGGGATATAAATTTTGAAATAATTTATTTTCACAGAGAACACTAAATTGGCTGCAGCAAACGGAATTATTTTGTAGTTCCAAATGCAACTCAACCAAACAATTCGATTGGCAAAAATGTCACTTTAACGCAGGCAACGCGTTAACAATTTAAATGGAAAATAATAATAAAAATTTGCAATACCTTCCTTTGCAGTTTATAACTTCTTATAAATATTGGTACTCTGCACACTAGTTTACTAAAAATTTCAAAATCAGTTGTATACTTTTAGAGAAAAATATATTTTCATTAACAATTTTACTTTCTTTCAAGAAATTGTACTTTTAATTCATAAAGTATTTTTATGGTTTTTAAATCGATATAAATTAATACTTCATTTATTTATAATCATGTCTACAGCTATTCATGAACATTATTGGGATATTGTAAGAAAATGTAAAAATAAGTACTTTGGAAATTGTCTTTCCTGTGGAAGGTTTTTACTACAAAAACGATCCAAATAAACAGGGGTCTAATCGCTGCTTTCCATAACGAGCATTTAATATTTTGTTTACAATGAATATGTTAAGTAAGATGTTTTGTCTAATTGTCTACGTTCAGTGAATACAATATGTTAAAAATTTCGTTACGATAGTGATTGAATGCACTGATTCGGCAATTCGATAGGTAACGATTAGACCCTGGGTTTCAAATAAGTTTAACATCGTCACCTCAAGGTTATAAGATAAAATTTTGGTTATACCCCTACTGTTCAGCTTAATCATATTAAAGTGAGAATTTCACAACAACTTAAATATTTACAGAAAAATAAACAAATATTTTTATATAAAATTAAATAATTTGTATAATCCCATGCCTAAAGATATACCAATTTTTTTGTTTTTCTCAATTCCCCTTTGGTATACTTATTTTTTTTTTTGGCATCAATTCAGTAAACTTTATCTAATACTCTAAACACAACAAATTGAAAACTTACTTTCAAGGCTTTTATTCATATTATGCCTAAAAATTAAGCTTTAACTTTTATACAAAAACTTTATATTCTTTTGGTTTATTTGGCATTTTTCCCAAAAATATGCTACACCCAGTTAATAATTTTTTTTTCCTTTTGTGCTGCCATTCAAATTGTATAATTTATATACGAATTTAGCCTTGTTCTACTTAAATAATTTATGTGTGACCTCTTCAAAGGCGTTAAGCATAATATGTTATATGATTTTGTTGTTGTCATTTTGGTTTACTTTTGTATGTGTGTGTGGGTTTGTTTTTAAAGACTATGCAAAAGCTGCTGAAAATATGCTACGGTTTCAAAAATATTTTGTATGTTCTATGTTTATGTCATACTTGGGAGTTTTTCATTACCATTGAAATTTCATTACCATTAGTTGACACTAATGCAAATGATCATAATTTAATGTTACTAACGGATAGTAAACACTAATGTTTTTTTATTAAATGGAAAAATTGTTAGGATCAGCGCTAGAGAGGGATCTTCACAATTGTTTCCATTTAATAAAAAAAAATATTTGTTTACTGTTCGTAAGTTACATGAAATGATGATATCGAGCCTGATTATAATTAAAAATATATTGTTAAAACAGAAAGATGGAATAATATTTACAAAATTATTACTAATGGTAATGAAATAGCACAAATGCATAAAAAAATCTAATTATAATTGATTGAAAAATCATTTGTTAACAAAAATGTTTATACGATTTCAAAATTATCAAAGTAGCTTTATACAGAAAATAATAAAACAAAATATAAAATATTAATGTTAACCCGCATAAATAAATATTTACATAAATATTAACACATAAAATGACGGCTAATAATGCTAATGTTTTTTTTTCATTGGTGCATTAGTAATGCTAATGAAATTCAAAAATATTTTCAATGAAATCAGATCCTTAAATCATTACCATTAATTCAAACAATGATAATTAAATTTTTTTCATTACCATTGCTATCAATGTAATTGTAATGCAATCATCAATTAATTAGTGCAATCAATGCATTAGTCCCATGTATGGTTAATGTGTATTGAAACAAAATTGAATTTTTGTTTTAAAATTTTTTAAATGGTTTTGTTTTTGTATATGAGTTATATATAAACCATAAACTTAACAAGACCCTGAACATGATTTATTATAAAATAACAACAACAAAATAACGTTTTGTTTTTTTTTTTTTTGGTATATCAGAACTTTTTAAATGGCATTTTAAAAATCAAGGTTAAAAAAAGATTTATACCCAAAAGAGTTAAATGACATATTATAAAACTTTTAAGCAATATCACGAAAAGCAAAAAAATAAATATTCATAGGCGTAGATTAGAGCGTTAATAATAATATTTTTATTCTTTCTCTAAGAATGTGCTGAAAATAGGGTATCAAAAGGGAAAAATGTCTCTCAGTTAACGACCTGCCATAAAGCTGAAATTTAAAATCAGAATATGGGCTTATAGATTTAGATTGTACTTTTTAAAATTTTCGCCCGATAATAATGGTAATTTCGAAAGGGTAAAGCATTTTCGCTAATGTCCTATTTAAATCCTTCCGTCTAGAAATATGAACAATAAAATAAATGTTCCCTGCGGTATGCGATAATTAAGATAAAATAAGAGGATTTTAAGAATATTCGCCAGGAGCGTAGTAAAATTGGGGTTTCACTAATCGGGAACATTTAAGTATTTATGCCAGTAATATTAGAAATCTCAAATTTTAAATATTCTATAAGGGAATTTTATTGACGAGTTTTAGAGAAAATGTTTATTTAACTCCACAAGACGAATGAAAAAGTTCATAAATTTAATGAAAAACTGGGAAAAATATTCCCTTTTTATCGCCCAGACAAAGCCTTTAGAGCTAGAAACTAGGGATTCACCATAAAGGTTTCTCCTCCTCCAAGAGGGGTTTCAAGGTAATTTTTATGGGGTTGGACCAAAAGACGAAAGTCTTCCTTTAACCTTTTTGCCTAGAAATCTGAAATATGTAATATCTTAATCTGGAATTGCCTGTGATATAAAAAGTCAAGTACTGGCAAACCACTGGGCATCCGTGGAATTAAATATTAATTACTGACAAAACACATATTTGGGCCACTTAATTAGCGGTTGTAAAAAGCGTTTTTTTAAGTTTTATTTATTAAAAATAGCACTGGCAAAAAATTGTCTTATATATAGCTTTTACAAAATGTGTTTTCCCATACTATCCAGTCAGAAATTAATGGCAGTACAAGATTCAGTGCACTGTTAGAGCATTGGGATTGTAAAAATAATGGCACTTTGTTAAAAAATATTTGTGGATCGAGTGCGGTTAGAGACCATACTTGTGAATTTTTCATTACCATTGAAATTTCATTACCATTACTCGACACTAACGCAAATTAAAAAAAAATTCTTTACCATTAGTTGACACTAATGCAAATGAAAAAAATTTCATTACAAATGGTAATGAAATAGCACAAATGCATAAAAAACTAATAATAATTGATTGAAAAATCATTTTTTTACAAAAAATTTTATACGATTTAAAAATTATCAAAGTAGCTTTTTACAGAAAATAATAAAACAAAATATAAAATATTAATGTTAACCCGCACTAATAAATATTAACATAATTATTAACACATAAAATGACAGTTAATAATGCTAATGGTTTCATTTAATTGGTGCATTAGTAGTGGTAATAATATTCAAAAACATTGTCATTGATCAATTAAATCATTACCATTAATTCATCAATGATATCATAATGCCACCAATGAAATGTTAATAATTATTTAGTCCCATCAATGCACTAGTCCCATGTTTAATTTATGTTTTAATTTTTAGAAAAGCTTTTTTGAAACCAACTTCCCAGTACAATTTTTTTTAATTAAAGCTAAAATCAATTGTTTTTCAAGCCTTAATCTATGCTTTAATTACACTTTAATTCAATAGCATATTCCAGCAAAACGGACACTGGAATTCAAGTCGAACATAACAGTGAGAATATAATTTATTTCAAGCCTCGGCTCACAGTTTAATTCAAGTTCAAACAACATAATTATTACACTTGTTTCCCAGACCTAAAAACACGCAATGATTGTTTTTGGTACAATTTGTTAACTCTTTTTAAAATACATACGTTTTTATTATTTTAGATTTGTATATAATCTTGATTTTTTAACATTCTTGAAATTTATAGAATCTTTCTGAAATAAGAAAAAATATAATGTAAGGAAAGAGTTTAACTCCAAATTAATGTGGAGATATTTAGATTTCATAAAAACCTTCACACGAAAATTGTAAATTTGAACAAATCTTTTAATTTTAGGGTAAAATATTGACAATAAACGAAAAACATATAATAAATTCTACGTATTTATTTGTATGAACTTGATTTTAACTTTAACTTTTCAATGTTTATTGGGTTTGTTTTGTTTTTCTATCGTCTGCAAGTTGTTTTAAACAAAATGTATGCTATCTTATTAGCGCAACCAGCGGTTAACCAGCAGCTTTCAATTATTTAGACTTTTAGTTTTTTAGTATTTATGTTTAGTTAGCTTAGAAGGTATAACTCTCATCTAGCAATATGTCGCCTTGGGTTCAAATCTCGACTTGACAAAAAAACATAAAAATGAAATAAAAAAAATAATCTGTTTTTAAACCTTGTTTTTGGGTTTACCATCGTTATTCCAATATTGGAAATTTTATTTTTTTGAGCAGCCGGCGATCTTTTGCCGATTTATGTTATCATTTTGGGATTAAGTCAGCATTTGTACCTTCTTTTAAAGTGTCTTGCCAGCGTTTTCCTGTTTTTATTTTTCTGACTAGAATGAGTTGGCTACGAGCTTCTTTTTGAAATTTAGAATAGGAAATCTCCTAATGCCTAAACGCATTATATTTTAAGCATTAGCAAATATTTAATACTTATTGTTTATGTTGTGTACAGAAATTTTGTTTTGAAAGATATCGGCAGTATTTTAATATGTTATGGCAGTTGAATTTAATATGTTATCGAAATATATCAAGTACAATTAGTTCTTATTGAAAAAAGAACTACATTTTCCATCTTCTCTTATTTATGATCTTGAACCCGAAGAAAATTCTTAAATAAAATTCACATACAAGTTTGATGGAATACTTATGTTATAATAACAATTCCAGTACTTTTTATTTAGTTTATTACATAATTTCAATTACGTATGTAAGTAATTGTAATTAATATGCATTTAAATTGTAACTAAAATGCCTAAAGTCTGCTATATATTCATTAAAAGTTGCGTTTAGAAAATCTAGTTCGTGTATAACAGTGTATACAGTGCTATATGATAGAAATAAAGCTGAAATTAGATTTCAAGCGTAATGTAAATGCAACCTAAAGCTTTCGTATTCTTCATGTAAGGCTTTGCATTCTTATGGCTTAATCTTTTATTCATAAATATGTGAAACTTCCGTTTATATTTATCTAAAATAAACAAATATTTAAATATTTCAAAATAGCATACTTTAAGGCTTTTATTAAAATAAATATTTTAAATCCTCATCAACAAATATAAAACAAAAACACTATTTTGCTGCAATATTTATTTTACAAAATAAACATCAATATCAAAAATATATTCAAAACATTAATTAATAAA
This sequence comes from Eustalomyia histrio, assembly GCA_949748255.1. Classification (NCBI taxonomy): domain Eukaryota; kingdom Metazoa; phylum Arthropoda; class Insecta; order Diptera; family Anthomyiidae; genus Eustalomyia; species Eustalomyia histrio. The sequence continues at coordinate 67,873,524 of OX456523.1, read as the reverse complement.
TGTATTTAAATTTTCTATATGGATAGAGTCCAATGCCACAATACACATAGAATAAGTAGTAAACAATAAAACATATTTTATCTAACCTCAACAAATTGAAAATTATACTAAATACAAAAACAGCTTATAGAACATCAGCCACAATGCAACAAATTTTCTATGGAATATACATATTTTTTTATATAAACAATGTGTTGACGATAATTGCGATTGTTTATGCATGTATGTACAAAATTTTCAATTTATATAATTTTCCACTTATTTCAATTTAAACTCCACCACAAATACATACATAACTACTAAAATATTTTAGACAAATCGTGAATAGTAAATAATGAAATGCAATTAGTAACTTTATTTTTAATAATACATATTCAATTATTATTTGTTTGATTTTTCATACAAAATCAAATATAATTTTAAGTTGATTGCTTATTATTGTTAGAAAAAAAAGGGTTTTTTTTTGTATTATTAAAAATTTATTAGTAGATGTACGCAATATGCTAACTTGTACACCTTTCAAAAAGTTGTGGCTTTATTAACCCGCTTAAAACCAAATGTTGTTGACTAAAAAGTAAAATATTACCAATTCCTTTTTAAGTGAAATTTTAAAGATTTTCATTACTGGCTAATAATTTATTTAATATATATTGTGTTAAACAACAATTTGTGGTACATAGTTTGATGATATTAGTTTTTGTTAAAAAAAAACTGAATAAATTGTGAGTTAAAATGTGCATATGTATACACTATATCACTCTTAGATTTTCATATAACGCTTAAATTGATAATATAAATTTAATTATAAATTTATGTTAAAATAAATGTAATTAGCATAACAATAAATTTAAATTATTTTTCAAATTGTTCGTGTCAATAGATTATATAATTGTTTATGGTACAAGTGTTCGTAGTATAAATACTTATTATATCTACACCTTTTCCAATTGTATTTCAGAATAGTCAATTGTAATTCAGAAATAGTTAATTGTATTTCAGAATAGTCAATTGTAAATTCAGAAATAGTAAATTGTATTTTAGAAATAGTCAATTGTATTTCAGAATAGTCAACTGTATTTCAGAAAAAAAAAACAGTACACCCTACGTTTTGGAGTTGTTATATTTAGTTTTGTTATTGTCTTGTATTTTAATAATTTTTGTATTTTAAAATGCTTTGTATTTCAATAAAATATCATAGGTTTATATGATAAAAATATTTTTAAAACACTACGTACGTTTTATTTCTGAAATATAATTGATTATTTCTGAAGTCAAGATCTGGCCCCACGGCCGGCACTGCGACCCATACGGATCTTTTGTACCAAGGATCATAAAACTAAACTAAATTCTGTATTATATTCCCAATGAACTTTAATATAGAAGATGAAGAAGAGTTCCTTATATCTTGTGGACCTAAAAATTCCTTATTGAAAACTTTCCTCCTGTTCCTATGCAATACAACACACTTACACAAAATGTGGATGGTTGTTTCGTCTCCCTCAAGACATAGCCGACACAGAGGCGATTCCAACAGATTCATCTTCCACAAATGATAGTTTAATCCGAAGTGTCCGGTAAGAAACCCTGTTAGTAACCTAATGTCGTTCCTAGCGAGGTCCAAAGTTTTCCCATTGGAAAGAATTGTTCCAATGGTCCTTTCCATTGGTAGTTCGCCCTCCTTAACCAGAGCTACTATGATGGACCAATTCACCCCACAGTAAGGTTCCGGTCCCACCAAAAGTGTGGAAGAACCCATTCTAGCTAGTTCACCCGCTACTTTGTTACCAACATGTCCACGATGACCTGGTATCCAGTAAAGAGTATCAACTGTTGAAGGGTATCAAAATACTCAAGAGCTATTCCTGAAGTGAATGTCAAAGACGACAAAGAATGGAGTGCCGCTCGGCTATCAGAGATGATAGAAATACACGCGGCCTTTAGACCCTTACCAACATTCAATCTAGCGTGTATGAGTATAGCTTGTAGTTCAGCTTGGAATACCGTTGGCCACTTGCCCATTGGCTCCGATATCATCGTGTTGGGTCCAAAGATCCCCGCTCCCAAACCGGAGTCCATTTTCGACACGTCATTGTACCAGTTTAGACTGCGAGTGTCTACTACCGGAACACCCGCTGCCCATTCCGACCTGCTTGAGATGACAACCCCGAAATTCCTACCGAATCTCAATCCAGTATTAATACGGTCCGTCGGTATATTCAATAATTCCTTGTACCCCAAAAAAATCAAGATATTCGTAAGACCCTTAATATAAAAAAATCCATCATGGTTAAAGTTCAATCTACGTGCAGCCAATGATGCCGAGGTTCTAGTGAAGATATTTAAGGGGATTAGACCAATACTGGCTTCCATTGCCAATGTTGGGCAGGTCCGCATTGCCGCCCTGATGAGTAAACAAGCTAAGCGTTGTACCTTGGCAAACTTAGCTATAGCCGTTGATTGAAGTGTTTTCGGCCTAATTATTATCATCCTAACTATCATCACCGGTCTAACTATCATCCATTTTAGGATTAAGACTCCAAGTCCTACCTACAAGACCATTAGTTGCCCAAATTACCCTAGTGGCCTTCTTTATGGTATTATCCATATGAATATTCCAAGTCAGTTTACTATCCAAAGAAATCCCTTCTAAGGAGGTTAATTTCCTTAGAATACAGAATATTTTTATCATTAATGGAAAAAAACCAAGGTTCAGTCTTCTTCTTAATGTGAAGGGTACCAAGATTTTCTTACTAGCGTTAATAGAGAGACCATGTACTCTTCACCAATTCGCTATTAGCTTAAGAGCGTTATTCATAATATTCGATATGATATTATAAAACTTACCAGTTACTATAACTACTAAATCGTCCGCATAACCAATTGCATCATAACCAAGCCTTCTTTACTTTTAAAGCAGGTCGTCTATAACCAAAGACCAAAGAAGTGGAGACAATACTACTCCTTGTGGGCAGCCTTTAAGTGCGTTAACCGTCACAGAGGTATTGCCCAACGTAACAGTTATTTCCCTCCTTCCTAGCATGCTTCTGATCCATTTACTAGTGGTAGAATCAACGCCTCTGCGCTGGAGTGAAAGTGTGATCGAGTCATGACCTGTGTTATCAAAAGCAAAAAACAAAGAACAAAGTGTAATTTCCCTAACACTAAAAGCCTTCTCTATCCTCGCCACAATATGTTGTATGGCCAACTCAGTCGACTTTCCCTTCACATATCCAAACTGAGTATCATGTAGGGGAGAGAGTTTCAATGAAGTAGACCTAATATTAAGATCCAGTAATCTTTCCATAGTCTTTAAAAGAAAAGATGTAAGACTAATAGGTCTATATCATTTCGGCAGCTGGTAGGATCAATTCCGTTAGTAGAGTATCAATACCATTTTGCAAAAGTGCAGGAAAGATACCATCGAATGACCAATCTTACTTTATCTGCGTTGAAAATGATACGAGATAACTTAGGTGCGCCTCTACAGGAATCAAAGTAGTCAGTTGCATTGCTACATTCCCTACAATCACTCTCAAATACAATTGACTATTTCTGAAATTTAATTGACAATTTTTTAAATAAAATTGATAATTTCTGAAATACAATTGACTATATCTGAAATATAATTGACTATTTTTGAAATACAATTGAAAAAGGTGTATTTTTAATTTATTTTTATATATTTGCTATTTAAAAATTTGAATATATTATTTTATTTAAAAAAAATTTTCTTTTTTAATATTTGCTTTTTCCGGAATTTGAACTTGAAAATTCGGAGTAATAGCTGTCTCTGTACACACTTCTCCACAAAGACTTATAAATTTTGATGACGAATTTTAAATTTAAATAGTTTGTTAATCTTTTCTCTGATTTTCTAAATAAAACACTTCCACATTAAGTCATTGGTATAACGTATAAAAAGATACCTATATTTGAAGAATGTAAATATAATGAAGTTGAGCTGCGTTCCTACTTTTTAAAAATTTTAATTAAAAGCAATAAAAAAGTTAAGTTTTTGGATTCTCATTATATGTTGTTAAAAACCGCCTTATTTTAGGACTGAGGAAAGTAATTAAATTTCATTACGAAAAAACGTATGAGGGATACATTTTTAAACATATACCTTTTTTATCCCTTGGTCATATTTTTAATTATTCTCATTATAATAAAACAAATTAATTTGCATATTTTAACATTAAATTTGTTAATATTTATCCATATTTTACATATGTAATATATTGTGTAACTATAAACAGGAAACACAAAAATAAAGGATATGTAAATATTATTTACATTAAAAAGAATATAAATATATGAAAAATATGACCGCAATTCCTGACCAAGTGACTTGCAAAGTTTGCTTTAGTAAAAACATAATTGTTAGCGTAATTTATTAACATTCATTTGAAACTTACAAGGAAGTTGCCCCAATAGGTTAACTCATATTTCAAAAATTGTCAAGAATATAATTTTTTAAATTTTTAGTAAATACCCTTATAAATTTTTTAAAATTGTTATATGATTTGGTTTTTTACAATATAATTAGTTAAATTTTATTTGATTTATCTGAGCAATAATTCGGTAGTAAATTAAAGTATGTACGAAAACCAATTATCTACAGTGTTTTTAACTTTTAAGAAAAAAATTAAAATATTGGTAATTTCATTTCTCGTATTTTTTGTTCCACCTCTATCAGCTATCCGGTTTTCCTTTAGTTTAGAGGGAACCCATAGTGATACTGTCCTTGTATAATTAAAAACACCTATACGCTCCAATGTTCTTCACTAATAACCTTATAAAAACAGAAAATTTTAATGTTAAATTTACATATGTTTAGATAAAACTAATAAAACATCTATGATAATAACTTTATACATATGCATTAAGTAGAGTCACTAATTAAGCTTCTAAGCTTTGTATATGTATATCAAATTAAAATAAAAATAAAAAATATTTATATTAATTTACCAATTGTGTTAGCCACACTTAATCCTTTTTTTTAATTTATGGTTATTTAAAGTGAGAATTTAAGCCATTTCTACATAAGTGAACATTACAGATTTTTTGTGGAAAATTCATTAAATATTTAAATATAATTTTAATACTTTATGGATTTGCATTAATTTATATTTGTGTATAAATTATTTGTGCATTTAATGAGATATTATTTCATTTATAATTTTTTTTAATAACCAAAAGGATATTTTTAATAATATCATTTAAAATATAATTAATTATATTTCATTTCAACGAATTCGTTGCAATAATAATTAAATACTTTGGAATAAAGTAAAACTTAATATGGTTGAAATTTTTAAGGATTATATTGTATTTTAATGAAATAATTTTATTGTTGTGTAATATGGTAGCTTATAGATAATAATATTTGCTTATTGTTTTCTTTTCACAGCTTAAATGTAAATAAATATATTTTTTAAGCAGGCACAGGACATTATCTGTATTTGTGTCTTTAAAAAAAAACAATCAGATTCTAAAATACCACAATTGTTTTAAATATTTTCAGATTCCTTAAATTTTTCTAAACTTAAGTTAAGAGAAAAAACAAACGCTCGACCTATGCAAAAAACAAAAAAAAAATAAAAATGGCGCCCAAGTCGCTTAATGTAAACGGTTGTATTTCAAATCTCAACAATCGCAAACTGGAGTATATTTATATTAAAATGACCCTGCCAGAAGTCTTTTAGTGAACAAACATATATTTATAGTAATTTTGCATTCTGTTTTCGAGGCAAGGTAATTTCAGTAAAGCGCTTCCTAACAGAATCCTATGAGTGATTTTTCTAAAATAAATAAGTTTAGATTATGATCTTATTTCGAAAGCACTCTTGCTGTATTTTTATGTACAATGTATCATAGCTTCAGGCTGAATTTTTCGGTCCAAGAAAATGTAATTTTTGAATCTGTCGTTTTTACTTAAACGCTGAAATATTAATAAAAGTGTAATTATTTAGTTAACGGACTAATAAAGATAACATTTGCGCCTAAAGATATTGAAAAAAATATTACAGCCTACATTAAAAAAATACTGCTTACTTTTAATATTTGAAATATATGTATAAACGAAAATTATGACATTTAAAGTTTCCTGAAAATGAAGCAAGTGTACCTCCGAAGCAGACATGGGGTGAAATCGTTAAAAAGATTTCTCGAAATCTTTCTTCTCATAAAAACCGAAATTGAAATTCCTGGCAACACTAATTCCCATCATATAACTCAAATTTACATTGCGTTCTCGTTTACCTCAAAAAATATTTAATTTTTTCAACTATTTCCAAAATTTGGAGTAGTTCGGAAACAGTTTTGATCACAGATCAGATAAGATATTTTTATATCTATAATTTTAACTAATTTGATCTGGTGCCATGTTAGATCATATGTGAAGGCTTAGCATATTTGATATAAGGTATAGTGCCATATCTGCACATATTTCAAGGGAAGGGTCAAGTCATATAGGATCATATCTGTACATATTTAAAAACATATACTATATTTTGCAATTTTTGCTAATATTTTATACTACCCTTAACCATTTGAGCCATTTTCAAAAACACCAAAATAAAAAACTTATAAATTTACATTTATCAAATTTTTTTTAATATTTTTATTAAAGAAACATGAAAAATTTAAGAAAAATGAGGGATAGCAGTTTTTTTACATTTGTTTGCTTTAACAAAAATCTTAACATTTTAAAACATTATTTACTCCCACTTGACTTTCTTTTCATCTCATATTAAGGCATGACATTTGTTGGCAAAAAAATATACATATATATATTTATATATCGAAAAACTTTAAATTCAAATTTCGTTTTATTTATATTTTGTTTTTACATGTTAACATGACACACATTGTTGATGTTGCTGTTGTATGTTGGAATATTTTGTTAAACTATTCTTGACACGTTTCATGCATGCAAATGACGCCAATGATGATGATGATGTTGACAATGATGCTTCCACAACTACTTCTTGTTCCATAGTCAAAACTACTATTGCTCTCTATATACAACATCAAATACTTGAATAATATCAAAAACCAACTTGTTCTTGTATTATATGCCAATCCAATATGACTTTCAGTTAACACTTTACATCATTTACAAATAGCTTAAAGTAATATTTTATTTATTTTTTTTTTTTTTAAATCAATAGTTTGACAATGTTTTCAAAAACTGAGAAAAACAGCATTTGCAGATGGGGATTTGAGTTAAAGTTTTGTAATTTTAGAAAATAAAAACATTTAAGAGCCATCAAATACAAAGTTTTAAAGCGTATCGGCTACATACGCGGGCGGATCAATAAGTTCGTGACTTTTCTAACTTCCCTCGTAGTTATATGAAATGCAATACTGCTCCCATCAAGTAACACCTGTTAATAAACTACTGTCAAATTTTTAGCAAGTTCCGTCATTTACTTTGCGTTTAACAGCTGTTCAAAACATACAACCTCGTGGATTTTTTTTAAAAATGGAAAAAAGTGAATTTCGAGTGCTCAATAAACATTTTTTTTTGCGAAAAAAACCAAGGAAAAGCTTGATAAATACTATGCGTGATTCAGTTAAGCTAATTTTTGTTCTGCGTTTACTTCTTAGTTGAATTTTTCCTGTAATTTGTCAAAATAGCTTTAACAAAAAATAAATATATAAAATATGGCCGATAACGCAATGTTCCTTTTAAATTTAACCAATAATAAAAATCATATTTTTTTATGGTAAGCAACATTGAATGTGTCAGTTAAATTCCCAGTTATTTGCTAACAGAATATTGTGCGAATGGATCTTAGAAAATAAGTTTGATACGCACAAACCATAAATGCATTGGGAAATGTTTGTCATTGGACAATTTTTTTGTTGTTATATAATTTTAATCAATAAAAAAGGTTATGGATAATTACCATATAATTTAAAAACGGTCTTTAATTGACAATCATTAAAAAGAATTTTTTATAACATTTTTAAACATGTTTTTCATCTTACAAATATCATTTGACATCCTTATGCTAAGTAATATACAGAGAAAAAGATCATTAGAGGCTTTAAAACAGGCCGACCGGTTTTTACGCTCTACCCGGTCTTTACGGTCTTCTCGGTTAATCGAGCTATAGGATTTAAGATATAAAAAATCGATAGTTTTTTTCAAAATTGATAATAACGTACTCGTATCTTTAGTTTATAAATCCCTACATATTTCATAAACTACACATTTGTGTATTGTAAATGAAAGAGCAACTGTCGTTTTCGGTCCCATGGGCTCAAATTTTGCAGAAACAATAAAGACATATTTTGGACTCAAGTTTGAACAAATTTATTTAAGTTGTGGAGCAAAAAGGTTCCGAAACTGGCTGTTAAATTTGGAAAGTTCTGCACCTTTCATACATTTATATGAAAATGCCACAGTCTTTTTCGATGCCATGTACGTCGTTTTTATTACTTGGCTTACAATGCACTAAAACTTTGCAAAAATATTCTAGACGTAATTTTGACTTGAACCTGTAAACTTTTTTTAACTTGTGGAACAAAAATATTCCAATACTGGCAGTTGAATTCAGAAAGTCCTTCACTTTACATACAGTCTTTTTCAGTCTCATGTCCGCCGTTTTTATGACTTGGTTCACAATGGACTAAAACTTTGCAGAAATAATCTAGACGTAATTCTAACTTGGAAATGCAAACTTTTTAAGCTGTGCAACAAAAATATTTAGGAGCCAGTAATTGAAAAAGTTCTTAATTTTTCATACATTTATATGGAAACAACAAGGTCTGTTTCGGTCCCATATCCGCCGTTTTTATGACTTGGTTCAGAATGGACTAAAGCTTTGTTGAAATAATCTAGCTGTAATTCTGACTTGCGGAACAAAAATATACCGACACTAGCTATTAAATCAAGAAAATCCTGTACCTGTAATACATACATTAATATGAAAATTCCAATTCCTTTTTGCAAAAATAATAAATTGTAGCAATATTTCTATTATCTACTTAAAAGAAAAAAGTATCACGTGGTTAACCAGGCAGACCGTAAAGACTGATCTACAGGTTTTAAAACCGGTCTGAACGAGTAGACCAGTCGACCGTAAAATCGTAATAAGGGGCTCAAAGTTATATCATTTATTGTATGTTAATATTTGAGTTCAAATCTTGTCTTTTTACACACATTTTAATTATGAATCTTATAAAAAAAAAATAAAATTCTAGTTAAAAATAAACTTTTTCGTATTTAAATTAATATGTCAGTATTTTAGGTTTAGTTTTGATTTTTAAAAATAAGTCGTAGCTGACCAGAAAATGCATTCCATTCAGCTTGTGTTTTATAACTTTTTCTGTGTATTCTTCATGATTACTTAAATAAAAAAAATAAGAAAAATTTTTCATTTGGAAGAAAAAAAATTTGCTATGATCTCGAACCAAACTAAAAATACATTTTCATACATAATAAGTAAAAAAAAATTAAGTTAAATTAAAACAAAACTCAATTTGATTTCAAAGCTGTTTCTGATTCACTGCTTGGTCTAATAATTGTAGGTATTGTGGGGTATCGGGTAGTAGGAAAACGGTGGAGCATTTCTTCTGCCACTTTCCAGCTCTTGCGCGGTCCATGGAAAGTTTATTGGGAGATGATCTACTCCGAGATCTGGAGGAAATCTATGTAACCGGAATTCTAGAAGTCCTAGGATTTGCTAAAAAATTGTGGGGCAACTTAGTGCCATCATATCTAGCTATTTTGGGTATTTTATATAAATTTTATTTGGCGTCTGGGTGTATATTTGATGGCTTTCCAGATCCATATTTCGATTAGTGATCTGTTTCAACCGTTACACAGCACGTAAGGAAAATCATAAGGCAATCATATTTGAAGTAAAATATTATATTTGAAGAATAATTTATTTTTACAAACAATTTATAATGTTGCCATACATTTTTATTGATTTCAAAAACATTTAGTTCATGCAAATAAAAAATATAATGTTCGAATTGCATAACATATTGTTGGGTTTATGATTGTGTCAACCATTATAGTAGTTATAAAAGTTATCATATTAGTTATAGTAGTTATCATATTATGGAAATGAAATTACCGTTATTTTATCTTAATATGATCAAAATAACGGTATAACCTTATGACTGAAATTTGTAATGATCATATTAAGATCCTAGTGATCATAATATGATCTTAAGAGATGACATAATCGCCATCAATGATCATAATATTATCAGTTGGAATCATATTTATAATTATTAAGTTCATACTATGATAATTTCGCACTCCCTAATTGTGTTCAACTATATTTTTTCTCTGCTTTCTGAATGTTGTACATAAAATTAGCGGTATAAATAATAAAATGTACATTAGAGTGGCAATGAAATATATGGGGAAATATTTTTTTTGCTGAATTTGACAAAAATCCGAAAGGATTTTTGTACCACTTAGTCTAAAACTCTCATGGGCCAAATCGAATAATTATAATCCGTGCACCTTTGAAGACAAATATTCAGACAAACACTATTTCAAACTTTGCTATCAGTTTTTTTTGTTGCTCATAGTACAGAGCTGTAACTCGTTGTATTCACATTTAATAAGGTTATAGCAAGCAATTGTCAAACTGATTTCATGTCAAGAGAATACACTTAATTTCAATGTTATTACAATATTTGGACACAGTTGACATTAGCAAGACATTAGCTCTTGCCATGGTGTCTTGCCATCAAATGTAAATTTTTCGTTTGCATTTAAATTCAACAATAAAACAATACCTATTTTGGTAAATAAAATTACATATTTTTTATATAAAAAAAATAAAATTTTGTGTTTTTCACTACCAATCAATTGGCAATATTTTGATGTTCTCTGTAAACGATTTAACAATTGCTTGCTATAATTTTATTTCACGTTACGACACCAGGTTAAATTGTAACATTTTAAATAATACGATAAAAAATCCTAAATTCGAGATAAAAAAACATTTATAAATATGATGAAAATTTTTATTAAATAAAGTAACAAAATTCGTTTTAACAAAATTTAAAACTTTTTCATCAACATGTTTGAAGTTTTTCTTAGTTTTTTTTTAACAAAAAAAAATGTCTTTCTACTGATCTCTTAACTTTATTGTCAGCTTAATTTCCTGTTTTCTTCCTTTCGTCGTTCATATTATTTGCTTTCTTATTAGCCTTAAATGGTCAAACTACAACTCAACCATATAATTCATTGAATGAATAGTTAGTTAACTAAATTGTAGTTTATATTGGATTTTCTTCTTCTTGAAAATCAGTCAATTTTGCTAACATAATATGGCTAAACTGATAACCTCTTTTATTGTATAAAAAAGAAAGAAGAAATATTACAACTGCAGTGACAGTTTTATAAAATGACATTTTGATTCGTATTCTTTGAATTTCGCAAGAACAAAAATGTTTTTCTTTTATAATTTCTTGTCAACACAAGAAAATCTCTGTTATAAATTCTGACAAAAAATTGTCAAGAAAAACAAATTAAGTTGCTATGAAAACTTTGTACAGCTTATAATTGTTGGTATTAAATAAAAAATATTTCCATTAAAATAAACATTTCTTCAGAAAGCTCATTTTTAAACACTTTCTTTATGACACAAACAATTTTAAAAATATTTATTATTATTAGGATTTTATCTAATAAAGTACTTCAAATTTTGTTTTAATTATTTTTCATTCTAATAATTTTTAAATTCATTTTTTTACACTATTTCTTTTCATTTAACATTTATATACAACTTCTTTAAAATGCTTTGTGTAATTTCTTCCCTATATTCCTTTTATAATTCAACTAACTCCTTTTGTAATTCTACTAAAGAAGAAGTTTCCCAGCCAATAATCATAAAAATAAAACTTTAAATTTTGTAAAGATTTTTTTAAGATTTAAAAAAATTACAAATTTTTTAACAGGAAATACTTTCCTACACTCAGAATATTATGTAGTTAACTGTTTGTAGTTTAATAAAAAAGTTTTCCGTTTCATTTAAAAATAAAGGAACATTCATTTATTTTTCAAAGAAATATCTACATTAACTTTTTTATACATTTATTTGAAATAATTTACTATCATTTACCATTTTTTTTCAGTTTCATTTATTTTTTTCATTTGTTTGAAATTTAATAAAAATTTACCCACAAAACGGAAACTTGTGGTTTATTTGTGTCCGTAATAGTTATTACAAATTTAAATTTTGTTTGCTGTCTGTTTCAAAAAAAAATTATTCAAACAATTTCAATTTGTTTTTTTATTTAAATCGGTTGTATATATACAAAATTTTTCAATACAAATTACAAGAACTTCATAAACACACATACATATACAAATACATTCATACAAAAAGTTTTTATAGCTTCATATGCATACATACATTTTGTATTGTATGTACGAGTATATTAAAAAAAAAAACAAAAAATACAAAAACGGAAATAATTTCAAATAAATGAAAAAACATTTATTTTTTAAGGATTGGTAGGTAAAATTTTGACATTTATTTTAACTGATTATATCATTTGTTTCTTACGGATCTGTCAGTTGATTAATCAACATTTAAAAATAAATAACAAATGACATTTAATTTAAATGAAAATTAAGTAGACCGGTTTTTAAATGAAATATCATTTCTTTTAAATGATATTTTCAGTTATTTTAACTTACAAACTTTTTTAAGTGTACTGGTTAGCAAACTGGGAAAATCACATATTACCAATTAAGGTATAAGGCAATGTACAGCCATAGAGTTCCTTGCATTATTTTAAACCTTACTTCACTGATATATTTTAAAGTTATGAGGATGGAAAGCAATATGTATTAAACTAGAACGTCAAATAAATATATTTCAAATATTCTTTTCTTTATGGTGGAAATTGAACCTTAGATCTCTAGTTGTTAGCCGGGAACTCGATGAATTTTCGTGGGCCGTGTTTTCGTTCATTATATGGAAAATATGTACTTTTGAAGAAATCAGATCTTTAAGCTTGAAAAAACATTTTTATAAAATTACACCTCACACTGCGTGATTGGGTATAATAACTTTGTGCCGATGTTTGTTACAATCAAAAATACTTGACTTACATTATTTGAATAATTTTATCGTTAATAAAGTTTCACTTCTCAGAATTGGGGTGTAGGGTATTATATATCCTGCATGCCTGACTTTAATTTCTTTACTTTTTCTTACCGCGAACAAAAATACACCCTTCTCAAATCAACAGTCGTATAATATTTAAATTACCATCCTACTTTTTACAAACATTTTCAAATTAAGTATGAATCTTATTAAAATAAATATGATTCTATTTAAAATCAAACTTTCCGTGTTTAAAATAATGTGACAACATTTAATCTTAATTTTAGCAGGATAAACTGTTAATTGCAATTAAATTTAGAAATAATTTGTTTGCTTTTTGCTACTTTTGCTACTTATCGTAGCAAAATTGTTGGCTGACTTAAGCAGGGTAAATTTAATTTTTAATTAACTAAAGCTTAACTCAAATACAATTTAAATTTTGTATATTGGTCAACATCATTATTGCTGTTCTTATATTACTAAAATTTAGAAAAAAAATCAGCTAATTTGAGCAAGTTTTTCTGCAATGGTAATTTGAACTAACTTTTAGTAGCATTTTCTGTATTTTAAAATCTTATTTCTATCAGTGTAATGATGAAATTACCACTTGAGGAAATTGAATTCAGTATGAGGGAGAAGTTGATTGGCTTGCTTAAGTTGGTATTTACCTGTCAGTCTTAAAAAAAAAAAATCCAATGGATTCACAAACTAGACAAGAAAATTAAGATTAAAAGGGTTTTGTTGTTATTTTAGAAAATAATGACTGTTAACTGACGGCTTAATAATAGTTAAAAAACATAAAACTATAAGCTGCTATTCAGAAAATGATTAAATATTAAAGCTTTTTAGCTTCTTATGACGAGACAAACATATAGTAGGAAAAATATTCAGGGTATGACTCGCTAGAAATACTCTTAAACGCTTAATTATAGCGATATGGGTCAAATAAAATTGCCAGTAATGTAGGTAAAGTTGGGATTTAATAATATTAAAAATACATATTAAAATCATTGATATTACAAATTAAATGTAAAATGTAATAGAGAACAAAAAATTACAAAGACCTGTAATTTTTAGCAGCCCAAACTAAACATTAGGTGTTAAAAATAAAAATTAAACCATTTTTTATTTGAAACCAGTAGTACATTAAAATCAGGTATTCGTATATGATCCATATATGATAATACATGAACACAAGCGGACATTTACCCTTATGGAAATATAAGAGGTCATGTATAATCATTTATTGAACTTTGCACGGATATATATGATCATGCATACTCATATTTGAACATGGGAATACGGGAATATATTCCGATATTTTAAACTACCAGTAATGAAGTATCTTGCTTTTAAGCCGGTATTGTTATATTTAAATGTATTTCAATTCAGGCCAAAAAGTGTCTATCATTTTTGCCTTCAAATCGATGAATAGCTAAAATTTTGATTGCAAACATTTATAATGTTTGAATCAATAAACACTTAATTATTTTGTGATAGCTATTTTTAACTTCTAATATTTAAGCAACTTAAACAATATATTTATATACTCACAAGAGAATGATAGCCCACTACTGATATAAATTTTAAAAAGATCAGAATTTAATTATAACAAACATTTTATAGTTTACTGGTTGTGGCCGCAATGGCAATCCTTCCTAAGCTAATAACCCGTTGCTTGGGCAACTGTTATGTACTTTGTTAAAGACCAATACAAAAAAGTGGACACAATTCAAAGTCTCAAATTAAATGTTAGTAAAACTAAAACATTTCATGATACTTGAATGGTTTTACAATAATGCAACCACCACAAATACAACCGTCCATCGTAGAAAAAAATTAGCAGTTTTATAGAAAATTCAAAATTAAATTTGTAGACCGCGGTATCACGAATTAACTGCGTAATAACAGGGAAGGGTGAATATAAATATGTGGGTGAATCAAAAATTATACGGAATGGTTAAATTAATAAATATTTCAAGTTAAAAATGTGCTTAACGTTTATGAATAGATTCTAACTAAATTTTATGTAGATTTATATAATTATTTTTATACAGATTTACAATCAGCCCAAAAGAGTTTACAATTATAAATAGTGTACATTTCTTTATTGAGCATAAATGAAACAATAGTGCACATAAGGTGTGTAATTTAAAATATAAATTGAGTATATATTTACATATTACAATTTTGTGCAATTTCCCACAAAATATTAACTTTAAACACCATAACTTTAATTGTGAACATAAAATAACTACTATTTCTAAAAAAATATGTGTATTGAAATTAGTTTACGTATTTGGTGTGTATTTGTATGCACTGTGCATTATATTACACAAACATTTGCTTAATTTGGTAGTAGTCAATTTTTAATAATTGTTTACAGTGTATTTTTGGGTGATACTCACCAAGCCTAATATGACCCAGCCTACTTTGCCCATTTAAAAAAGAAAAAAAATCAAGTTTTTCATAGTTTAAACGAGTAGTTCCTGCAAGTATAAGTACAGCATGTATTTGCAATTTTAAAATAACATTTATTTCCCTTAGAATGTAAATATTTATCAATTATCCTACCTACAGGTAAACAATGAGTAAATATTATTAAAAATAATTACCAGAGGAATTTTTGTTATACGTCGAATTGCATTTGCCATCACAAAATGTCTTTAACCACTCCTTAATGGCTTGGTTGATAGCAGAAACTAGTTTGAAATTCTTAATAAATATTTTATGAATTTATTTTTATTTTTAAGTCTAGCAACCCACTAACAATAAAAAGACGATAAATGACCAATAGAGTATAAGGTAAAAAGGATTTTAAAAAATAATTGAATGTTATTTTTAAAAAGACTTTACAGCAAATAACAAGAGTTTTTCCTTTCTTCTTAACAAGTTAATAAAATTTTAAATTTATATACAAAGATTCTAAATTAAAATAAAAATTGAACATATTTTAAGCAAAATTGCAGAATTTTTAACGGAGTTATCGAAAAAAATGAAAGGTAATAAAATAAGTCGTTAATTATTTATAACTGCAAGCAGTTTAAAAGCTATCGGTACATAATTTTATTGAAATTTTATATTTTTTAATTTTCCTTTAAAACTACACATTTATTAACAGTATACATAGAATCTCTAGGTTGGCATTTGAATATTTGTTGAAATTCTTTAGACTGTTTTAAAAATGTGTGAATGAATTGTTTTCTTTCCTCTTGTGGATTAAGTTGACAATCAACCAAGATGGTAGCTATATAGTATAGTTTTTCCATGGATAACTGTAAACGTCCTGCCTTTAGGAGTGTATCTAATTTTTTAATAAATTCTTCATCTTTCTGTAACCATATTTTATACGTTTTCCAAGTTTGTTGTTGTGCCAATAATTTTAATAGTAAATTATTTAAATTAAAATTTCTTATTTGTGATTGTTGTCGCTGTAAGCATTTATCGAAACGGTCAAAATCTCTATCAGAATCCATACTTCTCCAGGCACCAGGAGCATCATATGATCCACCCAGCATTACTTCAGAAAAATGTTCTCCTACCATAATATAGTTAAGGGGAGTTGATAAATTTTGCTGTTGTTGTATAAGCGTATTAATCGTTAAAAATACTTTCATAAATTCGTGGGCACTTTGTGCAATTAGTAGTGCACTATTTGGTTGCTGCTGTTGCTGTTTTTGGATGCCACTTTTCTCCCCCTTTGCTTGTTGAGCCTTAAATCTTTGTGCCTTTTCGAGATTACGATAAAAATTACGTCTTGTTATGGTCAATGGTTGATAGTCTTCATCAAGTTTGGCATCGCCATTAAGTGTTAAATGCATAATACGTCCTAAAAATAGTTTGGAATTTTGTTGTGTTATTTCATCTATCCATGGGGTATTAGCTAGTATTTGATCATACATTTGTCCTAGTTCTGAATACATTTGTGCCATTTGTACTTTATCAATGGCAGAACGTTCAACAACATGTTGATAAACTGGTGCAAAATATGTTTCAGTTAGTTTTTTACAATCTGTTGGGGTTTTATCTACAAAAAAAGTGTAAACAACAATAAATAAAAGGATTTTAAACTGCATGTGAGTGAGTGAATAGAAAAAATATTGAATAGTTTTAAACCTAAATTTTTGCAAATATTAAAAAAATTAAAATACAGAAGTTCAAATGACAGATCCAGCTAAAGTCAGGTGAGAGATTTTAGGCAAAGGTTCTAGGTATATTTTACGGAGAATATTATTTTAGTTTTTTCTGTAACGGCATTTTAAGGATAACGTTATTTTCGTTGTGATATTTTGTGGTTAACGTCATTTTAATTATTACGCTAAATGTACTCCACATGTTGAGTGAGCGCTCAGTAAACAAATTATTCACCACAAGGTTGTACAACTGTTGTAGAATTGTTTTGTATAAATTTGGTTTCTGCCGAACGCCCATATAGATCACATATGCTGACTTTGAGCAAAAATAATATAATGCTCAAAATTTAACAACTCTGACCTAATACTTGCAAAGGTGGTGGCATTTTTTTAGACACACATTCTTCGCAAGGCAATTAATTAATAAAATTTTTTAAATTCAACTTTAACAAATTTTCAGTAACCTCCAGTGGGTGAATACATAATATTATGCATCATTTGGACTGTGGTAGAACTTTTTAGAAAGAGGAGCCACACTCAGGAAATTCTTCCTACTAATAAATGTGTTGCTTTCTTTGAAAAGGGGATAGAGAAATGATGAAAGGTGGTGATATATAAAGGACTTCAAATATGGCAACACCGTAATTGTGCGAGATGAGAATTCTTAGAACATCTGATGAAGAGTTGGCGGAATCAATAAAGTATTTTAGTTCATAACCCTGTTATGTTAATTTACTTCGGTGGGGTTAAGTGCTATGGGAACACCGAATGAAATTGTACTAAAATTTTAGCAATGTTTGCAAATTTTACGAATTTTACTCATTACGGGGTTTGGGTGCTATGACCACTTTTGTTTTTGATTCTAAGCGCCACAATTGAAGTAGGGATGCTAACCGAACATCTTTAGGAAATTAGTGGAAATTGGCATAATGCCCAGACAAAAGTTGGCATAATGCCCAGAATGTGTTCATAATCCTCAAAAAAGATTTCAAATGATAACACTTATTTTGTACAAAAAAAAAGCTGATTTCAGTAATTTAACATTTAAGTAATTAAAATTTTTAAAAGTATTTGATTTTGTCTCTTGCAGTTTTAAAAATTTCCATATATTGGAAACCAATTTGCCAGATCTAGCGGTTTTTATTTGGATCTAGCTTAAAAAATTTGTCGATTTGCTATTAGCCAAAATTCTATCGACTTTTATCATTTAAAAAAACTATTTGTATAACCAAAAATATGAAATTCGCATATTAATTTTCTTTCTTTATTAAAAATCCTATATAAAGTTTTTTTTTTTTAATTTTTCTAAAAAAAATTGAAATTTTGATAAAAAGAAGTACATATTAAAAATACGTATTGAGTATTTCAAAATAAAGATGTACTTAAGTAAAAATATGAATCGATAATTTAACGGTAAATCGTTAAGGTTTTTAACATTAAAGAATTACACCTGAATTCAAATGGATTTGTTCTGAATACAAACGATATATTTGAAACGTAATTGAGAACCTTTTGAAATTAATGTTAATTTCTGAAATTCATTTAAATTTTCAGAAATACAATGTGGAAAAGTGTAGTGATTTTCTAGCGATTTTTATGTGTGAAAGCTTATTTCTAGGAACGCGCGGAAAGCTCATCTCTAGGGACAGTGAATTGGAATTGGACTCTCGAAAACTTTTAATAATCCGTATCTCAAACTAAGCGAGATAGAATAAATCGGAAAAGAATGTTGTTACAAAAATTTCACATGTCAACAAAAATGTTTTACTTATACCCTTCACATATACGGTTTTGTAAAGAAAATAAGCGAAAACGGGCACGAAAAAAGTTATGAATGAAAATGCGAAAATGCCTATAAATAAGTATAAATTTGTGTACATATCTTAATACAATTTCATAATAATGTCTGGTAAAAAAGTTGGGTAGAGATGAATAATATTTTTAATTTACGTCTAGTTTATTTTTAATTAAAAAATTTCTTTAACCACATTTTTTTTTTTTTTTAAATGTTCGAAAAAGTATACATGTACCGACACATAGAAAGTGATTCGAAATCTCTATTTTCAGAATAAACCAATTATATACTGACATACTTTTATTTGACAAAAAATAATGATTTTTTCAGTAAACTTATAAAACTTTTCTCTACAAAGTGAGTGAGAAACTTTTTACAATTAATCAAAAGCTTTATACTTTTTATGAAACTAGTTTTTTTATCAAATAAATTAAATTTGTAGGAATATATTGCAGTTTTACTAAAACCAGTGCAAATTTATTGCTGTTGGGCAAAAATTCGTTAACATCATGATGATAGTTTTGTCAGTGTACCCTTTGTGCATTTACATTTTAGAACATTTGACCTTTTTTATTTTAAAAGTTATTTAAGAGACAATTTTTGTGTTCATATATTACATTCTCTTAAAAAATTCATGCAAAATGTACAAGTTCTAGTAAAAAAAAGTCTATTAAATAATTTGTTTGACAAAACAACTTAAATCGATTTAAATTATTTTGTAGTTTTGTTCAATTAAAAACAATTTCAACAAATATTCTTTATGACGTTGTGCGTGAAAACTTATGTGGTTCCAGATCGAAAGAGGTAAATAAAACTTAAAACAGCCCAGTATAGAAAAACTTTACCATTTAATGGGTTATAATGATAGTAATTTACTTTTATTAATGACAAAAATGGGACATAAAATATTTCAAACTAAAAAAAAATTTAATACAAAAATATTTTTATTATTATGATTCCCAGTCAATAACTTTACTATAAGAGATATCTCGACCTAAGTGATTTCCTGCAGACAAGTGTGCTTACGCATCAGCAATAGCACTGCTCACGGCATGCAGTTTATTCACAGGTCAATACAAAAATGAACGATTTAAAGAAACAAGTTCACTCACTCGAACTGGTCGATAATAACCGACTCACCAACATAAACGATTAAGCCTAAATCTGGTTCAAATATTAAAGCATTTATACTCACCCATTAAATAATCAATCCATAACCAATTTAAAACTCTAGTCAACGTATTGCCCTGCAGTAATTCAAAATATTGTATTAATTTTGGCATTTCCTTGACTATAACCGAATCGGTTGGTTTTAAAGGTTTACCCATAAATTTACGAAAATACGAATCCCAATCCAAAGGATATACAGAACCAAAACTTAGTAACTTGAAGTCAGCATATGAATATTCTTTAACTTGGTCCTGCTCACTAACAGAAATCTTCATAATATCTCTAGAATTTCTTTCAAAATTCAAAATTTCCAAAGCTACCAATCGCGCACGACCAGCATCAACATTATACGAATGCATGATTTCCCCGGATAATTGTTCAAATTTACGTAAGGTAAAACGTAAAGTATCGTCAGGACGTATTTGCACCACACGCATATTAGAACTTAATTCAATTTGTGTATTAAAAAAATATGGAATACCCGCTTCGTGAAATATACTCAAAACTTGTAACCACGTAGTATTACGTCTTTTGCGTAACATGCCTAGGGAATCGTCGATGGCTGGCCAGCCACCCACTGAACGATACATTAAAGTAGCTTTAAGTTGATCCAATAAACGGGCATTTTGGCATGAATCATAAAAATGTTTAAGTTTTAATTCAGCATCCATAAGCTCTTCATCATTATTGCTTTCTAAAAATCTATTAAATTTCAATTGTTCCTGCTGTAGAAGTTTTTCATATTGAGCCTGTGGCGTAGCATTCAAAGAGCGCGCACAAACATAACCAAAAAAATCTTCACAGGGTTTCTTTGATGCATCCAACCATGATTCCAGTTCATAGGAAAAACGTAAAATATCATGTTCTATGGCAACCTTATTGAATGTAACAGCGTTACTATGACCACAATAAGAAGTCAATAACAACATTGATGTCATTGCCGTCATCATCATCAACGTCATTGGTGTCGTGGTTGTTGTTGCCGACCAAATACCAAAGTGATAATATGACAACATTTTGCCAATAAAGTTGTTGCCGTTTTTGTTTTTGTCGTGAAACTCCACTTTTATTTGAAATTTTTTTAATATATTTTGTTGTTCCAAACCTTGATCAACAACATAAACAGGGTAGAAGCCACAAAATGTTGTGGTTTTTATATAAAGTTTTTTAATAATAACACTGTTAAAATAAGTAGGGGAAAACAAAGTGACAAAATATGTTTAAAAAAAATTATATTAAATTGAATAAGTTTCTGTTATTTTTTTTTATAAAATATTTTTGGTTTTTTGCATAACTTAACACTTTTGTAACGAAATAACAACTAACATCAATTTTTCAACAATATTTTTAATAATGCAACCCTTTTTTAATTTCTTTAGATATTCTTTTCTAAAATTTTATTGTATTTGTTTTATGTTGGTGTCTACTTCCGGTTTTTTAACCTTGCATTTAATTAAATTTTGCTTTGAAACCCTCTATTAGGGTTTTACTACCTTCGTTTTATGTGGTTTTTCTTAAATGTTCTTTGGCTAAATTATTTTAAAATTTCAAATTGTGTATTTTTATTTCATTGCTCGTGATTTCTATTACGCTAATTCTATGCTAATGTCTAATTTAAACTGAAACATGTTTTCCAATTAGAAAAAATAATTGTCTATTTTGTTTTGTTTTGATTTGTACTTTTTTTTATATTTCGAATGAAGCAAATATTTCATTTATTGTGGATTTAATGATAAGCAAGGGTTAAGGTTAATATTGTTTGAATGATGAAAAATAAAGAGCTTTAGTTTAAATTATTATAAGAAATATAATAAAATTGGTATTAAAAAAACTACACTCAAATATAAAGAATATTAGTAAGATTTCGTGTTTTGAGTCACTAACTAAATTGCGTATATAAAAATTGAGTTTTTTGCAAAGTTGTTAAATCATGGACCTTTGCAAATACCTCATCTTATTTATAGCCAAGAAATTTCTCAGCCACGATTAAATTTATATTATCAATATTTAATTTTTTTGCAAATATGTTATTGCAATGTCATTTTCCAATTCGATACCGTACATAGTGAAATAAATGTTAATATACCAAATAATAATATTGTTAGCGAAATTTCCTTAAATTCTCATCAATTCCAATGTAAACTCCAAGTTTTTAGTACGTGCAATTTTAAAGTACTAAATTTTATCTTTCTATATAAAGCTTCAATATATTTATTTTCAGATTAGAAGTTTGAGAGTATATAATCATATGTCATGATAGATGAATAAGATACGAGCAGATCATATATGAAAATATACCCTCAAATTTAGGATCCTAAAATATATGGAAACATATGATATTATGTATGGTCATATATGAACTATGCATGGACGTATATGATCACGAATGCTCAAGTATGATCACACACAAGATTATGTATGCACATGTATGTTCATATATATTTCTTTCGCATGTGTTTCTTTACGTAACTCTTTGAGACCCAGGCACCAAAAAAAATTAAAACTTTTTGACTACACTTAAATATCTCGAAAATTAATTAATTTTGTTAAAAGTTTAACAAAAAAATTTTATACAAATTAACCAACTTGTTTTGAAAATACTTGTATTTTTCTGACGAAACATCAAAGCTCACAATAGTATAGTCTGGGTCTCACAGGTTTGGTTAGAGATACTGACACCAATTTTTAAAAAGTTCCGAGGTATACGAAATGAACGATTTCCATAAAATTTGTTTATATAATTCTTTAAAATTACAAATATTTTAATGTTGCGCTACACTAAAATTGTGATCTTGACCTATATAAAATAAATTTGTATTAATTTTTTTTATTATGATAAGAAAACCAAGTAACCACATTTTATTTTTACAAAAAGTAAATTAATGCAAATTAATAGTCTAAAAAGAGTATTGTTATTTATGTTATTCATAATTTTTGTAGCGTATATCAATGGCAGAATGGCCCTAACTTCATTTCTTATTTTTTAAGAAGTAAAGGAATATATAAAGCCTTAAAACTTTGAATATAAAATTTCTGTGAATGCAAATTTTTCATTTTATTATTGAATACAGGCTTAAAAAAATATTGCATTTAAATACACAGTTTTTTCGATTTCATTGGGTTTTCTTCCTAAGTGCAAAAAAAAGATATTGTGGAATATGTTTACAGGCAGTTATATATTTGTTTAGAAACTACTTTATATTTTTGAAATATGTTTCCAATTATGTATATTCTTTTTATTAGATATATTTCCAATTGTTATTTTGTCATTATAATAGTACTTGTATGCAAACATAATAGTGACAAACATATATATTTGCAGGCAAACATATATACGAAAAGTTTACCAAGCGTTCGTAAACCTTTTTAACGTTTCATATTAAAAAATATGAGTTTTATCGAGTTCTGTAATAACTCGGAAAAAAATAAAATTAACAAAAATTTATTTTCTATAAATTACTGATTTACTAGAAACCATAATTGAAGGGATTAATGTAAATTGCATTGTACACATTTGTTATCCGGTCACTCTTATCATTTGAGTTTTTTTTTTACTTGACAGACATAATTTATAATGATAGGAGCACTTGACGGGTACTAATTTTAAATCACTGCTTTTGATGATAACAATTAATTAGTATTTAAATAATGAAATAATTTATTTAGACAATAATTTTGCAAATCTTTAATATTAATAAATTTCAATAAATAATGTTTTATTATTTGTAAAAATATTACTTAATCTTAAAATTACTTAAGCTTAAATAGTTACTCTTCTTTATAAACAGACTTCACTTACAAATAAAATCAAATTTTAAAATTGGATAGTACGGTGAAGAAGTTACCCTAGAAGTGAAAATGTATAAATGGTAATATTTTAACGTTGATAAATATCCACATTGAAAGTTAACGTGCAAAGGTGATGTAAAAGTTTTAGTCTAAAACAATTTTTTTTTGTAATTTGCATTATAGCTAAGGCGAAAAAACAGCTATTATTATTTCATTTTCTTTATGTTGGACTCACTGTTCCATTTTTAACCCAGTACTTTTAAACGGCTATACGTTTTTACTGGATAATGATAAATCAGTGGTTTCAAAGATTTTGACTTTAAACATGAATATACAAAATATTAGGAAATTGTTATACCTTTATATAAGACCTAGAATATATTTATATATAAAAATATATTAAATAATATATAAATATATCTGAAGTTAAATATATATATATATATATATATATATATATATATATATGTATATGCATTTCACATACTTTGAAGACATCTGTATATACAGCCAAAAAAGACCCCGTAATATGAGCTGTATCCAGTAAAATGTCTTCAGTGTAAACAGTAGAATAATGAAAAGTTTGTGGACAGTCCCCAAAGTAACAAAATGTCTTCATAGTAACTTCTGGAACGAAAACCCATCCCCGCAACATGCGCTATGCACATATATATATATATATATATATATATATTGATATTTCAACTAAAATTTTTTTCAAATCAAAAAATTATATATAGACATTTTGATAAGGATAACCTTTATATTTTTAATTGATATGTCGATAAAACTTAATTCGTGTGCTACAAAACATTTCGTAAAATGTTTGTATCATACACATACATATTTTTGAGAGTGTCGTAGATATACGACGTAATCAATTAATTAGTTAATCAAATACATAATTCACATAGTTGAGGAAGAAACTATAATTCTCTTTTGTACATAAATTGTGGATTTTGAAATGGCATTTTATACAATTACGTATTTATCAGGATTTTTTAATGTCAATATTATCAATTGCTATATTTCTAATAAATTTTTTTAACACATAACATATGAAATGTTCGTTTGGTTTAAGATCAGGAAAAAGCTGTGTGAGAAATAATCCAGATTGATTAATTGATTTAATATGAAATTTACTTATAAACACTGGTTGTGCTTAAAAATCTGATATTGATATTGACCATTGTGGGTTTGATCCCTAGTGACGGCAACATCAATTTAGTAAAATAATATGTGTGATTTTCTACACACAGAGCAAATTTTTGTAAAAATGTTAAAAAATGAGAATATATTTTCTGAAATAGTATCTTTGTTACAAATACGTTATTTAAATTGGGTCTTGAGCTTTCAAGACTTAGACTAAAGGTTTTCTTAAGAAATCTTTTCTTAATTAAGTCAGCCAGTCGCAAGCACGGGCAAAATGATAAGTGTTTGTGGTAAAGGAATGGTCTGACCTTCAGTAAATTTCAAACCTACAAGAGAGCGCCTAACAAGCCGTCGTTCAGGCCAACATGAATGAGATGTGAAGAGTATCTTCCCTTCCGGTTCCTCTTTTTCAACGCAACCTAGTTTTAAAATTAAACTCAAGTACTATACAATTTATGTTTTTATGTTTTTGCTACATATCAACTCATGCATTATGTACATAAAGACTACATTTTGGTTGTCCTAGCAGCCTTTTCGTTGTTAATATTTTAAATACTTCAAAATAAAAACTAAATATGTCAACCTAGTTTTTCTTTATTTTTGTACAAGTACTACTTACAATATTAAGAAGGATTTTTTTCAGATATATTTTTGCAAAGAGAAAAAAATAAAACATTTTTATGTATGATATATAAATATATTTTTATGACAAATTTTAATGTCATCCTACATTTTTAACAACCTTTAAAATATTTAGTATGAGAATTCGCAATGGTTTTAAAGGAATTTTTAGTAAACTAGATGTATTCTGTTCGAAAAATTGTTAAAAATATATAAAAAGCTAGTAGTAGGTTTGAAAGTCTACTTGTGTGTGGGTCCGAAATTTGGGTTAAAATGGACAAAAGTCATTTGGTATCATTATTGGGATCATATGAGGCGATGTACTAAAGTTCGTAAAAGTATCTTTGTATTTTTGACCTGTAGCATGCGGTCATACATAAAATAAGGAAGCCCTTTTATGTGGGTAGTAGGTCTTTAAATGAAAAAATTCATTACAATATATATTGTATATATAAAATTTATTATTATAAAATTTATTTCAAAATGTCCACCGGGTCTATGAGTGGGTTAATATATTAAGTAACGTTTCTCCTAAAAACTAATATTTTCCTTTTTTTTTAACAACTTTCAATGTTGATTTCCTAATTAGGCTTTTATGTGTTTTTACAATTTTCTTAATACATAATTAAATTAAATTTTTGTTTCCATCCTAATAATATGAAAAATTACGAGATGAAAGCAAAAAAAAAAAACTTTTATGACTTTACAACTTGGTAGCAAAAAAGGAAAATTTTTTATTAATAAACCCTATCCAAGGAAACCCCACAAAATGTGTCTCTTTCAAAATATTATGTAAGCAATAGTCAAAGTTAAATACCTCAATTTTTATTACAGTTTAGAGATTTTTTTTATTATTCATAAAACAATCAGAGCAATCATGAAGTTTGTTTTTATTTTTAGTAAATACAAACAACTTCAAGTGTTTTTAATTGAGTTAATTATAAAAGTTTAACAAGTTCTTTTTGTGAATAACCTCTTAAAAATAATATTTAATAATTGAATTTAATGGTTTTGGGTTTTATAAACTTAGAAATTTGTTTAAATTTTTTAAACTTTATTAAAAAGTTAACTTTAAATGCTTCAAAAGGTTTTGTATTTATGTATTATATATTAACAAGAGGAATACTTTATGCCTTAACCTACTCTTTTTGATACATTAGTTTACGAGATTCATTCTAACATTTTACAATGTTGTATAGTTTTAGGCAATAATGAATAAAAAACAAATTAAAATATTACTTCACATAGTAAACAATAAAAACCACAATAACATTTGGCACATAACAAAATAAAACCACAAAACTAATGTAATTAGAGTTAAATAATAGCAACCACAAATAACAAAATTTATGATTTAACAATATAATTTAATACTTAAATAAACATATTATTGAATAACACTGAAATTACAATAATAATGGCAAAAATATTAAGCCTAATATAAATTCTAATTAAAAACATTAAAAAAAGATATTGCATAATTTCAGTTATTTGAACTGAAAAAAATATCTGCATACTTTAGGGGTTTAGAAATAAAATGATTTATGTATATTATTTTAAATCACACAAATACTTACTTTTTGCATTTTATTTCATTGTATTTTTACAGGCGCCGTAGGTGGTGATGGCGGTGATGGTGAGGATGATAAGGAAAAGGCAGAGGAGGAGGAGAGAGAACGTCAGGAGGCCATACGTGAGGCCGAAGAACGACGCAAAGAGAAGCATCGTCGCATGGAAGAAGAGCGTGAAAAGATGCGACAAGATATACGTGATAAGGTAAGTTGTTAAATTGTAAAACCTCCACAAGTTTTTTTATAGTTTAGGGGAAGTAAGGCTTTTAAAAATTCACTATCCATTAGCCACACCTACAACAGCCGATTCGTGGGGGATGGGGGATATGGAAGCAGCTCGTAATGCAACGAACTCAATTCTTCCATACCCACTTCCATTGCTCAAATGTCGAATTAGGTTAAAGGATGAACCCATCGCTCAAAGAGCGTTTTCTTACCCAAGTGCTCATGATATATTACTTTACAAACACATTCTGCTGATATATTCGATATTTTCGTTCACCGGAAACAATTCGATTCACTATGATTTCTTCCGTAACTCCATTATTTAGACGACTTGGAGGTTCTACAGGGTATCACTTTTTTGATCTATTAAAACGAAGGTGAAAATTCACTATGTTTAATAAAAGAATGAAATTATTCCAAAAAATTTTTTTCTTTAAGTTCAAGATTGGTAAAACTTCAGTAATGGTATGAAAATTGAAATGTCATGAAAATTGAAGACTTGTTAAAAATATTGAAATTAAACATTTTATAATTATTTAAAATGTTGAATAACGCTCATAGATGAAAAAAGAACGTCGTTTCCTGTCGAATAAAATCATAAAAAGCATCAGTTTATAACAAATCATTTTCACAAATAACTAAAAAATTTGTTTATAGTGATTAAAATACATTTGAAATTATATTATTTTGATATCATTACCGGATATATAGTATGACTTTGATATCTTACTGACTAGTACTATCTTAACGAAGGAAATAAAATATATATTAAATTCAAACATCTCTTAATTAGTTC
The DNA here is from genome assembly GCA_949748255.1 of Eustalomyia histrio. NCBI lineage: Eukaryota > Metazoa > Arthropoda > Insecta > Diptera > Anthomyiidae > Eustalomyia > Eustalomyia histrio. The sequence continues at coordinate 67,845,178 of OX456523.1, read as the reverse complement.
ATTAAAATAACTGCATTAACCAAATAAAATTTATTTTCTATAAATACAATTTACATGTTTTCCCTTATTTCAATTTTAATATTTCTTCCTTAATAAAATTTTTAATTATTTTTATTTTTGTTCTTTTGTTTAATACCAACATACTTATATTGTGTAAATTAGTGTTGTATATAAACGTTAAAAAAATATTTCTTTAATTAGTGTAATTACGACAACATTAAAACTTTACAATTAGTTGCATAGTTCTATTACTCACTATCAAAAAAAAATTTTATAAAAAAAAATGAAAAGAATAGAAAAAAATACCAACAATGAAAGTACAATATATACCCTTGGAGTTCAAATTGACTCTAGTAGGGAGTCCTTTTATATGAGCGACTCCCTAACGGAGTCAGATTGAATTACTTGTTGGACAAATAAACATCACTAACACCAGCACCATCATTAATTACATCATCATGAACAACGAGAACAAGTTGAAACAACAACAATTAGGAGTCCTAGTGTAGTGAAGTGTATTTTTTTTAATATATAACAACAACAACAAAAAATGAATATTATAATTAAAGTGTGGTTTACAGCAAAATATATTTATACAATTTATTGTTTGTGAATTAAAAAGGAAGTGTTTTGTTTAAAATACATTTAATTAAAATGAAATATGATAAAGTGTAAAATAAATTATAATTAAATAAAAATAATGAAAAATTGTGTACAAATTTATTATAAAGGTAAAGTGTTAAAACTGATATTTAATTTTAATAATTTACTTAATTTGTGTGTGATTTTTTTAAATATTGAAAGCTATAATCGGTTAACTGGATTTTTGAATTTATATAAACTTTTCGAATGTTTTGAAACTTGAATTATTTGACAAACAGGTTTTCTGGGTCGATTAAGCGGTTTGTTTGGGGCGAGAACTTAAAATACCTTAAAAAAACCCTTATAAAATTAGTTAAATATTAGTAAAATAAATCAGCAAAAAAAAATCTCTTAGATTTATTTTAGTACTGTTTAAGTTAAATTTTATTTAATTACAAATAAAAATTTTCTTTGCTAAAGTCAACAAAAATTTTGCTGAATTTTTTAATGTTATTATTTTTTTACACTCAGAAATAAATTAACTGAAAATATATTTTAAAATAAATAAAAATGTTTTAAAAACCGGTATACCAACATTTCATTTAAATTAAAAGGTCTATCCATATATTTTTAAATGTTAAAAAATTAACTTACAATATCAGTAAAAAATAAATGATTATTTATTTACTTATATATTTATTTATTTATTTATTTATTTATTTATTTATTTATTTATTTATTTATTTATTTATTTATTTATTTATTTATTTATTTATTCATTTATTTATTTATTTATTTATATATTTATTTATTAATTTATTTATTTATTTATTCATTTATTTATTTATTTATTTATTTATTTATTTATTTATTTATTTATTTATTTATTTATTTATGTATTTATTTATTTATTTATTTATTTATTTATTTATTTATTTATTCGTTTATTTATTTATTATAACTGTTAACAAATCCGTAAAAAAATGATATTTCTTGAATCAGCCAACTTATTAACTACTAAATGCTTAAAAAGTAATATTCCTTTTTTTAACGACATTTTTTAACATGCCATAAAAGGTATTTACAAAGTCTATAAAAATGTACGAATCTTCATTTATTTTGTATATTTTATCTATTAGACAAAAAAGAATAAATAAAATTGTTCGAGTAAATAATTTTGAATGAAAAGATTAACTATGAGAAAATAAATGTAAAAAAGTGTTGGAAAAATATATTTTATTGAATTTTGATTATTTTATCATTTAAGAACAATTGTACCGATAACTTTTTCACTAAAGTCAGTTACTATAAAAATATTTTGAGTGTATCTTATTATTTACAATTTGTTTCTATAATCAATCTTTTATTCTTATTTAGAGTTAATTATTTGCTTCAATAATTTACTTTAATTGTTCTTATCTAGAACCAATTATTACGGCCTATCCCATCTCTTTCCACAAATTCAACCATCAGTTATAGGATTTTCTTAATTAACTCAATAAAACTTACAATGATGGAAACAAAAGCATACCAAGAATAAATACGTAAATTGAACATTCAAAACAAAATTTATTCCTCTCGTTTTTATTCTTTGGCTACAGATATAAATGTGTAAACATTAAACTTATACTGAAAGACGAAAATCATTTATCTATTTAAAATGCAAGAAAAAAACACATATACGGGGATATTTTGAGAAGTATTAAGAAAAAAAAATAGTTTTATACAATTTGGCTTACATGCCAAGGTATGCTTGATATTTCAGCTATTTACTAAATAGAGCAAAAAGTCCCTGAGCTTACACTGGTGCCTTAACATTTTGATAGATAAGTACGATTTACTAAAATAGGTCTCTTTTTTCGAAATGACTTCTGCATTTGTATAAAATCATTTTCCTTCCAGTTATCTTTTCAAGTTGGGCAACAAATAATAGTATATAGAGGCCAGATAAATACACTACGGGGGCTGAAAATTAAGTTTTTAACGCAACGAGATCAGAGGGCTTTATTAGCACAACGACATTATGTCAACATCTTTATGATCTCAGCCAAAAAAAAAAAATAATACAAGAAATTAGATTCACTTTTTGTAGATTTTCTTAGTAACTGCCTCATTTAAATTACCTGGAGTTTCCGTAATTTTTTTACCCTTCTACACTACTACATGATTAGACTAGACATAATTAATAGCATACCATCTAATCAAACTACAGGTCTCAAATATAAAGATATTTGATTGGAATTTGGTACATAGATTTTCACTCCCTGAAGGATGAAGATTCTTTGACGAAAATTCTTAAAATCGATCCACATTGCGATTTGAGATTTTGGCTTTGAATGTTATGGGACTCTAAACCGTTTATATGCGAGGAAAATCGGACCATATATAGACGTAGTTCACTATAAACCACTTTCTCGATATTTGCTTAAATGAATTTTAATCAAACTACAGATCGCTAAATTTAAAAATATATTAATGAAATTCTTCATTATTACACACATGTAAGGCCATTCTGACAAAATTTGTTTATAGACAGTGTGTGAGTATACATTTTGCAGACTAAAAAACACTCAAAAATACAGAAAACCGAATCAATTTGAAGTAAATGCATAATCATTTATTTTTACCGAATCCGTAGGTAATTCTTAATTCGTGTGGTCTTCCCATCCTTTTTTTAATAAACATGCTGTTAGCAATGGGGGAGCCATCAATTAAAGATGCTTTGTTTTTGCAACATCTGACGGACTTTTAAAATTTGAGAGAGAATGGTGTTTCAATACATTGCGTCTTAGAGCTTGACAATAATGAAATCCGTTAAGAGTTATATTTTTATTTTCATTGTGTTCAAGCTCTAACAATATATACTTATAATCTCCTGCATAACAAATTTTTTGTTTTGCTTTGAATATCTTGGAGTTTTTTTTATTTCTTCAAATTTCTTCATAGTAGTAAATGAATATTTATAAAATGTATTTTGGGGCAAATTTTCATTTCGTTGGTGTCATTTTGGGTTTAATTTTTATTATAAAATTTTGTCCTAAAAACTGGGGCTAAATTTGATTTTAATATCGGGGTCTCATTTTTTTACCATTTTGCGCAACGCCTTTTTTTCTTTAGTTCTTCGCTTAAAAGACCTAATAATTATGACAAATATTTTACATTTATTATTTTCCCCTTTTCTAATTAGTCAATTTGGATAATCCCTTATCCTAAAACTTTTGCCATAATTATGCTCGTTATTTATCACACTCCTTACGTTTATTAAGTTAGTAATTACTTAGATATTCTTCATTTGATACAATAACTAGTTAAGGTTTATTGACGCTCTACGTGCTATAAATAAACTACAGAAATCTATATAAATTCTGTAAATTTGTGAGTAGCTAGGTGGGTTTATAAATTCTGCTAGTATTCGATAGGAGTATGAAACATAATCAAGGGCGTGTTAGGTTTTCAGTTATTCTTCTATGTACATATATCTTCAATCATACTTACACTAGATTCTAAATTAAGTTAATAATTTGTTAATAATGACCACGCCACTATGCTACTTGAGGCAATAAAGGGTTTTAGTAAATGGATGATTCCTCTTTTATATTTCAAATGTGCGTTGGCAGCCTTTGGAAATTAAATGGGATATAGTACAAATGATAAGATGATAAGAAAGGAAAACTTATTATTGGTTAAAAATATGTGCGTTGATTAAGCAACTAGGTACGAGTAAAAACGTATAATTAAAAATATATTTTTCTTTAGCGATAAGCATAATTGGAAATAATAAATTAATACAGCACGGAGGTTTTTCATAAAACAGAAATACCGTAAGTACATTCATTTTCTAAAAAAAAATGATTTATGTATTTAAGCTACAACGTTTCCGGTAAAATAAAAATACCACAAATTGATATAAACAAAGGAAAGAAAATAACATACATTTTTTTTAAAGTGTATTATGCCAAAGACTGGAATTGCACGAAAGTCTTTATTTTTTGGTTTTATTTTGTCATTCATTGCAAATTAATTACATTGAAATGATGGAACAACATTTGTAAGGGGGTTGATACGCAAAGAAAAATTTTAATAAAAAAATTAGCAAAACGTTTTATATCCAACTTTACAGGTTTTGTACTAATTTTTAGCACAAAATAATTTTTAGTAAAAATCCTTCCTATTCTCTATTAACAAATATATTTACCACTTTTCATTGCTAATTTTAGCAAAACATTTTATTAATTTCCAAAAATCTATTTGAGCAAAAATATTTTAAAACATTCTTTTGGTAGGAATTGAGGCACAAAAAAATCACTTATATCAGTGAGGTTGGGGCTAAAATAATAATAATTCTACATTCTAATTCACAAACTCGGTACTTAATAAAATTTTAAAAATTGCTTAAAAAAAGAAGTAAATTTTCAAAATGTTCAGCATTGGTTGTAACAAAAACATTCCGAATGGTATAAAAAATTTATTAACTCATATTTCCAAATAACGATATAACTAACTTTTGTCTTATCTATTAATATTTCTTGCAGTATAATATCAAGAAAAAGGAAGAGGTAGTAGAAATGCAGCCACAAGAGGAACCAAATCCTTTGATGCGAAAAAAGAAAACACCCGAAGAATTGGCTGCCGAAGCTGAACAGGAAGAGCTGGATGATTTTACAAGTAAGTTCATATTTCAAATATATTTTTCTTCCATATTTATCTTTTCAGAACACTTCTATAAATTTCAATAAACACCTTCTTTTCAAACTATAACAAACTGACTACAAGTAATTTTCTTTTTATCTATGAGCAACTTCTAACATAACAAATATCTTCCACTTGCATTTAAAACTACGATAATTTTTTCTTTTTTTTTAAAAACATTAATTTTTCAACGTATTTTATTAAGTATCAAGAAACAAGGAATGCTTCTCAAATTTTTAAGTAGTTTGATGTCTAGTAATTGTAAGAATTGAATGTGCGTGTGTGTAAAGTTTTCAATATATTTTCAACACAAATCTTCTATATTCTACTAAAACACCAGCTCTGTTTCTATGACCACCTTAAAACAAACAATCTAACTTTAACTGTATCAACTTTTACTTCGGGAAACAAATTCAAATTGTATACATATATAATACAAATAATATAAAGAATAAATATAGTTATTACTACTAACCGATTAACATTGTAGGTTTTCATAACGTTGGTATTAATTTTATTATATTTTTTATAAACAAACTTTAAAAAGCTACAATGTTTTTAAATAGTATTAATAAAATTTAAACTTTTAAAGTAATGATAATGCTTAAATTAAAATAAATACTGTACGTAATCTTTGGAAATTAACTTCATCATAGTTTAATATCAAACCGAAATATGTAGATTTCGGTCATCGTAACCCTCTAATATGATACGTTTTTTGGCTGACTCTAAACAATTTTTAAAATTAATAGTTTTTTACTTAAAGTATCTTCTTGTTTAAGAATTTTTTAGTTTAAAATATTGTTAATGATTTTAAATTTAAAAATGTTTTTTACTTTGCTGCAATTTCTTAAACATTAGCAAATAGTAAGTATGAGTGATATTTAAATTGTATTTGATGCGTATGAGTGATATTTATTTTTGACCATTCAGACGTATAATTTATATTTTATTTTGACTCATCCATTAGTGTTCCTTTTTTGCCTCTGGTACAGACAAGAGAACCACAGAATCTAATATAAGGTGTGGCAAAAAGTATCATCCTATTGGAAAATGCTGACATTTTTGCAAATGGAATTGTATGTCAGTTCGGTTTTATCATTCGTGGAGTAGACACGTGCGAAATTTATATTGAATAACAAAAAATTGCTTTTTTGAATTTGCATCGCGATTTTAGAACTCAATGACGAAGTAGATTATTTTCCATCAAAATTGATCATAGCCAAAAAGGCTTATTTTAAGCTCAGTTTTGTAATATATAATCAAAAAGCTAAAAGTTGCATTATCGCAGGACACAATATTTATAAATGCGAATGAACATAATACTTTTTGCCCCATCCTGTATAAGAGCTTTCAATATATTAAAATGATAGATTCTAATTTCTGTAAGTTTCTAAGTGTGAGAGCCAAAGGTATTATAATTTTATAATTTTTTTTAAGCAAATATTAATTGATTTACGAAAACCTATTTCTTTACATTTTATAACAACAAAAAAAACCTTTAGAGTCTGCTTAAAAAGCCACTATATATAAAAAAAAAGACTTTCTAATAGTTAACATTATAAGTTTAACATATTGGAGGGTTACAACGTTTTTGTATTTGTATTACTAAAACCTCAACTCTAACATCTTATCTATTGCTATCCTTCAACTTCTTCTTTAAAACTACGTTACACTTGAAAAATAAAATAACACATTGCTAAACTAAAAACTCTGTATAAAACAACTTCAATATAAAATAAAACTATAAAGCAATAAATGTTTCATCTCTCATCTTTCTGTGCTTTCTTTTATACCTTCTGCTTAAAATTCGTAACTGTGCACGTTTGTTTTAGCACTTTATTGTTTAATTTGTTTTTTTTTTTTTTTTGTTTATAATTTAACAATTTTTTTTAATTCTAGGATTATTAAGAAAAAAAAAAGTTTTTGTTTTATCATTTCTTACATCTTGATAATGTTATTCTTTTGTTGTTTTTAATAAGTACTACATCATTTTCAACAAGGTGTTTTTCATTTCTTAAGGTTTTGCTTATATTTGCCGGTATTAAAAAAAATATGTATGTATTTTTTTTTTTATTTAAATACTTAGTATTAAGTCAAACAACTAAAAACTTGTAACGTCAGCAATGGTAAAACAAAACTTTATCATTTTCTGTAGACAATTAAGAACAGCAAACAATTTTCCATCATATATTTTTTTTCATGCAATTTGCGCAAAGAAAAAGAAAACTTTATTTTCAACTCGTTATAAGAGATGCTATTTTAAGGACTTATGATGGCGATTTTTCTCAAAAGAATTAAAATACAGATAAAGATTAATTTTTCGTTAAAATAAAGCAGCTTAAGTTAAATGTTCGCGTGAGATTTTACAATTAGTGATGCAGAGAATAAGTTTTAAGAATGATTGCAGTTGTGACAGTAGTTGTGATTATAAAGTTATTTTTAATATATTGTTTTATGATTTTTTTACTTATATAAAGTGTCCGTTTTTAATACATATGTAAAACTAAATTTATTATATTGACAACGGAGTTTTACTTCGCACGCAAAAAAAAAACTTTTCTTGTTTTACTTTGCCAAACTAATATAGATTTTTTAGTAGCTATTTCAAAATATTAGCAAATTTTATAGGAGGTACAGGAACTTTAATCAATTATTTAAAAATTAGGATAAAGTCTCACAGAGATCACCCAGTTTTTATAAATTTTAATAATATTTTTTTGTGCACCATTAACCAAAATGTTCCACTTGCGGTACCCTTTTCAAGATATAAATCACCTTTCAGGAGTCTTTTTGACAAATATTAATTTTTCTCCTAAAAGTGTTTCAATAGAAACATATTATTTTTCGTGCTTTTTAGAAAACTTTTAGATTTATTGCATTCTATAAGATGGATAATTTGCAACAAAAAAAAAACATATATTTTTAAAAATTTTTGAAGAAATCATTAAAACACAAAATAATTTTTTTCGTTAATATTCTTTTAAACAGACCACTATTTATAGTTCTCCCTCGACTAGTGGTTAGTGTTGTTAACGCTATTCCAAAATGTGTTAAAGGATTGTCTAAACACTGTGAAGTACTTATTCACGAAAAAACACTGTTTTTAAATTACGTAAATAAAAAGGTACACACAGAGAAAAATTTTGTGTTTCTAAAATTTAGTTACTAGGACTAGAATCGGTTGGTTTCCACTACAAAATTCGATTAATACAACTGAATTTTGGTTTTGACACCCACCAAAAATATTTAACAATTTCATTGGAATTTGGATGTGATAACCAAATCCATTCAACCAAAATACACTTTTTAATTCGCTTGGCACTTTATATTTCTGTGTGTACAATTCCCTATAAAAATACTATTTTTAATATTCTGCGACTAAAGTTCGGCTTTCTAAGATTCGCTGATCACCTCGCAATTGCTAACAAAAATCTGCTTTGGTAATATTTTATCCGTCAGCCTGGCCAGTTGCTAGTCAATAAACAACCCCGATCTCCTTATGTGGCCCCGCAGGTTACCTCCTTTAATGTTACATAATCTTCCGAAGACGCAGAACACCCATGTGGGTTATATTAAGCATGACCCACACTGGCTAATCGCTAATCGATACTCCTTTTAGATGGGTTTGCTCCATCAGATAAGCTGACGATTGATCTCACGATGTCCTTAAAATCCAAATACTATTAAAAAGCCTCAATGTACAATGTCGGAAAAGCCTATCGTGGGCTTTTCCGACATTGTGCCACAATTTGTCGGCTTCACTAAGCGGAGCTGCTTACTTTTATCGAAAGGTACTAGGATCGTCTTGAATAAGCCCATTTCCTTACAGATAATAATATATGCATAAAAATACAAAAAAAAAAAATATAAAAAAACAACAACAAAATTGTATAAACGAAAAATGGTTCATTTAACTAAAGCTTTCGTTGTTTTGACATTAATTTTGTAATATTATGCTAGTATTATTATGAGTGCTGACATCATTTGAAGGTGTGGTTGGTACATAGTTTGTTGCATGCGCTCAGAAATTGTTCTCCCAACTAGTGATGGTAAAGGCGATAAAACATCCCCCCTAGATAACCTCTAGTGGCACTGAATGAGCCACCTGTGTTCAATGTAAAGACCATGGATGTTAATATCTCAATGGTCCATTCTATGATAATTGGTGCAATGCTCTTCTCAATCATAGCCTTTTAATCGCAGCATATGACGTATTATCGAGTGCATATTTTATGTCTTTAACATATACTACATATAAAAACAAATGTAAATTTAAATGTTAAGCTTAAAACTGGAAAATCCCCACATAAAAAAGTAGAAAAAAAAAGCCAAATTTATCTTCTTTGGTAATCACTTATTCTATTTTCCATTACCAGCCAACAGAATGTTTTGCTGGCTACTTACTGTAAATTTCAATAAATATTTTAAATTATCATCTAAATATCTATTACATATACATGATGCTTATTGTCATATTTTTAAAAAGTAAAATCAAACAAAGACTTAAATTTTTTTTTAAAACATCTCTCTAGAGCATCAAATAATAAAAGACATTGTGTTTAAACTACATTGCAAACAGAGCAATTATTCAAAAATGTATTTGCAAAAAAAAAGTAATAACTACATATTTGTATGAGCCAAGTTTTTATAAAACTGTATGTGATAAGACAATTCTATAATGAAAAAAGAAACAAAAACTCTTGTGCAATAGTTAAAAACAATGAACGAATACTACATCGTATACCTCCTTTTGTTTTACCAAACTATGTGTAAATTTATAGTACTGAAATAATGTGCGCTTAAACAGTGGCGTAGGCAATTTTTAACTTACTCTTCTATGTAGTATAAGGCTTGAACTGACATTTAATGTTCTAACCTAAATTAATGTGTGTGCTTAAAATAAGTTATTTTTTGGCATTTTTTAAATTATACACAGAGAAAACAGATTCGTGCTGACAACCGAATTTGTAGCCAATCGGATGATTGGGTTGTGGTAACCGAATTTTTCGGTTCTGACAACAGAAAACCAATTGAAACATGAGTAATTTGACTGTAACAACAGTATTTCGGTTGCCTCAATAATTGCAACTGAACCATTCGATTGGCCACAAATGCGGTTGTCAGGTGTACATTTTTTATAAAGTAGCTGACTTCTTAAAAACTATTTGATTCATTTTTGTGTGAGTTTCTTAATAATGATTACTAATTTTCTGTAAGAAAAAGTTATCTTCAAGTAGAAGATCTAAGCTTTTATATGAGCTAAGGTTTGTAAAAATCTAATAAGTTCGGCATGAGCGAGTTTGCGGACGATCTGACGAAGCGCGGAGTCCAGGTGCTTGGCGAAAGGGCAATCAACACTTTATGTGCCACTTCAGTTTTTGAACGGCACGTAGACTCCACTAGAATGTGCAGATCTGAGGCGGCTTGGTGGAACACCGAAGAGTCTTCTGTTATCTTTAACCAGAAGTGATTGTAGAAATTTGGTGGGGGTACTGATGGGTCACTGCTGGACTGAGGTTTCTGTTAAGAGAGCGAAAAAGTTGGCAAATGATAATTGTTTGTTTTGTGGGGTATCAGAGGACAGAGAGACAGTGCAGCATATTATGTGCCACTCCAGGTCAAGTTACTTGGAAGATTATTTATTTCACCAACTGGAGGAAATCTGTAGAATCAGAATTATCATTTATTATCTGATAACGCCAGGGGCCTAATTGGTCTATGCGGGGTCTTTGACCAGACAGCTCAATCTAACTTAAAATTGAGCCGCTAAATAATGAGAGCTTTAAAATGTTCCAAAAAAGCATTTTACAGTTTTAAACTCTTTCCTCTAAAATTTGATTAAAGTTAAGTACAGAATACTTAATTTTTCAAATTTAAATACAATTTTTACCACACCTCTGCATAAAATAATTTTTGTCTGATATAATAATGTTTTCGAAACGCAAAAAAAAGTAAACTTTATTGCATTTTCCATGTAAAGATTTATTATGAGCCAAGAAATAAAATGAAAATCAGCTTCAGGTAAAATGTAAATTTAATGAGTTTTAAGAGATTACAAATGTAGCACAATTTTACTGCTGCTACTCGAGGAAATTTCATACATTTGAAGCAGTTTTTTTTATTATTTTTCTACTTTTGCTCAACAAGGGCATACTACTTGAAGTGCTCAAATAATTTACATGATTAACGTTTTTGTAGTCTATGCTTAAAATTTTACAAAAAAAAAAAAATCGTAGACATTTAAAATTAGTAGCAACTGTTAAGAACTAAAAAAAAAAAAATATAATACAAAAAACCAGGTTTAAATTGAAAACTTATAAGAACAAATAAAAGTTTCTGTTACGGGAAAATAAAAGCACACTCAAATTATACAATGAAATTCCGGAAAATTTTAATTAAAAATAGAATATGTAAAAAAAAAATCACACACTCACAATTTATTTAAAAAATTAATTCGAGAACCCTTAATGTAAATTCTAATTTCGTATTCTATACCTTTGTTTTAATTAAAAACTGTCTGTCAAGAGGCTGACAAGTATGATAATGAAGAATTATTCCATAGCATTTACTTTTGGCTACAAATTAAATAATTTATGCCAAAGTAAAATTATTAAGAATTACTCAAATTAAATGTAAAGTGATTTTGCTAAAATTGTGTATGGATTTTTATTTTTGTTGTTTTACAAATAAGCTTTGATCAATCCTCCCACTAACTGTATACATTTTATAAAATGCTCAAGATTATTAAGTTCTTTAAATACATTAAAATTATATATGTCTTTTGAAAATGCTAAATAATGTTTAAGAAAAAAACGATTAATTAATAACGATTGCTTTACAAATGCATAATTTCATTGCATGAAATTTCAATTACTTAGGACAACGGGTCGAAAGTTGTTTGAATAATAAACTCGTATATATTGGTTAAAGTGTTAAATTTAAAAAAGTCATCTCTTTGAGCGATTTTGTTTTACTTTTTACATAATGCGTAATAATTTTTCCTTAACACAAAATACTAAATGTACACCCAATATGTGTAATTATGAATAAAAAATGCTTTCAATTACACTTTTTGTATATTTTTTAGACAAAAATATGTATACAAGAATCTTTTACATGTAATGTTTAAATTTAGGAACTTTATAGTAATAAGTTTACAAGCATATATATTTTATTTTTTACTTTGAACCAACTCTCAATTGCTACCCTACTAATGCAGTGCATTGCATTGGCATAAGGAAGTTAGGTTAAGGGCTGAGAAGACCTCTGCAGATATTAGGAGTAAAGAACGGATTTTCCACTGGCCAAACGACAACAATTAGATCAGCGAACAAACATTTTGAACAAAAACTTGGTCCTCGCGTATAAGTTTTCTTATCTCGTCAGAACACTTACCATGTTAATATCAATAAAATAATATAACATAACCCACGTTCCGACGATACTTCAATGAATCAATTGAACTGATTACAACACTGGCATTGATAAGCGCCAACGCCTACCTTTGAACACGGTATACTTTAAAGCTCCTGCCAAAATATGGGAGTTGTATTCCATTTTCGGACGATTATAAGTGCTATAGGTAGTGAGAAGATAAGAAATAGGGTACAACATATGTAAAATCGGTACTAATGTCCGTATACTTCTCCATATAGGTTACCCAACAACTTATCTATTTTCTTCGCTCAAATAAAAACCTTCTAAAAACATTTTTAAAAGTTATTTATGACATTTTCTATTAAATAATAAAGAAATTATGGAACATATTTCATAAATTTTGTGAAAAGTTTCATTACATTTAAATGAAAAATTTAAAAATTTATGAACTTTCTTCTTAAAAAAAAGCTAAAAATTTTATCAAGTAGTCTTTCTTTAGGTTATTTCGGATGAAAAGCAAAAGTTCGCAAAAAGGTCCGATTGTTAAGTGGTCTAAATCACTTAAATTCCCGACGTAACCCAAAGGCGCAGTCATACTGATATATCCAAGTTTCATCACAATTCGTGTGTCGCAAATGCAAATTATTCAGCTTGCATAAATTACGATGCCGCTAAGTTGATATTTTAAGTTATCTTATAGAGCAGTATTTCAAATTCAAAAGTTTTTCAATGAAATAATTTGGCTTGTAAGATGAAAAAAGTGTTATTTTTAACAACTTTAACAGAATTAACTAAATAGTATTACTACTGACTGCAATGTCAATTTTTTTTTTTTACTTTAACTAAGGGATATGTCACATAAACAGAAAACCGGTATTCTTTTTATCGGTTAAGATGTTTTTTTTATATATTTTCTAATTCTTGTACATATTTATTTTTAACTATTTTAACTAGTATTGCCAAATGGAACAACATCCATTTATTTTGATACGTTATTAAGTCTAACTTTTACTTAAAAAGTTCCTGACATATTTCTATGTCCAGATTATAATTGAAACATTTAAATAAAGTGAACAAGTGTATTTATTTTAAGATAATATTGAAAAAATAGATTTACTTAAGTTTACTCGGAAATATTTAAATATTTTATGAGCAACAAAAATTTTTAAAAACTTTTATGCATTAAGAATTAAGAGATTATTTTTTATTATTTTTAAAATTATTTTTTTTTTATTAATTTTTTGCACAAACTTTATCTGCCCAAATCAAATTATTTATACAAATGCTTACATGAATATTTTATTAAATTTTTATTTTTTCGAAACATTTTAATATCTCATTAAAATATAATATAACTTGCTAAAAAAAAAGTAAAATAACACTAAAAAAATATATTAAAATTTTAAATATTTTTTAATATATAAACTCTAACCCAAAATTTAAAGTCTTATACACAAACAAGCTTTTTCCCTCTTACTATAACTATTGGTATAAATTTGTTTTATTTAACTATTTTGCTAAAACAACAAAAAAAAACAACAATAATAATAACAACTATTTACTTATAATTTTAAGGCTACTTCAACTCAATTTACATAAACTCACTTCATTTGATAAATTTGACTTTTATTTAATACACCTCCATAAATATATTTATTTTTTTGGTGTGATTTTTATTCTAATAAATTCTTGTATATAAATTATTATGTTAATAATTTTACAATTTTCGAATTAATAAAATATCAAATAGCTTAACCCATATGTGACGAAATGAAAAGGCATTTTAAAATTTTAGAAAAAGCATAAATAGATTTTTCTTGTAAACTATATAAGCATTTAATTTTAAATAAAAAGCAAAATAAACTTTCATGTCTATTATAAAATAATTGCAAAAGATTTAAAAACTCCCCATACTTCGGTATTTGAATACATATCAGTGCCTCTTATCGAATTCAACAAAGTATTCTACAATTTCATAACAGAGTCTTAAAAACCGTAACGAAGATTTATTTGTTTATGTTGATGGAAATTTTATAACCTTTAAATGAGAAAGCTTCAAACCAAATTCTGTTTACATACAACTATCGGATGCACTTGTAACCGCTGCAAAATTTTTTTTTCCCAAGAATTGGTTGCTGCTTTCCCCTTTAAAACCATTCTACTGACAATTCAAGTACCGATAATTTTTCTATGAAATTGATCAAAGTCCACAACTTTTATAGCTTCAAAGTAGAAAAAGTTTCCATTGAAACAGTTCTGGAATTTATTCTGAATATGAAAAATGTACTATGGAATCGGATTTTTTCGGAACCAGTAAATATTAGTTCTTAAGTTTTAAATTGCAAAATAATATAATTTTTCAAATAATCAGTTCTATACTGCAATATAAGACTATTAAGTCTTGTGTTTGGAATGAAAACTTAAAATAAATAAAATAGACATTACCTGGGCAGTGTACTAATTTGGCGCAGTAGGGGGTTTTCTATGATATTTAAATACGATTTTAATATTAGATCTTTATTGTTAACAAAATGATCGACCCAACATTGAAGATGTTTTTTTAAAGCTTCAGAATTTTCTTTAAATATCAAACCTTAGCTGAGGCTGTTTATATAATGGACATGTTTTTAAACAGTCGGCCAATTACAAAATAGATGTGATATTTTTAACTACACTGCTAGAAAGAAATATGTACGTAAATTTGTCCTGCACCAAAACTGCTCAAATCAGCAGAAACTGTTTGCTTAATATTATAAAAGCTGTTAAATCTACAAATTTTTAGTAATATTAGAGTTAAATTTTATTTAATTCTAAATAAAATTTACCCTTTCAGCTAAAATATTTAAACTTTTCTTAATTTCATAGTGGGAATTTTTACAACAAATTTATTTAAGTAGGAAATTTTGTTTAGAAACTTCCCACCTAAGCAAAATTTAAGTCATATTTTGTACAAATTGCTCACTGTAATAATAGTCCTAAATATTTTTATTAAAAATATTAGAAAAATCATTGAATAAATTAATTTGCGGTTACACTACCATAAAGGCTTAAATAAGTCCCAACAAATACTGTGGCCATATTGAAGTACTTTAATTTTCATATTTAGCAACACATTTAAGTAAAAGGATATTATACCATTCCATTTCCATTTAATTACCTGCCTTTATAACAATATATCGGTTATTACGTTGGGCGCCATTTTAATACCATTGCTCTTGAAATATTCTTTTAGTTAATAGTATTCCTAAAAAAAATTCTATGACCATATAAATATATATTACAAATTTGCATCTTTTCAATTATATATGTTCACATACAACATTCAGATATATTTCTATACAAGTTTTCGTCACATTTGGGTTAACTTAAATAATTAAAAAATTGTTTAAATCTCATTTATACATTTTGTAAAAACATTACCGTCTTTATTATTATTTTTAGGTAAATGTTATATATTTATATTTTTTGTAAAAACGCAAAGTATGCTAAATAAAATAAATTACAACAAAATTTTATGTTAATATTAAAAAATAATATAACACATATTATTTATAATATTAATAACAAAAAAATATTTTTTAAAAACAACCACAAACACACAATATATGCAATGATAATATTGTGTTGATAAAAAACTACATTTATTACTATGTACTATTCTTATTATTGTTTGTATTATACTATTACATACTACAACTATCATAAGATGTGCTTATTTATTGCTGTTTCCATTACTCAATTTCTTTTTACAGAACTGAAAAATCAAATAGAAACGCAAGTAAATGAGCTAAAAACCCAAATAGAGGGAAAATGCGTCATGCAGTGATATGTCAACATAAAATTAATAATTATAAAGAGAAATATATAAATAATATAAAAAAATTAATAAATTAACAATTTATTTCAATAATATAACTAAAACAGACAACAAATAATATTTATAAAAATAAAACTACAACTACAATAATAATAATAATAATAATAATAAAAATAATAAAAATAATAATAATAATAATAATAATAATAATAATAATAATAATAATAATAATAATAATAATAATAATAATAATAATAATAATAATAATAATAATAATAATAATAATAATAATAATAATAATAATAATAATAATAATAATAATAATAATAATAATAATAATAATAATAATAATAATAATAATAATAATAATATTAAACAAATGATATAAAGAAAACAAAATGGCGAAATATATAGATATTGAAATACGATATAATATGGAAGTATAACTGCTGAATTGCATGAAAACCAAATAAGGCTACATATATATAAACAAAAAACACTTTACATAAAAAAATATATATATACATATACAATAGTCTATACAAAAATACAAATGAAAAATATATAAGTAAAACAAATTATATACATATATGTATAGCATATGTATGTGAACAAGTATATATATACCATCAAAAATCCAACAACAACTTCAACAACAACAGCACTACAAAATCAACAAAATAATTTATAATAAAAGTAAAATATATATTTCAAATTTCAACTTTACTCTTAACAAAATACTCTCAAATATTAAAGAAAAATACCAACAACCGGATACTTAACCCTTTAAAAGCATCAATAATAAAATACATTATTATATATTTAAAAAATAAATAGTAACCAAGATTAATTAAACTACGTTTAGTAAAACTTATATATTACAAAAACAAATACAAAGCTGGCCACCTTAATGCATCTATCACCACCTACTTAAAAAACCAACAACAACAACAAACAAACAACAGTTATGTTACTCTCTCATACAACTAAAACTCTCTTAATTTTATTGGCTCTTAAACAATATGTAATCACTTTGCTTAACTAGAGATTGATCGTTTAAAAAAAAAAATATACAAATTAGAAAAAAAATAAACAGCTGCTGCTTTATAATGTGCTCTTCTTCTCTCTCTTATCTAAATTGCATTCTCTCATAAGTTGTCCGTATTAGAAAGCATTATTTGAAATTACAGGAGCACTGCGTTTAAGTAAAGAGAAAATAAAAAAGCCTTTAAAATTTAGATGAAATTTATGAAAATCATTTAAAAAATAAAAAAAAACAAAAAAAAACTTAAAATTAATCCTTAACAGACAGCGTTAAAGTAATTTAGCAAAAATAAAATAATGTTAAATAACATTTTCATAAATAAAACCCACAAACGAAAGTTTTAGTAAAAGGCATTACTTAGGCTGTTAAACAATTAAAAATAGATTTATTAAAAAAATAATAAACTTTTTGTTGGAAATTCACATAATTGGTTAAAACAAAATAACATAAAAGAAAATAGTATTGAAGAATATTTTCAAAACAGCTGCTAATCTGTTTACTACTCTCTCTTGCTTTCTTCACTTTATCTTTAAATTAAACTTTTATTAAAATTTACGTGTTTTTCTCTCTTCTTCTTTTTGTTATTCTCTGAGATATGAATTTTAACAAACTTAATCTTTGGTATTGATGATTTTAATAAGAATGTAAGTAAATATATTAACAAATTTATAAATCTTTATTACAAGCACATATTATATTTAAAAAAACAAATCTTATGTATAATATGGATAGCTATTCGGAAATACTTTTTCAGAATTCAACTAAGGTTTTTAATAAATTTTAATTGTTTTGCTTATACTTATTATCCCAATAGTTAAATATTCCCGATTTAAAATGAATTTATATAGTTTGATATAGATGGATACAATTTAATATAATTATGTATGTACCATATATAGTTTTATATTGTAGCTTATATTATATAATATTGCTTATATGCCTTATATAGATCAACATCAAAATATATTTGGTAATATCAAATTATATCTATTACAATAAGATTGCATTAATTATATATAATTAAATAAAAGTCTATATTTTAATATCTCATTTGGTATAATTTTAATTCAATTCTGATTCAAAAATTATTTTTAACCGAGTTGTGAAAACAAAATATTCACACGCCGGAAAATCTTCCATAAAAAACGAGATAATTGATGAAGAAGTATCTCCGAATCGCTACCAATATCTTTGTATATAATTTTATAGATTATTTTATTTATTTTATAATCATATATTACAATTAAAAGAAACATCAACTTTTTGAGTTATCTCTTAAATTGTATGAGATCTGTCTCTCAATCTCTTTCTCTTGTAAATAAATCTACTAGATTGTACTCTTTAATACACGCTTAGATAAATTTTATCAGTTTCCAACTGAAGTTAAGTTTCTACAATTGAATTTGTTTAATATAACTTGGTTATAATTCGGTTTGCATAACAAAATGAAGTCAACACAACCGAATTATTGTTGTAGCTTCAGCAATTACATTTGAATAAGGTTATAAGGTTAACGAATTTATTGGTTGTCGCAGCCAAAATACACTTTTCAGTTCGGTCGGCACTTTATTTTTCTGTGTACACTACCAAAATTAGATAAGTTTTTATTGTTATAACGACAAGAAACTCACAAATTCAAAGAAAGCAGCGAACATAACTTAGAGTTTTCGCGCTTTTGTAAAACCAAAATGCGAATTATTTTCTGTTAGCGTTTTCAGAATGCAAAATTTGGTTTGATGTCGCATCATTTGCTCCGTTTCACTTGAATTTCCATAAAAATAATGATTCATAGTGTAAATTTTAGCTTTTTTTTAAAACTTAAGCATACTATTTACACCACTTAAGTAAACTTTTTATACAATTTTTTAAGCTCAATTGCTTTAAAATGAGTACCTAAATTGTAAGTTATGCTCAAACATTTTTTAAATCTTAAAATCTTGGAAAAAACTTTAACTTACATGTAAGATTTTACTTAAATTTTTACTACAATTCCGGCCCTATAATACCTATAAATATTATGCAGTCTATTATTAATTTTTGGACTTAAAAAGTGGCGTGAAAACATTTTTTCTGTGAATGTGGGTCTGTAATTTTACAATATGTTGTTGTTAAGGTACTTAATACTGGTAAAGGGAAATTTTTGCTACTTACATTGACTGAATATGACTAGAATTGCCATCGGCTTGAAATAAATACAGTTATTATCAAAAAATCTGAAACATATATTTCCTTAAATTTATGAGAAAAAATAATACGTTTGAAATTGGATTTCATATCTTCATTTGAAAAAGCCTTTTGATTTAACGTCACTAAAGTAGATTAACTACGTGAATTAGTTTTAAATATATAATTAAGATTTAAACATGTCTGTTTTAGTTTTTCCAATTGAAATACTTTAGCATTTTGAAGAAATATCCCACATTAACAAGTTGATTTTAATGTTCGGGTGTATAGGATTTTTCTACTTCTCGGCATCTACGTGAGCAAAAATACAAAAAAAATCACAAAAGAAATTAAAAATTTGGGAAAAGTTCCCTTTGAAAACAGTTTCCAATAAAAAGTATATTTATAAACTTAAATTGTAGTCACAATAAAGTTTATAACTGAAAGAATGTTTTTCCATACAAACAATCGTATTATGATTTAAAAAATTTTATTATTGATGGAAAATGTGTTTAGCAGAATCAAAAGGGACAATAGTTTGGCTTAGTCCACCTACCAATTTCCCCATCTGTGATTCATATAGATAAATAGTCTTACATTAATTTTTATGTAAAATTGTATATTATTCCTTAAAATCAATGAAGATAATAAGGGAATTCCCTAGATTCTTTTTGTTATAATAATGAAATGTAGAATATAAAATTGTATGCACTGCATACATCTTTAAGGATGAAAATATTCGCAATTTTGTTCAAAATGCTTCAATATCATTTTATTTGTATTGGTAAGTAAAAGTTGAAACCGATGATGATAGTGAATTCAAAAAAAGATTTGAATGAAAATTAAAATCTGCAATTCATAACACAGTAAAACCCATCCAATTCATTTACGAAATTTTTTAAATTGTTGCTGAAAAGTCGGGACTTTCAATTAGTTTAAACACGTTTTACTGTTTAAAATGAAAATGCTAAAATAAATTTAAAGTTACTAATGTATAATAAAATTATTTTTAAAAGCCTAAACGGATATTGTAAAAGAAACGGGAAATATTAAAATATTATTTAATACAACCGACCAACTTCCTTTGAAATTGTTCAAATTGATTTATATTTTTTCTCAGCTATTAAAATATTTTCATTCTTTTTATTTTATTTTTTTTTTTTTTTGACATTTCTGGATTAATTTTTAATGTTTGATCACGTGGACGAGTATTTTTAAAGAAAATTGTGTTTCTTACTTAGAAGCTTTTTCAATTTTATTTTCGAGCGGGAACACCCGCTACTCCAGGAAATTTAAAAAATTCCCGAAAAAGAAAACCCCTAGACACAACACACCACACACAAATAATGAATATGTGTAAATTATCAGAATCTTTTCATGTTAGTTCTAAATTGCATAAACTTACTACCATCACTCTCACATATAGTACACTGTAAAAAAACATAATTTGAACAAATTTTGTTCATTTTTGTATATAAAAATAAGTAAGATTTTTCTTAATCCAAGAGAAAAATTTTTAAATAGCTAAAGCAGATTTGTGATAAGAAAATAGAAAATTTACCAAAAAACAAAAAAATATCCCAAACATTTTTTAAGAGATCTTAAAAGCGTAGTTTTTTTTTCTAATATTTAAAACATGTGCATAATGCTGTGATAGTTTTAAAAATATGGCATAGGAAAAAAATCCGTTTCGCAATTTTTAACCGTGTAGGAAAAGCAATATATAATCAATAATTCTGATTTTTTTAATAAAATTTTAAATGCTTAATTCGGCTCTCAAATCAGAAGACAAATTATGTCAAATCAGAAGACAAATTATGCAAATATGTTATGTATATATTAAGCATGCTGATATATTTTTTGTATTACTTATTAAAATAATTTTATTTTTTTATAATTTTTAAACGAATTTTGTAAAACAAAATGTCATTTTATGTATTTTATTTTTGATATTGATGTACGTATATTTTATATTCATTGTTTCTTTTGCTCTTTAAGTAACTATTTTATTCTCTTTTTTCCCTCTTCTTGTCTTTTCTTATTTACATTCTTAATATGTTTAAATCTGTGTCTTTGTATTAAAAAAATATTCTCAAAACTAACTGTATGAAAAACACTAAACAACAATTCAATCAACAAACATCATCAACAACAAAACTTTCAACAAACAACAGCTGATTTCATTTACAGTGTACGGTGTATAGAATTCTCTGTATAAATAAATGTATGATCTCTTCTTCTAGTTTTATTAATACCTATTAAATATAAATTTTTCATATTAATTATGTACAAAAGTTTAAAAATTTATATGTAAATTTATATTTTGTAAAGTAATGAGACGATAAAGCAGCTACTTTTTAAATTTATTTATTGTTATGATTTTTCTTTAGGGAAAAGTTTTTGTTAACTTTAGTTAAATTAAATTTTGTTAAACACGTATTGGTTGTTAATTTTATATAAGAAATATTTTAATTGTTAATAATGTTTATGTGAAACCATAGAGTTAAAGTCATAAAAAATCTGATATTAATAAAAAGACGATCATATAAAAAGAGACAAGTATATAATATAAAATAATTTCTATAAATTTTTTGTAAATAATTTCTCAAAAGTGGTTGTGTAATATAACTATAAGACCACTTAAAGAGATCTGTTTTTTTTTCTTTCTTTCTCTCTCTCTAAGCTATTCATTTTCTCACATGCCCTCTCACTTTAATGCTTAGTTAAAGCATTATTGTTTCAACTTCTTAAATAAAATCGTTTCAGAGTTTACAATAAATCAATATTTTATTACCGAAACATTTTCTTTAGATTTAAAAGTTCTCATTTTTCAACTGCCTTGACTTGTTTTCTTTTAAAAAAATGAGTCTTAAAAAATTTGAGAACAAGCATAAACAATACTGCTCTTCAGAGTTTCAGTAACTTAAAAATAAAAACCAAAAACTTTTTTTTAATAGTAACATATTTTGTCTCTTAATGCTAACTCTAGCTTTATTACTCTTTTCCTAATTAAAATTAAACTCACTTCCTTTTTTAAAAACGCCTTCAATTAAGCAATACAAAAATAATGTAACATAACTGCAGGGTTACCATATTACAATAAAAAAAAATTTGTTGTCGTTAGTGTAAAATTTTTAAAAATTTGCATATAAATATTGCAATATCTACAAATAATTTTTAATCTCAATTGAAGAATATTTCTTTTTCCTATTAAAATAGTGTTTTAAATATAAAATGTAGGATATTTTTAATTTAATCATTGTTCTAATCTAAAAATTTAAATTTTAGGTTTGCATCAAAATTGTTTGTTATAGCTGTAAATATGAGTATACTGACAGTTTAATTTTGGACACCCAAAAAGATCTGTTTTGACTGGCCTTAGATTTCAAAGCTACCAGTTTTTTAGACCACTAGCTCAGAGCAACTGTAGTGAGATTCAAAAGTTTCTAACTTAAACCATGTTTTAATGAAAATGTACAAAAAAAATTAAATTGTACATAAGTGTTAAGGGGAAATTCGAAAAATTAATTTTAATATGGTAACCCTAATAGCTTTTTTTGCTTCGCCATCCATATAATAAATGACAGTTATTTTCTCTTGTTATTTCTCTTTATTAATAAACAATCAACTATACTAGATTTTTGTTAATCTCATTTACTATTCTCGCTCTAAAAAGCGTAAAATCTCTTATATACTTTAACTCTCTTCTATATTTTAATTAAAAAGATAATAAAAGAGAATTTTTAGCAATAATTATTGTATTGAAAGTTAATATAATTCAAAAAGTAACCCATGTTCTAAAAAAACAAATAAAAAACAATGTTTTCATATTGTATAAACAAAATATTTAATAAAAAAATAAAAAAAAAATACAAAAAAACATTTTATTTTGATTTGTTTTTTATTTAGGTTCTACAAAAAAATATGTTATTGGAAAAAATCAAATTATTTTTAAAATTTTAGAGAGAAGAGAAAAATTATATACATTTATTAACAAACAAAAAAAGTATAGGGATTTAATAATACAAAACAAACAAAAAAATTCAAACATAAACAACAAAAGAAAATAACATTTAAACATATTTAAACATAAAACAAAAAAGAAATATTATGTTCATGTAAAAGTTATATACAAAAAAAAAAACAAAAAATATAATGTTGAATAATTATTGTTACTTTGAAAATTAAAAAAAAAATTGATATAAAAAGAATTCAATAAAAACTATTATATAAATTAAAAAGAAATTCAATGTTTTTTTATTTTCCATATTTGCTAAATCAACATAATTAGCTGCATCTCACTGTCTCAAATATTTTCTCTTACTATTGCCTGGCCTAAAAGTAGTCATATTATATTAACAATCTCTAAAACTCATTTCTACAATTTGAGAGGATTCTTAAAAATAAAATATATCTTTAATATTTAATACACACAAAATCTCAACATTACATTTTTTTTTAAATGGCTGGACCATTTACAAACAACTTACTACTGCTATTACAAACTTCTGAACAAAATCTACATACTACAGTGTAATTTACAACTGATCTGTTGTGTGTGTGTCTGCCTTCTACACAAACATATGTGCATTCAATGTACAAAAATTACAATTCTTTATGTATGTGTCTCTATATATATATATGTGTGTGTGTGTATGTTCATAGCTTTTCTTAGTTGTATATTCGGTGTCTAACATATTTTTGTTTCATTAAATGGTTTTTACGGTAAGTTTCTTTTTTTGTATATTGCCCATATAATTTCAGGTGGTTGTGGTTGGATTTGGAACATTTGTAAATAATTCATAGGTATGAATAGATGGTATGTAAGTATGTAAAACAAAAACATGACTATTATTTAGATAAAAACTTTTTATTAAATTAAAAAAAAAAAAATACAGAATTTCGAATAAAAATTGATAGGACATTCTTGCAAAGAAAATCATAGGAATTAACAAATGAGAACTTCGAGCTAATTAAAATTTAGTTGTGTTAAAAAATCCTATGAATGCAATTTTGTATAAAAAATTCGACAGAATAATAGTTACAGATTCTCGAGCATAAATAAGACATACGCCAAACTTTTTAATATATAGACGGTTTATTAAATATTACGTCTTAAGTTTGGAATAAACCGATAACATAGTACATACATGTTGTTCATTATGCCCGTG
The DNA here is from genome assembly GCA_949748255.1 of Eustalomyia histrio. Classification (NCBI taxonomy): domain Eukaryota; kingdom Metazoa; phylum Arthropoda; class Insecta; order Diptera; family Anthomyiidae; genus Eustalomyia; species Eustalomyia histrio. The sequence goes on along the minus strand of OX456523.1, from coordinate 67,820,331 downwards.
CAACTCTACCCAAACATGCATAGACGCAAGCATATGGCACTCAAACTAAAACTTGTGCATTGTACTATACTCTTGAGAGGAATGTGCAAGGAATAGGTTGCTGAAAATAGAAGAATATACACAGAGAAAACAAATTCATTGGGGCCACCGATATATTTGTTTGTGGGAGCAGAAATTCCATTAATACAACAGAAATTCCGTTAATACAACTGAATTTCGGTTAAAGCAAAATATTTCAGTTGTGTCAGGATATATTTGATAACCACAAGTAAATAATTCAGTTGCTGCAACCAAATTATTCAGTTGGCAAGGAATTCGGTTGTCACAATGAATCTGTTTTATCTGTGTAAGAAGGAGAAATTAGATTCTTATTAGAAAAAATGGAAGAGTTCTCTCATCTTTCATTATGAATCTGACAAAATCTCACAGGGGCAGATTATAAGGCAAATCCATAAAAAGGGGGTCACTTCTCAAAATAGCTGGACGCCAGACATAAGACACAAAATAGGTCATTAACAACGCGCCGTATGACGAGCACAAGTGTGGTGTTCTTTATCAGGCAATTAGCTAATCAATTTGAGTGAGAACCTTGTCACTTTGCTATATATATCTTGTTCCTATATTTCTCGCATCGATAAGAATTTCGCAAAATATATGCAAAATGCAACCTTGTTTAAGTATATTAATCTGAAGTAGATAATAATATGCTTTATTCATGTTATTTTTCTAAACAGTACATTAAAATTTGCACCAAAGACGCAATCAACTTTATTACATATTAAGTCATCCTGTAAAATGTAGGATGACCATGCATTTCTCTATGTGAAAACTTCTTGCATCACATACATGAAGAGGATGCTGCTCTGCTTACAAAACACTTTGTAACCCTACAGATAACCCAATCTGGCCGCATATTAAAGACAACATAATTCACAAATGAGCCGATGCAACGAACTATTCGTGAAAATCAAAATTGATTCAATGTTTGTCGACATTTCAACATTACCCGGAACCTATAGAAAACATACCTTATTGCCTACAGAATCCTCCTTGAGCCTGCACCTGTACTCTGGAACAATTTTGTATGTAATGAGTGCAGATTAAAGTGCCTTATGTTTCATCCAAAACTCGAGATAGTTTTTCTAGACCGGTCTTCATTTCACCGACCTTTATTTTTCTTTTTGTAACCAGTATTTATAAAGATTATTTGAGACCAGTAAATGCGAAAACCTAAAATTTTACTACGCTTTTATACACATAAATATGATTTTGTGCTGATAACAGACTATATACAGATATCATTAAAATCTGAGGGCGACCTCCCTTATAAGTGAAATTGCAATAAAAGCGTTACTCTTAAGGATATCTTTGAATGGGATTTACGTCCAAACAAGGGCTGACCCTAATCAATTTAATAGAAATCTGTTTACAAATTCCACCCAAATTTCTTTATGTTGCTTATATAAGGGTTCCTAAACACCGATTAACACGCAAATTTGACTATTCTTATTGGACGGCTCATCATAGAGCTTTTACCACTTATTATACTTTACTCCAAGGAAGCGATAAAAATGCAATGTTTCGATATTCTTTTGCATGCATAAATTAGAATCTGCATTAAATTACAAAAGAGCTTACAAGAGATCTCTTCCAAGTGAGAATTTAAATTTTGCTGAAGTATAGATATGTGATAAAGGAGACCAAATAAACATACTCACATTTTTTATTTTCGAACCGATCTTAGATTTTGCGAGTGGGAATAGTGTAAGCATATCTCCGTACTTGTTCCAAAGCAGTTATAGATATGTAAATTTGTATTGAATAAAATTTATCTATAAAAACCTATTCCAATTCTGCATAAAAATTATTTAAAAACAACGAAGTTTTGATCGATTTTGGACCACACAGCTTCTCTGTCACAATAATTATTAATTTATTATTAATTAATTAATATTTATTAATTTATTAATATTTGCTAATTAGTATTAACATGATTATTTATTAAATTTGGGAATTGCCATATAAGCTCTTCCTACGGCGTAGACATCTACTAAGATGGTATTTTCCAAACCAATTTACCTTGATACCTAAAATTTGAAACATGTGTTCCCTAGAGTAGTGACTAACTCTTTCCTAAGGCATATTTCAAAAATTTTCGCTAAAAATCTCCTCCTTAACGATCAACCTAAACCAATGGAACTAGGAAGTTGAAATTTGGTAAAAGGATACATCCGGTGTATACATCAGCAATTACAGAATTTTAAATTATATGGACGGGCAAAAAAGGGGAAAATTCATGTGCAAACCCATTTGAATAGAAGCCTGAAATTTGGTATACCTGTGTCTTGGTGTATGGGCTACTGATTTTTTGAAATTTCTATGAGGATAAGAAAAGTCTCTCCTTTGGCGGCCAAGCTTTTGGCTAGAAACCTGAAATTGATAATATGTACACTTTGAAATATAAAATATGTGTTCCCTTGCGTGTGTGAAATAAAAAATATGTGTTCCCTTGCGCGTGAGCTTATTGTCTAACAAGGTAATTTTAAAACCATTTCCAATGCCGGGCCTTAACCCGGCAACTAGCTGTGCCCGCTAGTTATATCATATTTGAAGTAACATATTATTTTTTACGACCATTTTGACCAATTAAGTATGAATTTGAATCAAATAAATATTATTCTTATTAAAATAAACTTATTTGTATTTAAATGAATACTTCAGCATTTCAGATTTGGTTTTCGTCTTTTAATAGTTTAAGTTTGATTATAGAAAATATTAAACAAATAATTTACAGGCTTTTAAAAATTGTTATTATATGATAGAAAAACCTATTGTAAAAAGGTATGTAATCGATTCCCATGTAGATGTATGCGGTAGATATAAAATGTTAATGAAATTTAAGTAGAAAATATTTGTAAATATAAATCAAATATGCAAACATAGCAAAAAACAAAAATAATAAAATACATACGGTGACATTAATATATTATTCATATTTTTATTTTTTAAGACAATATGATAAATATGAACATTTTTGGTTATTTTTAAAAACATTTTAAAAATAATTACTTTCCTATTTATTTACAGCTAAATTCAAAAGACGTTTAAGTGATGCTTTCAAAAATTGTTCTTTTAAAAATTTGTTTTAAATTTATTTTAATGTAATTAAAATAATATTTTAAATTTGGATGATGGTTTCAAAATTCACAGATTGAGAATATATAAAATAATATTTTTAAATATATTAGAAATTGCAGAGTGAAACACTGATTGGCGCTGTTAAAAATAATAATACAAATAATCATAGTTAAAAAATATATGTAAAATTCAATAGTTAAAAAATATAATAAAATTAGTAAATATTTAGATTATGTTTTAAAATAGATATGATTTCACAAAGAAGTGATGAAATTATTATTTTCGAAATTTTTTAATTTAATAAATTTATTTCATTAAATGTATTCAGAATTTAATATTTCCATAGAATTTGTTTGTGTTTTTAAAGGAAATCAATTAAAAATACATTAAATATAAAACTATTGAACTTGAATTGTTTCTTTTTGTTCTCCAGTATTATAAATCTAAAAAATTATTAGCAAATTAAAAAATGTATATTCTTTGGCTTCTGAGTTCAATATTAATTTTCAAGTTATGTTATATTAACAAAAAAGTTAATTGCATTACAAAACCATGTTGTTAAATTATAATATTTTCTAAATATAAAGAAATTGCTTACTAATGCAATAAAATTTCAATTTAAATAAATTTGTAATATAATTATTATCTATGAATTTTAATAAATTTATTATACACAAAAACAACAGAATAGAGGTAAAAATTCTAAATTGAAAAATAAATACTCAATTTGTACTTTCTTTCAGAAAAAATATAATATTTCTTCCCACATTTTATGTTTAAGTGAAATCATATACTAAATAAAAATAAAATTAGTTGCCTTTTCCTTTTACTGAAACAAAAAAATACATAAACTCCCAGTTAAGTAATAATCCTTTGAAGTTAAAAATATAGAAACTTTTAAATTTAAAACTATATTCAAAATTAAGTTAAAAATTTATTGCAATATTTATGAATTTATATTTATTACTACTACTACAATACTACTATAATGTATTTAAAAATTAAATAATAGTTAATGTATTAAATATTATAACATGTGAGTACGAGTTTATTTATCTTAAAGATTACAAAAAATAATATAAAAATAGAATTTTAAATAAAAAGTATGCCAGTGAAGATAAAATTAAAGCAAAAGATTCGAAAAACTGAAAATTTATAGTTATATTTGCAGATCAAATGGAACTTCAATAAACAACGACACTAGTTTTTAGTAAAAAAAATTTAATTCTTAAGAAAAGAAAAAACATTTTCTTGAAAAATTAAACTGATAAAAAACAAGTATTGAATAAAAAAATTATTAAATTTCTTAACAGAAAACAAACATATTAAAAAATAATATATATATATACATACATAGTTACAATTTAACTGATTTTGAAATATAAAAAAATATTCAATAAAAACAGATATATTTAAAATTATTATAAAACATTTTCTTTTACTATTTTCAATATTGCATCAAAAGTAAGTAAATATAGAATTATTGCCCGGGCTAAAGCCCGGGATTGCTAGGGCTGACGTCCGGGATTACCTTCAGTCTCCAGATGAAATGGTTCATATATAGGGGGCATTAAAGCTCTTCGAAATAATAGTCCCCGAAGATGCGAGTGCTAATAAAATAAATAAGGAATAAAATAAATAATTCAGCATTTTTGCCCCTCCGCTTTGGATTTTTCAAAAGTCACACCATAGCACACTGAAGAATTAACCTGCATACCAACTTGCAACTTTCTAGTTTCAGCGGTTTGGGCAGGGCGTTCAGGGGGAGACCTTTCCACTTTTAGCCCCTCCCCGTAGGAATTTGCAAAAATTCCTCTTGGGTGGCTGTCTACGTCGGAGGGGAAATCAATATACCAAATTTCAACTTTCTAGCTTCAGCGGATTTGGCAAGACGTCAATTCTCCCCTTTTTTGCCCTCCCCGTTGAATTTTCCAAAAACCCTGGCTTAGCTATTGGATACACTGGAGAAGGAACCTACATACCAAAATTCAACTTTTGAGGTACAGCGGTTTTGGCAGGCCGTTAAAGGGAGGGAGGCTTTTCGCCCTTTAAACCTTCATTTTTACAACATCATTGGCCAAAATTCTAAAATGAACCTTATTAAGAATATAGCCAATACTCCCAGGGAGGCATATTTCAAATTTCATGTTTCTAGATAAAGGGGCTTTGGCAGGCCGTCAGTGCGGAAGATTTTACCATTTTATGCCCCTTCCCATTGGATTTTCCAAAAATTACGTCTTAACTGTTATATATACTGGAGATGGAGTCCGCAAACTAAATTTCAACTGTCTAGGTCCAACGGATAGTGTAGGCTGTTAAGGGGGAGACTTCATGGATGATGTACATATGTGCACATTTGCAGATATGCACATTTGCAAATTTGCACATTTGCATTTTGGAAAATTTTAAGATTTGAGATTTTGCACATTTGCACTTTAGCAAATTTGCTCTTTTGTAAATTTGCACATTTGCATTTTTGAAAATTTGAAGATTTGAGATTTTGCACTTTAGCAAATTTGCACATATGCACATTTTCATTGGCGGAGGAATCTATTTACCAAATTTTAACTTCCCAGCTCAAGCGGTTTTGGCAGGCCGTTAAGGGGAAGAATTTTAGTTTTTTTGCCCCTCCGCGTTGGACTTTCAAAAAGTCAAGTTTTATCTGTTATCTACACTGAAGAAGGAACCTGCATACCAAATTTTAACCTTTAGCGGTTTTGGCAAGTTGTCAACGGGAAGGATTTTCTCTTTTTTTGCCCTCCCCGTTTGATTTTCCAAAGTTGACATACCAAATCTCAACTTCCTAGGTCGAGCGGTTTCGCCAAGCTGTTAAAGGGAAGACATTTCATCCTTTTAAACCCCATCTTTTACCAAGTCCCTGGCTAAAATTATAAAATACAGCTTATCGGTGAGTTAGTCCATACTCCAGGTAATACATGTTTAAAATTTCAGATATCTTGCTTTTTCGGTGTGAGCAGGCCATTAAGGGGAGGTTTTTGCCCCTCCCCGTAGGAATTTACAAAAATCCTACCTGGGTAGATGTCTAAACCTCAGGTGGAACCAACATACACAATTTCAACCATCCAGCTCTAACGGTTTTGGCAGGCAGTGGAGGGCGAGAATTTCACCTTACCTCACTACCTTATGAAGGAGTTAACACATATTCCCAGGAAGGCGTATTTCAAATTTCAGGTTTCTAGCTAAAAGGGTTTAGGCAGGCTGTGAAAGGGGAGTTTTTTTGCTTTTTTTGCCCCTCCCCGTAGAAGGGGCATCCCGTCTTAGCGGATGTCTACGCCGGAGGGGGAACCTTTGCCCTTTTTCAAATTTGAACATTTACACTTTTGCAAATTTGCACATTTGCACTTTTGGAAATTTACACATTTGCACATATGCACATTTGGAAATTTGCACTTGCACATTTGCACTTTTGCAAATTTTCACATTTGCAATTTTGCACATTTGCAATTTTGCACAGTTGCACTTTTGCAAATTTGAACTTTTGCAAATGTGCACTTTTAGAATTTTAATATATGCATATTTACATTGGAGGAGGAATCTATGTCTCGAATTCTAACTTCCCAGCTCAAGCGGTCGTCAAGGGGTAGAATTTTCTGCTTTTTTACCCAAAAGTCACGTGTTATCTGTTTTCTATACTGAAGAAGGAACCTGCATACCAAATTTTAAATTTATAGTTTCAGCGGTTTGGGCAGGCTGTTCGGGGTACTCAAATCGCCCGACTCAATACCTAAATATTTAATACTATTGAAACTCTAGTTAAAATAAGCTTAACCCTTGTATAAAACTCTGTTTACATAAATTTTCTGACATATTAAAAAAATATTTTTTTTTATTTACAAATTGCTTTCAACCTCCGTATATATACAAAAATAAAGCAGGTTAATTATTTTAATTATTTTTATATATGTTTTTCGATCTGACAAATTCTCTACTTCTAGAAAATCTAAAGCCTCCAGAGTAGGCAGAGGTTAAACTACAAACTTTTATGTCTTTCCTCAACAAGCACTATGACGTCACTTATGTCATAAAAATTTCTTTCAATTCGAAAATTTTGTTTTATTAAAATTACTTTTGCTAAAAATAACATAAAAAATTTAAACAAACGTGAGATTTTTATCTAATTTGATTTGGATTTACCAAAACTTTTTTAAAAATATTAAAAACATGTAGAAAAAATTTGTATGGTCAAAAATAATAAAAAATTCGTTTATTTGCATCATTTATTTCACAAACACTGAAAAATCAACTTTTCATATAATTATGGAACAACCCCATTATTATTAAGAAATCAAACTCGGATAGTTTAGTACAATTTGTTTTCACGCAAATTTAATATACAAGACAACTATTTTTTTAGTGAACAAGTAACATTTTGGGTATATTGTGAAATTTAAAAACGAAATTTTTGAGATGTTTTCCCCACATGTTAAATATATGGAACAAACGGAAAACTTTTACTTTTATGACCATAGCTCAAGGGGTTCCAAATTCTTGAGACTACCGTACTAGGGTAAAAAATTCTCCATACTTATATTGTTACCCACGACAAAAATGATGAAGTCAAAGGTATGCAATATATGATGAAAAAAACTAAAGTTGTGTTGCCAAATTTCAAATCTGACTAACAAAAATCTTATAAATCCAAGCCAATAAAAAATATTTGTTTTTAGTAAAAAATTTGATGATCATTAATTTTTGATTTATCAAAAAAATTGTATCATTTCAACGAACAAATTGAGTAATTTAAAAAAATTTTATCTTTGTTCTATTAGTTCAGTATGTTTTGTCGCTTCATTCTTGGATATTCAAATATTATTTATTTCACCATACAAGGTGGCGCAAAAGTTATCCTCCTATCAGAAAATGCTATAATTTTTGCGATTGGCCCCTAATGTCAGTTCTGTTTTGACATTTGTGTAGTAAACACATGCGAAATACACGTTAATAAACAATGTTACGCTACACTGCTCCAGAACGCGGAATATTGGTGACTATTTATTTGAGCAATAATGAAGATGATTTTTCATCAAAAATAATCATGAGTGATGAGGCCCATTTCCATCTTAGCGGGTACGTAAATAAGCAACATTTACGCTTCTGGGGCACTGAAAATCCGCGTGTAACCCACGAAGAGCCATTATACCCGCTCAAAGTCACTGTATGGTGTGCTGTTTTCGCTGGAGGAGTCATCGGACCTTTTTTCTTCGAAGACGTCACGGGCCAAACGGTTACTGTGAATGGTGAGCGCTACAGAGCAATGATCAACGAGTTCTTTTTGCCGCAACTTGATGAATTGGGATTGGAAAACATGTGGTTCCAACAGGACGGTGCAACGCCACACACTGCACGTGCCACAACCGATATGCTGAAGGATGCATTTCCCGGGCGCCTAATCTCCCGTTTTGGAGATTTGCACTGGCCAGCAAGATCGCCTGATTTAACCGCTCCAGACTTCTTTTTGAAGTCGCGGGTTTATGTCAACAAGCCTCAGACTCTTGTAGCTCTTAAAGACAATATCCGTCAAGAATGTAAGGATCTATCGCCGGAAGTTTTGGCCAAAGTGATGGAAAATGCCATAAAAAGGGCTCATATGACAATCAACTGTGGCGGCGGCCATTTACATGACATCATATTCTCGACTTGATGTAAAAAAAATTAAAAGTACAAATTAAAATAATCCACAAGCAGAATCAAAGTTTTTCATTTTTTTTTTTTAAATTACAGCCAAAAAATATCGGAAGGTTATTTTTGCGCCACCCTGTATATTCAAAATGAGCGGAATGTGAATAAAACAAAGAATTTTATTAATAATAGGATCTCATCAACCAATATGCGTTTACAAAATATGTTAATGGTTTTTTGTTTTTAAACTTCACTCAAAGAAAGAAACATGGTATTTCTGTTCAATTAGTTTTTGCCCACACTGTATGTTATGTTAAAGTTTCATATTTTTTTAGCAAAACCGAGAAAAAAACTGCATGCTAAATCCTTTTTCTTTAGAGAAAATTGCAAACAAACGTTATTTATATTAAAAAAAAATCTTCGATTTTATTAAACAGTTTGTGCCGATATGGCATATTATTTTGTATAACATACTATATAGAAAATTCATTAGATCAAAACAAAATATATGTTTTTGAAGAACCTCCTCTGATTTCGAATGTGGCAAAAAAAACAGTTTAATGGCCCTATTTTGAGAAATCGCCGTCTTAAAATTTGTTTTCCATACCCCACTCTTTCTGTCTCGTTTTTACCCTAATATAATATAAATTTTAAAATCATACTTTAATTTATTTGTAATTGATTTTTTTCTTTCACACGTATTAAATTAACTAATTTTTAAGCGAGAACAGTAAAAATATCAACATAAAAATGGAAGCAATGATTTTAAAAAAATAACACGTGATTTTTGTTTGGTTTTATACCTTCTACCTTATGTGTTGAGGATATGTATGAGCTTATCATTCCGTTCGTAACATATCGAATTGCATGTCTAAGACCCTATAAAGTCATTGTGTGATTTTAAGTCGATCTAGCGATGTCAGTCTATCCGTTTGTTCAAATTGAATTAATAATATTGAACAAGCCGAAAATAATCAATAATTCATGAAAATTTTTAAGATTTTAAATGAATATTTTTAAATTTTTGACACTCAGAACTTTATGTCGTTTACTGTTTGTAGTTTAATAAAAAAGTTTTCCGTTTCATTTAAAAATAAAGGAACATACATTTATTTTTCAAAGAAGTATCTATTGTAACTTTTTTATACATTTGTTTGAAATATTTTACTATCATTTACCGATTTTTTTTTAAAGTTTCATTTATTTTTTCATTTGCTTGAAATTTAATAAAAATTTACCCACAAAACGAAAATTAGTGATTTGCTCCTGTCCGTTACAGTTGTTTTAAATTTAAACTTTGTTTGCTGTCTCTTTAAAAAAAAAAAATTAAAGAAATTCCAATTTGTTTTTTATATAAATTGGTTGCTTATATACAAATTTATTTTAATTAAAATTACAAGAACTTAATAAAGACACATACGTACAGAAACATATTCACATGCATACATACATTTTGATTATAAAAATAAAACAAAAAATACAATAACAGAAACAATTTCAAATAAACTATAAAATCATTTATTTTTTAAGGAATTGGTATGTAAAATTTCAACATTTATTTTACTGGTTAATTATTTGTTTCTTACGGATGTATCAGTTGTTTAAACAATATTTAAAAATAAATAACCAAACCCATTTGCTTTAAATGAAAATTAAGTAGACCGGGTTTTAAATGAAATATCATTTCTTGTAAATTGTATTTCTCTTATTTTAACTTACAAACTATTTTAAGTGTATAATGAAATTCATCAAATAAAATACCCTGTTCTAAAGTCACATTATCTTAATTTATTTTATTTTTTACTATCTCAACTAATTCGTCTACAGATATATTAGATTGCATATCAATATTACGGAGCAGAGAAAAGATTATCAGCGTATTCGGAAACTATTTTATCATACCAGCTCAATTTTTGAAGGGAAAGATTTTCATTTCTGGTAGAAACCGAGCAAAAAAAAAATTTTGGTGTAAGAGAAAATTTATCAACATATTCAAGAAATCTTTGACAACAAATACCATGGTCAGTGACAGTGCTAATCCTACCACCAAAATAGGTGTACTCGCTTGAACATAGTTCTCTGTCCTTCCATTAAGTACTATACCGCCAATATTTTGAACTAAATTTATTATCCTTTGAAGATCTAAGTTAACAAAAATATGTAACAAATTTGTTTAAAAAGTTATTGTCCATGACTTATTATATTTCATGGGAGATTTTATACATCCATTAAATCTCTCTAAAAAATTTCAAATCGTCTGTTATTAAGGGCGGAGTGGCATCAATTTGTTACAACCAGTTTCAATGGGAGAATGTCATTATGTTAAAAAAAGGGGAAAAAATTTATCGGTTATTTTTTTAAATTGTCCTTTGTCCAACAATAAGGACAAAGGACAATTAAAATCAAATATAAACACAAGCTTACAAATCAAAGTTATAAAAGACATGAAGTTTTTGTTAAATTACTTCACCAGCTTCTAAAGTCACTTAAAAAATGCTTTGATTCTGAATCAATTTCAACAAGAAAAGTGGAATGTATGAGAAAACTCCCTTCATACTACTCTTTCGTATACAAGCCGTCCTATTTTTTTTTCAACTTGCAACCTATTTTCTGCAACTTCCAACAAAAATTTAAATTTTTTAGTTGTATATAAAGTTGTGCAAATATGGTGAAAATGGACGGGTTGTGTTCGAAAGAGTAGAATAAAGAGAGTTTCTCATACATTCCACCTTTGTCGCTCGACTAAATCAACGATGTTTTTTGGACATGCTGTTGAATTTATTTAAAAAAATTAAAATCCTTTGATTCAATTTTGTTAGACGGCGATTTTAATATCCCATCTTTATCTGATGCGCCTTCTAATTTCATAAACAGCTTATATATTAATTTGCCATCACAGATCAATAATGTTGTTACCGTTAATGGTAAATGGCTTGATCTCATCGTTGTGCGTGAACCAGACGACTTCACACACAGGCGCACTTCTCCACTTAAACACCCTAAAGGCAGTCACAATCGAAATTACGTTCACTTATTCTTACTCGCATATTACTAAAATACCAGCTCTTGAAAAATAGAGTTATATTTAGAAGACAAACTATCGATTACTTAATACATAAATAAATCAACTGGCCCTCTGTGGTATACGAAATATCTTTATAGACTAAATAAGAAGAAAAAAATGTGTAAAGAATATAACAAAAATTGTTCGTCTATAAATTACATTAACTATTCTTTTTCCAGATACGAATTTAATACTGCCATTAGTTATGCGTGAACAATTATTTCTATCAAGTAAAAAATAATTTTTAAATGACCCAAAACAATTTTATAAATTTGTCAACTCTAAGCAATGAAATACAATTCTTTTGAGATTTACATGTTTGCCAATTTTGTTTTTTTTTTCCTTGTTCAATTCAGCAGTCAACATCTGTAATAATTCTAACTCTAAACAAACAAAATGTTTAAGGCAATCTTGTGAAGTTAAAGAAATCTTATATTGGTTGCTCCGATGGCGTACCAACTCGTATCAGTAAACGATGCTCAAACTTGTTGTGTATTCCTTTGACATATCTCTTTAATGATACTTACTTACTTATTTATATTTTTACCCCTACCCGTAAAAATTTAAGAATCCCATCTTAGCCGATGTCTACGCTGGATACCAGGCCATTAAGGGGAAGACTTTTTCAAAATCTACCTCATCAGAGAGTTAGCGCATACTGTAGGGAATACGGGTTAAGGGGTTTGGGTAGATTTTACAAATTTTTTGTGTATTGCAAATAAAACACATACTTTTTAGTACACAGAGAAAACAGATTCATTGTAACAACCAAATTTCTTGCCAACTGAATGGTTCATTTGGAGCCACCGATATTTTTGTTTGTCGCAACCGAATTTCGGTTAATGCAACAGCATTTCGGTTGAAACAAAATATTTCAATTGTATGAGGAAAATTTTTGGTTGGGACAACTAAATAATTCGGTTGATGCAACCAAAATATTCGGTTGTCACCATGAATCTGTTTCCTCTGTGTAGGGTTATTACACTTAAAATAACATAGCTTGTAAGTTAAAATAACAATAAATAGTATTTACAAGAAATGGTATTTCATTTAAAAACCGGTCTTCTTAATTTTCATTTTAACCAAATGGCTTTTGCTATTAATTTTTAAATGTTGTTTAAACAACTGACACAACCGTAAGAAACAAATCAGTCAAAATGTTACCTACCAATTCCATAAAAAATAAATGATGTTATTATTTATTTGAAATTGTTTCCGTTTTTGTATTTTTTGTGTTTTTTTATCTACAAAATGAATGTATGCATGGCTATAGACACTTTTTGTGTGAATGTTTTTGTCTATGTATGTGTGTTTATGAAGTTCTCGCAATTTGAATTGAAATAATTTTGTATATAAGCAACCAATTTAAATAAAAAAAATTGGAATTTTTTGAATATTTATTTTGAAACAGACAGCAAATAAAATTTAAATTTGCAATAACTGTAATGGACACAAATAAACCACAAGTATCCGTTTTGTGGGTAAGTTTGTATTAAATTTCAAACAAATGTAAAAACAAGTAAGAGCGGCTAAATTCGGCTATGCTGAATCTTATATACCCTTCACCATGGTTGGGAAAAAACTGAAGTTTATAAAGGGTGTCCCAAGAAGAACGAAATTTTTAAATCTGGCAACATTCGAAGTGTCATTGCTAGTAGAAGGTACGAGGTTAGTAAAAATGGAGCGCTACACGAATGAACAACGCATTCTCATTGTGAAATTGTTTTACCAAAATGGTGAAAGTTTTGCGGCTACAGTTCGCAAATTACGATCAATTTGGGGTCACAATGATGCTCCAAAAGAGTCAACTGTAAAGAGATTAATGGATAAATTTGCCGAAACTGGATCTGTTAGTGATGTAAAGACAACAACGCGCCATCGACCAGGTCGATCGACCGAAAATGTCGCAGCTGTACGTGATGATGTCGCTCAAACTCCATCCACCTCAATTCGACACCGAGCTCAGCAAATTGGTGTCCCCAAATCCACTTTGCAGCGAACTTTGACGAAAGATTTGCATCTTCATGCATACAAAGTTCAATTGACTCAGGAACTGAAGCCAGCTGACCATGGACAGCGAAGGGAGTTCGTTAATTGGGTATTGGAGAGACAACATGAAAATGCTGATTTTGCCGATAAAATCATCTTCAGTGACGAGGCCCATTTTCATCTTGATGGCTTCGTCAATAGGCAGAATTGTCGCATTTGGGGTGAGGAAAATCCTCGAGTGATTCACGAGAAGCAAATGCATCCTCAACGTGTCACTGTGTGGTGTGGTTTTTGGGCTGGAGGAATGATTGGACCTTTTTTTATGAAAATGAGGCAGGTCAAGCGCAAACAGTCAATGGTGTTCGGTATCGTGAAATGATAACCAGTTTTTTCTTGCCTAGAATTGAAGAAATAAATGTGGAGGGCATGTGGTTCCAACAAGACGGCGCCACATGTCATACAGCCAGAGAAACAATTCAATTGCTGCATCAGTCATTTCCCGGTCGTGTTATTTCGCGTTTTGGAGATCAGAATTGGCCGCCTAGATCGTGCGATTTAACACCATTAGATTTTTTTCTTTGGGGTTTTTTGAAGTCGATGGTTTACGCGAATAAGCCGACGACGACTCAAGCCTTAAAAGAGGAAATTGGACGCTGCATTAATGAAATACCGCAGCAGTCATGCAAAACGGTCATTGAAAATTTCATTAAAAGATCGCGTGCATGCCAGCAAAGCCGCGGCGGCCATCTGCACGATATATTGTCCCATACATAACCTCATTCTGTCTACTTTAAGATATAATAAAGTTTCACGATTTTTTTTAAATATCTGTGTTTTATTTAAAATTTAAAAATTGCGTTCTTCTTGGGATACCCTTTATATGGACATATATGGAATGGACAGATTTATATACGGACACCTTTAAGAGAAAATTAACCATTTAGTTTGGTGATAAAACTTGGACTCGGGAAGATTTATGGTTCCAGAAAAAAGGTATTTAAAACAAATTTATGTTTTGGGCATAACTTTTTTGTATCTGAACCGATATGCAAATATGTTATACTAAAGATTTTCGATCTTTTGCTATATAAGACGTATGCATAGGTCATATTACAGCTCTAGAATAGTGTTTGTTGTTTGTGTATAAAAGGTGAAGAGGTGAAAGAAAAGAATTTCAACAAATCGTTAAAAGAAATCACTAGAACTGCATGTGTTTTATTTCTACAAAAACGTTTGATTTAGCTGGCAAATTTGCATATGGGATTTTATTTCGCTTTTTTATTAAAAATATTTTTAATTTCTTTAGCTTAATTTTAAAAATTTGAAGGAAAATAGTTTATAATTTTTTTTTTATAAATTATTATAAGTTATGACCTAAAATAGTTGCACTCAAAGGGAAATTATGTATAAAATTTTCTTAATATATGAGAAATAAAATGGTTTAAGAATCTTTTTATAAATTCTTTTAAATCGGATCAAAAAATAGAAATAAAACCGTTTGTATTTTGTTTGTATCAGAGGGTTATTATAAAAATTTTGATGTTTTTAGCCTATTTATGGATTATTTACTTATTAATAAAAAATTTTATTTAAATTTATTATTAAATGTTAAAAAAAAAACAAAGAATAAACAAAAAAAAATCTTAAAATAAAAAAAAATGTACAAAAAAAAGTGAATTGACCGGGATTCGAACCCGCGACCCTTCCACCTATGGTGAAGGGTATAAAAACGTTTGTATTTTGTTTGTATCAGAGGGTTTTTATAAAAATTTTGATGTTTTTAGCCTATTTATGGATTATTTAATTATTAATATAAAATTTTATATAAATTAATTATTAAATGTTAAAAAAAAACCAAAAATAAACAAAAAAAACAAGTCTTAAGAAAATAATAAAAAAAAATGTACAAAAAAAAGTGAATTGACCGGGATTCGAACCCGCGGCCTTAGAGAAAAAAAGTATTTGTGACATAGCGTCTAGACAACTGAGCTATTGAAGCTCACACAAAATTATCGTTAATAGAGGTACATATATAAAAGTCGTCGTTCATTAGAGATTTGTTTAGTTTTTATTTATATGACAAATCTTTGTATGTGTGTTGTTTGTGTATAAAAGGTGGAGATGAAAGAAAAGAATTTTAGCACATGGGTGTATTTATTATGCGTAAAATTATTAAATGTTAAAAAAAAAACCAAAAACAAACAAAAAAAATTCTTAAGAAAATAATTATAGAAAATTTACAAAAAAAAAATTGAATTGACCGGGATTCGAACCCGCGGCCTTAGAGAAAAAAAAAGTATTTGTGACATAGCGTGTAGACAACTGAGCTATTGAAGCTCACACAAAACCATCGTCAATAGAATAACATATATAAAAGTCTTCGTTCATTAGAGATTTGTTTAGTTTTTATTTAAATGACAAATCTTTGTATGTGTGTTGTTTGTGTATAAAAGGTGGAGATGAAAAAAAAGAATTTTTACACATGGATGTGTTTGTTATGCATAAAATTCTACATACATATTAAACAAAGGGATTTTACGGAAAAATTAGAGGTAGTCCTGGTTTTTTGCTAATATCTCAGCCATTTATTAACCGATCTGTCTTATTTTAAATAGCAAACAGAAATGGATCACATGTAACAGAAATAAAAAACAATCAAGTCCTCATCATGTCTGGGTTCTTCGGAAAACCCATTTCAACACACAGACGGACAGACGGACATCGTTAAATCAACTTCGCTCTTCATAAGGACCCAGAATATATATACTTTATAGGGTCTAAGATCAATATTGTAGAAATTACAAACGGAATGACAAACTCATATATACCCTTCCACCTGTGGTGGTAAATGATAGTAAATCATTTCCAATATATGTATAAAAAAATAATTTAGTTATTTTTTTGAAAAATAAATGTATGTTCCTTTATTTTGAAATGGAAAGGAAAACTTTTTATTAAACTACAAACACTAAACTAGATAATATTCTGAGTGTAGAGTTTAGTTAATAGAGTTGAGATAGTGTTTAGTTCCCAAAAGTTTTTTTGTATTAAAAGGTTAAAGGTAATTTTTTCAAGTTTAATTTTCAAAGACCCATATCTCAAAATCCAATTTTTTTAAAATTCTGAAAAAATATATGTTTATAATTAAGGCATCTCTACATTTGTGGCAAAATTTTATGATGGAGACTAATTTGGTTCCTGAGTAATAAAGGAAAACGTGGTCGTAAGCAATGACGGTTTCATACGCAAAATCTCCCTGTAGGAAGCCTGGGGTCAAGTTTCTCAAGTCACCACAATTGTCGACTATTTTGGGTGACTTTAAGATAGCATGTCAACAAAGCGTCTATAGTTTTTACATTCTTTTTTTTCAGCTGCAAAGCTGTGCTCGTTCTTGATTTTTTTTTTATTATTTTATTTTGTTGAAAATACATGTGCATAGCTGCATGAAAAATTAAAGTTTTTAATAAAAATATAAAGAAACATTAATTTAAAAGGTAAATATAGATATTTGAACAAAATATATAATGAGCAAAAGAAATAACAAAAGACTTGTGAAAAAACAATAAATTTTGTATAAAAATAAAAATAACGAGAAAGAGGCGAAGAGGTGAAGTTGCAACTCTAGAGATTTTGTGGAGCCTGATAAAGATTTTACGGAGCCTGTGGATGATTTTTTGCAGTCGTTGGACGATTTTTTTTTTAATTTAATGAAATTTATAAAAAAAATTTATTAATAGAATATCTAATTTAACAAAATAAATGCCCCTGTTTAAACTTATTTCCTTCCTAGTGTGGAAATCTAGTAAAAAGTTCCAAAAGTGTAGACTAGATTTACTAAAATGTTTTAGTGAATCTCTAGTTCCAATGTCTATACCTAGTCAATAATTGTGTAGATTCGCAATGACAATCACATGTTAAATGTCTACAGCAGAAAGCTTTGACTGGGGTATAAATAGTCAGTGTACTGGTGACAAAGTCAATAGTGAATCAGTACAGTTTCGCTATCGACATTTCGTTCAGGGGTACTAGTGAAACTCTAAATCCAATGTCAACTCCTAGTCAATAGTTGTGTACATTCGCAATGACACGCACATGTTAAATGTCTACAGCAGAAAGCGTTGGCTGGGGCATAATTAGTCAGAAGTACTGGTGACCAAGTCAATAGTGAATCAGTACATTTTCACTATCTACATTTCCTACAGGGCTTGTACATCCTATGAGTGTGTATGTGTGTACAATGTTATGTATACATATTGTTTTTGTGTGCAAGCTTTTGCATATAAATTTGCGACGAAAATTGGCTTACGGCCACGTTTTCTTTCATAACTCAGGAAGCAAATGAGTCTCCACCTTAAAATTTTGGCACAAATGTAGAGAGACATTAATTTAAAAAAAATGCATTTTGAGATATGGGTCTTTGAAGATTAAACTTAAAAAAATTCCCTTTAACATTTTAATACAAAAAAATCTTTTGGGATGCCATTTTGAAGGTAATGTTTTCACCTTTAAAATGGTACCAATAGACAAATTTTAGGTTGTATAGCATAGAAGGTATGGGCGAATTTTTATATGGACACTTCTTCAATATTTCGACGTTTTTGTAAATTTGCATGACGTCATATTTCGAAAACCGCAAGGTTTTGAGGTCGAAAGGTTACCGATTTTATAAACACTACCCTTTTACAATATTTTGGCGAATTTCATTAAAATCGGAGATGACAAATCCGAAAATTACAGTTTTCTGTGCAGTTTGACATGGAATGGCCCTACGACGTTAAGGGGAAGACTTTTCTCCTTTTTACTCCTCTCTCTAGAAATTTCGAGTCGATGAGTGTATAGCATTACACTTTTAGAAATATAAATTGCCGACACGTTCTTGTATTTCGTATACAAACTGTTATATCATATTACTTCCGGCTACATCCGTATTTAAAATAAATTAATCTTCTTTGCTAGCGGCTATTATAATATCTAAATAAAATTATAATAAAAAAATATATTATTCGTTCAGTTTTACGTCAAATCGCAAAACCTTTATTTTTTATTTCAATCAGGGTTGGTATTAAATACCGCTAAAATATTGTTAACGATTCAAAACCCTTTCAGGTGATTGCCGTTGTTTTTGAAATACCATTAACGTTATTTTTAATGACAACTGTTTATTAAGTAATTTTCATACATAAAGTTGATAATTTTGTTTCGGTTTTGTTTGCCAATTTAAATGACTATGGTTACTGTTAAAATGCCGTTACCAAATGAACTTAAATACCATTATCATTAAAACACCGTTATCCCATAAATACGGTTACCTAAATAAGTGAAAAAGCGTTACCGAGTTAATATAAAATAGCGTTACAGTTTCGGTATCCTACACCGCATCATTTCGGTTGCCGACCATGATTTTAATCTTTATAAATCTTATCAGAAAATCTTAAAACAATCTTTTTTTGTTCTGTTACTTTTTTTTAAACAAGGGTTTTTCTGACTTAAATCTTTAGTAATAATACCGTCACGGTATAAAAAGGTAAAAGGTCACAATGGCTCTGTTATGTTGGGATATACCTATGTGTGTTTGGTTTTTAAAAAAGTCTTTTAGTTAAAAAAAGGCACAGTCATGAGGTATACAAAATTCAAATACACACTCACGCAAAAAATTCTAACACGCCTCAAAGCATGACACCACTAAAAAAAAATAAATAGAAAGTGAGAAAAAAGATTTATTACCACAACAGAAGTTTGGTATGAAGCAAAGAAGCTTCCACGGAATAACACTACACCTTAGAGGCGACCGAATATTTAAAATCGTTTGTAAATAACATCAACAAGTATATACTATAAAGAGATGATAGGGTTCTTTTCATTCTCTTAACAAAAGCTCGAAGTCCGGAGTTTGAAAAATTTGTCACAACACATTTGATGAAAGAATGCCATTTTTTAAAAAATTATACATTAGAGATTTGCCGGTTTTTGGGCAAATTATGATGAGTATTAATTGAACATAATAATAATATGTTTATATTTTTTGGTGAAAATCTGTGTCTGTTATAGACTAAAAAATTGAAAAAATATATTTCTACTTTATAAAATGGTTAGACTTCTAAAAGACTTGCATTCAGAGGCAAGTATAATTGCACGCATAATTTCTACTTAAGACAGAATAATTCATAAACAATTTTTTACTTAAGTAAAATATTAGTAATGGCCCTCAGGCCTTGAAAAAGAATGTTCCTAATATAATTACCTAATTCACAAATTCGTTTTTTTTTCTTTCAAATTATGATTATCTAACTATGAACCAATAAGTGCTAAAAATCGGAAAAGGTATTTAAAAATTATAAAAGTGTAACATAATATGCCAAGTTATTAATTTCACATAGTCATTTTCCTTAGAGTGTGTGATATAAATGCCTGTTCGAAACCATGAGTTATTTGTGTTGGGTGGTTCAGAAGGAGGCTGAAGATGACCTGGTCGTTCGGGTCGAAAGTGTGCACTCCATCTAGCGCTGATCCTTACAATTTTTTTCCATTTAATAAAATAAATTAGTGTTTACTATTCGTTAGTAACATTAAAAATTATGATCTTGAGCCTGATAAAAAAAAATTATAAATATATAATTAAAACAGATAGATCAAATAATGTACAAAATTTACATATAAAAACATAGGGCACGGTGTGCACTCCCTCTAGCGCTGATCCTTACAAAATAGTAACATTAAAAATTATGATCTTGAGCGTGATAAAAAAAATAAAAATATAAATATATAAAGGTGAAAAAAATGTTTTGAGGTAAATATTTTCTTTTGGATGAGAAAACAAATTTTGTGGTGAAAAACATTTTTTATGGTGAAAATATTTGAGGTGAATATAAAATATTATTCAGTTCTAAGGGACAAGTGAAAAGACAAGAGAAAATTTTTTACTTGTCAGTCGCTACTATGAAACTGTATTAAAATATACCAATTTGTATGAAAAATTTAGAGGTACCTTATAATTTTCACTATAACTCTTAAGCCGCTGGACCAATTTAGCTCATTTTGAATTCCAAACTACTCGGGAGGATATACATTAATACAGGCAAAAATGAGCAACCCGCTTGCATCTTCGCGCCGTGATCGCCATTTGAACAGACAGATGGACAGATAGACGGATATTGCTAGATAGGCATAAAATTTCATAAGGATCACGAATATATATACTTTATGGGGTCTTAAACCTATATTTCGACATGTTACAAAAGGAATAACAAACCCTAAAAAATGGGTACTATTTATATGATGGAAAATATTTTTACATATCAAACTCAATTTCTACACATTAAACTAAATTTTGAGAGTAAAAACCTAAATTTGTCAGTTTAAAATTGCGATAGCTATCCAGCACCCCGTCCTAGTATCTGATGCGAGAAGTTTTCGTATCAAGAAATGCATAGTCACCCTTTTTATGCAGGGTGACTTATGTTATTACATGATGAAGTTAATTTTTAGTGAAAAATTTTTTAGAGCATTCAAATTTTAAAGCTGTGGAAACATTTACTTATGTAAAATACATTATTAAATAGAAAAATAACATAAATATGTTCTAACTACCCTGCGGGAAAAAAGGGGTCAGTTGGGAATTGGGACCTGGCCCGAAGTAAGTGAAAACTGGACCGGTTCCGCAAATACATATCACGAAATAGGTAAAAAGAGGACCGGTTCTCAAAGTACCTACCACGTGACCGGTTTAAAAGTCATGAAATGTTTTTTTAGACCAATTCTGTAACATGTCACAGAGGGCAATTGACCCCCTCCTAGCACAAGCCCATGTTAAAGTGACCTGTCCCGCGACCTATCCCTATCACAATGAACCAATTGCGTGACGTGTCCAGGGATAGGTCCTTTTCCTGCAGGGTATCTTCTTAAGATTAATATATGTTTAATTCCGAATTTTCCATCTCTATTATCCAGCAGAAACAGGGTTTCAACTACTTGCCAGTCTATTTACTCGCTTAATTACTTTTGTTCGCGATGTTCCAAAAGTAATGAGTGGTCATTACCTTCTCACTTACAAAAAACACAATGTAATGGGTAGTCATTACCCTCTCGCTTACGGACAGCCAAAAAATAATGACTACCCATTACTTTTTGGACATCGCGAACAAAAGTAATTAAGCGAGTAAATAGCTTGGTAAGTAGTTGATACCATGTAATTGTATGTGAGATGTTCTTCTCTTCCCGAAATTCATTTTTGTATACTCTAAAAAGTAATTAGTTACTAGTCAAATGGAATGGTCACCTACGACCTTTATCGACGTCTAAACTCAAAAAATCAATTTGAATTCGTTATCTATGGCTATTTCCCTTAAAGTTGTGTGTTATAAAAAGTGTGAAAAATTAAGTACTTTTTTTAATTTTAAATAGAACACTTAAAATAGAGTTCGATATCGGAAAGCTTAATATTACCCGAAAGAACAATCTATAACATTTACAATTTAAATATAATTTCATTCTAATGTTGGCCAGGATTACGAGAGTAATGTTAGCTTCCAAGTCTTGAGTCGTAGCTGACATATCGGTGAAGACTTCTAACTTTACATTATCCCAAGGGAAATATATCATACGATCTAGGCGACCAGTTCAGAAGTTCGGAGCTGCTCACCAAAATGATTTCAACATTAAGTTATTGTTTCGCGTTCTATGTTTGCTTTTAAATACTGATTTTCTTAATACAGCTGAATAATTTGGAGACATTGTTGCCGTGTGAGGAAAACTGAATAAAAATAACATGACAATATGCCACCAGTCCCGCGAGATCTGTGAAAACAAAAACTCTAAATGAATCACGCTTTATTTACAATTGACACTATAAAATGCGAAGAATGTTTATGAATGACATTGCTGATCGGAAAATGTATCCCACCCGGCTGTGTTTAATTATTTGTTCTATTTATTTAGAAAAATTTGCATGATCTTGAACCACATGAAAAACATCTTGCAGTTTCTATGTAATGATATAGTGCGATAGAAATATCAAATATATATTCTTACTTTCAAACTGAACAGATTGTAAACACCTTATTTTTTCTTAATTTGAATTGTGTTTCCACATTTTTTCGAACTTTTCAGTTTAAAGAATAAACAGTTTACATATTCGGTACATTCTAATACACTTGCTTTTGTTGATATCCATGGTGAATAGTGGAAAAGTGTTTAATGTTAGAAAGAAACATAAGTGTAGCAATTGACACAGTAGACTTTATTTCTTTTGTACTTTAATTTAGAGGTAAGTGGTGACAAGAAAATAAAATACATTGTTGTTAATATATGAGATAACATAAAAGAAAATTAATACCTACCATCTTTTTATATGAAATCTTTATTGGTAAAAGTGGCATAAGTCTATTTTTCAGCCAAATAGTGATAATGATAGGTGATAAAAACTCTTTAAATTATATTTGCTTGTTTTTAATACAATATGTTTGCCAGCAATATGTTTGAATAATTAAAGTACATATACCGGAATATAAAAAGTTGATCTGGCGCAATATTTAATCATATACAATTTGATATTCTTTAATTTCTGCTCTAATATCTAGCTTAATTTATTTGATCTTAAAAATAGTAGATGAAATTAGATCCAGCAATATATTAAGAGATCCAAAAGGATCTAAAGTCATTTGAAAAATGGCAGATCAAATTAGATCCTGCAATATATTTGAGGATTTAGAAAAATCTAAATTAATCCGAATAATGGCAGATCAAATCAGATCCAGCAATATATTTGGGGATTTAGTAAGAACTAAATTGATTGAGAAAATGGCAGATCAAATACTTTCAGATTAGATCTAACAATATATTGAATTATAAACAAAAATTGAGTCCAAAAAGCAATGCCCTCAGAAGGATTTGAACCAGACTTATACTCGACCGTTTAACTCACTTAACACTGCTTTACATAATATAAGACTTAATGTAAGACTTAATTTTTCGTGTAATTGTGTTATATATAATTATATCTTCGGGACATATATATAATTATATATTCGGGAATTTTGAAAAAATGGATAGAAATGCTGAATTTTTGAGACTAAATTATTCCTTCAATTATCTGATTATGTATGTATAATTATGTTTAGTAATATCTAAATAATTATAATCATATATTTCGGCCTTAAAAAAAATTTACCGAAAAAATTATAATAATAAAACAAAAAATATATAAAATTTTCACCACTAACAGGACTTTAAAAAAAAATATATATATAATTGTAGATTATTATAATATAATAATATTTTATGAAATACAAGAAATAGTTTTGATAAGGCCCCATATATTATTATATATCAAATATGTGAGGCACATTAAATTGCATATAATTTTATGTAATATGATATGTATCATATCTTATCATATAAAGCATATAGAATTTTATAAAGATCAATACATAACAAGATGTGATTATATATGGCACAATCTAAGATAATTGAAAAAAAATTTATGTAACATATAATTATATATGGTTACTAGGGCGGGTTAAATTGTATGGAAGGATTTTTTTGGTGAAGCGTATAGCAAAAACGTAATCTATAGGTGATTCTGAGAAATTTTGCTCAAGAGATCATAGCTCTAAGTCGGATTTGGAGCCCCCCAAAATTTCAAAATAGTAATTTTTACATATATACATACACTTAAAAAAGTTTGTAAGTGAAAATAACTGAAAATATCATTTTAAAAAAAATGATATTTCATTTAAAAACCGGTCTACTTAATTTTCATTTAAATTAAATGCCATTTGTTATTTATTTTTAAATGTTGATTAATCAACTGACACATCCGTAAGAAACAACTGATATAATCAGTTAAAATAAATGTAAAAATTTTACCCACCAATCCTTAAAAAATAAATGTTTTTTTCATTTATTTGAAATTATTTCCGTTTTTGTATTTTTTGTTTTTTTTTTTAATATACTCGTACAATACAAAATGTATGTATGCATATGAAGCAATAAACACTTTTTGTGTGAATGTATTTGTATATGTATGTTTATGTGTATATGTATGTGTATGTGTGTTAATGAAGTTCTTGTAAATTGTATTGAAAAATTTTGTATATATACAACCAATTTAATTAAAAAACAAATTGAAGTTTTTTGAATATTTTTTTTTGAAACAGACAGCAAACAAAATTTAAATTTGTAATAACTGTTACGGACACAAATAAACCACAAGTTTCCGTTTTGTGGGTAAATTTTTATTAAATTTCAAACAAATGAGATAAATGAAACTGAAAAAAATCGGTAAATGATAGTAAATTATTTCGAATAAATGTATAAAAAAGTTAATATAGATGTTTCTTTGAAAAATAAATGTATCTTCCTTTATTTTTAAATGGAACGGAAAACTTTTTTATTAAACTACAAACAGTTAACTACATAATATTCTGAAAAAATCAACATTTTCAAGGTTTCAACAAAAAACATTATTTTTACATTTTTTATTCAATTTATTTTTAAATATTATTCTCTACATACAATTTAATGTTTTAGCGTGGTAATAAAGGGTGTCCCAAGAAGAACGCAATTTTTAAATTTTAAATAAAACACAGATATTTAAAAAAAAATCGTGAAACTTTATTATATCGTAAAGTAGACAGAATGAGGTTATGTATGGAACAATATATCGAGCAGATGGCCGCCGCGGCTTTGCTGCATTCACGCGATCTTTTAATGAAATTTTCAATGACCGTTTTGCATGAATGCTGCGGTATTTCATTAATGCAGCGTCCAATTTCCTCTTTTAAGGCTTGAGTCGTCGTCGGCTTATTCGCGTAAACCATCGACTTCAAAAAACCCCAAAGAAGAAAATCCAATGGTGTTAAATCGCACAATCTAGGCGGCCAATTCTGATCTCCAAAACGCGAAATAACACGACCGGGAAATGACTGATGCAGCAATTGAATTGTTTCTCTGGCTGTATGACATGTGGCGCCGTCTTGTTGGAACCACATGCCCTCCACATTCATTTCTTCAATTCTAGGCAAGAAAAAACTGGTTATCATTTCACGATACCGAACACCATTGACTGTTATCGCTTGACCTGCCTCATTTTCATAAAAAAAGGTCCAATGATTCCTCCAGCCCAAAAACCACACCACACAGTGACACGTTGAGGATGCATTTGCTTCTCGTGAATCACTCGAGGATTTTCCTCACCCCAAATTCGACAATTCTGCCTATTGACGACAAAATCAGCATTTTCATGTTGTCTCTCCAATACCCAATTAACGAACACCCTTCGCTGTTCCTGAGTCAATTGAACTTTGTATGCATGAATATGCAAATCTTTCGTCAAAATTCGCTGCAAAGTGGATTTGGAGACACCAATTTGCTGAGCTCGGTGTCGAATTGAGGTGGATGGAGTTTGAGCGACATCATCACGTACAGCTGCGACATTTTCGGTCGATCGACCTGGTCGATGGCGCGTTGTTGTCTTTACATCACTAACAGACCCAGTTTCGGCAAATTTATCCATTAATCTCTTTACAGTTGACTCTTTTGGAGCATTATTGTGACCCCAAATTGATCGCAATTTGCGAACTGTAGCCGCAAAATTTTCACCATTTTGGTAAAACAATTTCACAATGAGAATGCGTTGTTCATTCGTGTAGCGCTCCATTTTTACTAACCTCGTACCTTCTACTAGCAAACAATAACAATTGTTCAAATGTCAAACAATGACACTTCGAATGTTGCCAGATTTAAAAATTGCGTTCTTCTGGGGACACCCTTTATTATTTTTTAATGTCATTTTTACTTTCCATTTAAGGAGTTTTCTTACGACTTTCTAATGTCACTGCCATAACTCCCTCACGATTCTTTTAGTAGCGATTATAAATTTCACTGTACTAATAGTTAGTATATTGCATTTATTGTATTTAATATAATTGTATTGTATTTAAATTTAGTAGCGGCTTCTATTTTTTTCTCTTAATATCATTAAAAAACAATTCAGCAGTCATGTGTAGTTAAAATTAACGGAAAATGAACTTACTCCACTTTCTAAATAAACAGTTCACATGTATATAGGAGTGTGTAAGTAAATATGTCTGTGTTAGTTATACTATACATTTACTAAACGAGGATGATTTAATTCATAAACAGTTACAGATTGTTCAAACGGATATAAATAATTTTCTCCAAGTTAAACAGTTTCCATATGTGTAAATATAATATCTTTAAGTACGTGTACAATGGAAATGTTAATAAAGATGACTGCGGTATACAAGATAACGATGTTGATGTAGCATTATATACACTTAACCCTTTAAATTTTAAAGCATTATAGTTTGTCTAATTTACACGGCATTTTTATAAAGAAAAACTCTTATGATCTAAAAAACGCAGAATATATTACTTTAATATAGTATGTTCATTAATTGTATTTCAATTTGAATACAAATTTATATATAAAAATTACTGTTCAATTAACTCGAGGGCTTTATATAGTTATTCGTAACCGTTCGGTTTTCATACGATTTTTCGGTATTTATGCGAAGAGGTTTTTTCACCCATATTTAAAAAAAAATAAAATGGCACATTTTGGCGAACTGTAGAAATTTGTTATATTATTATTTTTTATTTTGTATGTTTTTTAAAAATTGAAAGAAAACCATAACAAATACTTTTTTGGCAAATAAAAAACAAACAAATGTATTTATTTTTAAATACTCCGCTTTTGGATCAGTAAAATCTTTATCATAATGGGATGTAGTTACCCAAGAACCCATTATATAATATATTGTATTAGAAACTGTTTCTAAAACATTTTCCTTGGTTCTGAATTTTTTAGCGTTTCCCAAAAATCCGAAAATCTAAAGTCTATAGAAATAGAATAAGTTTAAGTGAAAATTCAAAAATTATTAAATATTAAAAAAACAAATCTTAAGTTAATTAAGGTAATTTTGATCGTGTTACTTGGCTTTGTTTTTTTTTGTATACAAAATTTGTTAAATATTGTATAGCAAAATATTCAATAAAAATTCAATTATATGTTTTATAATCAGTAAGTACCTTTGTACGTATATTCATTATATTAATATACGTTTAGTTGTCTCTAATATAGGAAACAAAAATATTAAGTTTTATTGAATATATGCGATGTACAACACTGCGAGGTTTCTGCCTCGAAAATATTCATATTCGAATATTTCCATAAATAAATATACAAAAAAAAGAAAAACTGTGAAAAGTATTGCTTGAGCAAGAGTATAACAAAAAATTATTTTTACAAATAGAAGATTTCTGATTCTCAAAGTCTGTATCGTCTTTGTGCCTGTTAGGAAATCAACTTAACCACGAGGTTCTTTGCTAAGACTTCTGGTTGTAAAGCATTACTATGCCGTATCGAAATACATCTATCAGCCTAGCTTAAATCGGTTAATTTGCTTTGATTTTGTAAATATACGGAGGTTGAAAGCTCGTTATAAATTTAGAAAAATAAAAAATTGGGTGAGTTTTAGATATTGATAGATGTTGTGTTATCTAATACAATAAAAATTTAGAGCCATTTAAATTCTTTTGACTGCATTTTTTCCGCCCATTGTTGAACAACTTTGAAATTTGTTAAACAAATTTAAAAATGCCTGATCCGACTCGAAAAATTCACTGCAATGCGTAAACAGAAAAATATATATGTTTGTTTATTTGGAATGAAAACATTTTGTACCTTAAATGGTTAAGCATAATAATGATTCCTGCAGGCTATCTAATATGCTTTTGCTTGTATCTACTACATAATATGCGTATGTAAAACATGTACACTAGGGTGCGCCTTATTTTTTAACTTCCGAAATTCGACCGTAACTCCCCTAGAAATGTTCCTCTTAACGAAAAACCATATTTTGCAAAAAATGAGGCTAATCGAATATCGGGAAGGCGTGGCTCAAACGCCCTAAATTTGCTAAAATATGTGAAATTTGTATAAAATTTTCCCAAATATTAATTTTGCGCTACACCTATGCCACAAATTAAAATATTTTAAGATGGATTATGATGTAAAATTTTACGCTGAATCCGTGATGTTATTTTTCATAAAAAATATACCTTTTTGACGGCTTTCAATAGCATACAAAATTACATTACGAAATGTAACTAAGTAAAACCATTTTTTGAAATATTCAGATTTTCACAGTTAGGTTCCAACCAAAATAAAATAATTACATTTGATATTAAAAAATTAATCATTATTACCATCTAGTGAAGCTTATTTGTCCCATAAAATTCTACCTAATGATCGTGGTACATTATTTGGTTCGTAACTCCCAGAGCTAAAATCTCTTGTTTATAAAGTAAACAAAAACAGCAGTTTTCTGAAGTAAAAAGTATTTTTATTTAGACAATAAATCATTTATGCACCTATATATAAAAGTGAAAGTTAAATAAATAAATAAAAATAAAGAAATAAATAAAGCAAAGAAAAATTAAATATAAGAGTATAAGAAAAGTTACATCTGCTCGATCAATTACCGGTGCTAAATTACCATCCAATGCCAAATTTTGCGTGTATTATTTTATAGTTTGCGAAAAGTAAAGCTAGAACTACAAGCAAGTGCTTCCATTGCCGTGAAGTTTTTACTTTGAATGGAGGAAGTTTCAGAAAAATTGCAAACGCCGAACATGAATACAGGAAAAACAAGAGAAAGTTTTCTAAGATATGATTAATATCGAGAAAGATAAGATATTTTTATTAAATCAAAGAAAAAAAAGAAGACCTGGTGCAATGATAGGTATTGATTTCATCTTAGCAGAAAGAGAAGAAAGAAAAACACTTGGACGAGAAAAGCAACGTCGCATGAGTGGGTAATGTGCATCCGCTTGGGAAGATATATAACAAAATTACTGTGGGTTATCAAGTTCCCAGCAAAACCTTGGTAAACACTCAAAAAAGTTTGTCACTTATTAAATAAAATTAACATTTTTAACCAATAATGATGTAATACCCATGATGTATTACCCATTACTTCTAATTAATAAATAAAATAATAAGCTTAGTATTTATTTGCAGAAAAAAAATTAAAGAAAAGCAACCCCGGGACAATGAACTTCTTCAATTAGCAGTAGTTTTTCTTGGAGGAACGGCTTCAAAGTTTACTTTTCGGATGCCGGGAGACTTTGGCCATGCCCGGTGGATATCCAAGGCAATATATTGCCTGAAAATATTTATATTTCGGGACAATTTCATTTTGACCTACTGTGAGAAAAATGGTATAAGAGACATTTGTATTTTTATAATAAAAATATACTTAAGGGTTTGGATAGAAGCTCCTGTTGCTGTAAGAGCTCCTAATCAAGATTAAACTTTATTAAAAACATTATATGCTTACAATAAAATTGATTAAAATGTAAGTCGAGAATTACTACGCAGATTTCGCAATTATTTTACGGTATTTATCATCAGTATCTGCAGCTCTGGCTTTTTTCGATGATAAAATTTCTTATGCATCAAAAAAACTTATGGCTTTAAATCAATCTAATGATAGTGACACCGAAAAGTTGACAATTCTTTCCTATCAAATTCGCCAGTACGCTGATAAAAAACATTGAGAATTTTATTTCGCAAAAAGAACTAAACTTTTTTAAAAGATATACTATTATAACGGAATTTCTAAAAAAAAGATCCTAAGAAATGGAAAAATGGCATCTGTAATAATATTGGTTTTTGCATAGTAAGTAGTATAGCAGAACGGGAAGTAAAGCTAATGGAATACTAAAATCGAGTGTTGTCACGAGACGAAACAATATCCTGACACAACTAAATCAGGTCTTTCAAATTGATGTACATAAATATAAATATTAAACATTTTAATTAGTGAACATTTTATGTAGACATAGATTTGAAAATAAGAAATAAACTTTAGAATTGTAATGTTCAACATAATAAAACAAGTAATAAATAATATTAAAATAATATTTAATACGGTAGAAACTAATTTTATTTGCAAATTTTAAAATTCAAGGAAGTAGTTTTGTCAAAAATAAACGTATTAATTTTTGTGTAAAGTAATATAAAGTGAAACATTTTAATAGTTAATAGCGACTCTTAAATAACTGATAGCTACCCTTGAAGGAAGATAATTTTTTAAGTGTTCGTAATGGGAGGTTTTAGTATAGTATAAATTATTTTGTATTATGTTTGTAAATATGTGCATAATTTGAATGCTTACATACAGCAGAATCGTTGTTTTTTTTTTGCCTTATTACCACCTAAAAAGTTTTTAAAAATAAACTTTTTTCAAATAAAAAATACCAAAGCTCGAAAAGTTAAAGTGTTATGAAAATTTTACTGGCAGGTTCTGATTCAGCGAAAAATTCTACATTATGATTCACCTCAAAATATTTCAGTTTGTTGCATAAGTTTAGCTCAAGATTAACATTTTTGCAAATTTTCTACATATTTTACATATTTCAGCAACTTTAGGGCGTTTGAGCCACGCCTTCCCGATATTCGATTCGCCTAATTTTTTCCAAAATGTATTTTTACACTAATAGAAACATTTCTAGAGGGAGTAACGGTCTTAATTTCCCAAAAAATTTTGGCCCACATAACGAAGGCGCGCCCTAATGTACACTCATATAATCCATGCAAAAAATACAAAATAAAAAAAAAATTTATAAATATTGTAAAAATAAATAAATAAAAACTTTTACATAAATAAACCAATTTTTGTTTATTTAACAAACCAATTGTCGTTTTTCTTACTTTAACAATTTTTCATATATTCATACATGGATTATTATCAGTGTACAATTTTATATTTCTTTATAGAGGAATGTGGTGTACCATAATAAAAGTGGACCTTAAAACGTTAGACTTTTTGTAAATTTTCGGCTAATATTTTTTAAAAATTCTTCTTCATATTAGGTCCGTTTGTGTACTTTTCCAGTAAAGTTTAGTAAAAATTACTTAGTTACAAAATTACAGAGAGTAAGACAAAATTTAATCTTAAAAGTACGCAAATGGAATGCTTTAGTAAGATAGTTAAAAAAACTGATTGTAAATACCAATAAAAAAATTTACCGGTGAATATGGAAGAAATGAAGTGTTCTCCAGGAATATTCTGGTCTTCCATCTTATTTCATCCATCGTAAATAAGCAATCATTTATTTATATATATATATATTTTATTTTTATAAAAAAATATTTAATGTGTTTGAAATATTGTTTGTTTTTCAATAATATTTTTTTCAATCAGCTGTTTTTTTACGAATTTGTAAAACACATTTATTTATGAAATGTTTCAGAAATTGTAAAAAACATATTTGTCATATTTATGATGATTATGAAGTTTTTTATAGTGTATATTAAAAAAATGTATATTTTTGCAAACTTTTGAACACTGCGCATTAAAACTCCTTTAGTAACAAATATAACAAAACACCTGTCTTTTTGACATGCAAATGTATAATAGTACACAACATATCCCTATATATACAATATAAATAATATCTTGAAAATTTATCAAGATGAATTTTGCGAAACTGACGTATTTCACATTATATATGGGCTACGATTTCAACTTATATTATTCAAATGAATTTTTTATCTTTAGTTACTATTGATTATAACGCACATGGAGTAACATAGATGTTGGTGTAGGTGGTACTGGTACTCAGTGCTGTAAATTATATGTATGTCGAGCAAGTATAAGGGAAGTTAATGGTGCTACCACTTGACTGAAATTGAGATTTTTTTTTAATATTATTTCTAAGCTGCAGTAATCGCAAAATTAATAACGATAACAGCAACTACAGTTATAACAGCCAAAGCATTGTATATACAAGAGTTAACATGACAACTTTAAAGGACATGTGTAAAATGCTCTTTCAATCATTTATAAGTATGGATTAAAAAAAGTTAGATTTCATAGGCATTGGATTTTAATACTTACGAACACACAGAGATGTATGTGCCGCATAAAGTTAAATATGTAATAAGTTTTGAATGTAAGATGTCTTAAAGTTACACATAGGGGATTATTGTTCAAAACTGAAATACGAGGGTAATAGAGAAATGTTTTGCGTAATTACTTTTTGGCAAACTTTACGAGTAAAAATTTAGTAACAAAATAATGGGGGTATAATTTCTTAGATCAAAAAAATACATTGCACCACGATATGGGCAATAAAATAGTTATGGAAATTCGATTCGTCAATTTTCCCGCAGAAACAGAAGTCCCCATATGACAGCCATAAAGTGTGAATCAATTCAGTTTGACTTTCTTCGACAAGTTAAACGCTACTTATAACAAAGATTAGAATCGGCTTGAGATATCATTTTAATGAATTATGTAGTTTTGTAAAAAATTGCTTTAAAAATTTCAACTGTTTATTATTTGCAATATAAAAATAACTCGATTTATTTAACAATGAAAAAAGCTAACATCTTGACAATATACTGATAAAAATATTTTTTTCTTGGAGAAAATATTGGTAGGACAAGGGCAATTTCTACAACATCATATATTTATAGATTTCATAAAATATTAAAATATTATCTTAGATTTTCTTATTTTAACTTTCAACTTTAGTAACAAAAAAAGAAATTACAGCTTGCAACATGAAAAAAAGTCTGTAATGGCAACTGAAAATGTTGCTGTTATTACGGGAAATTTTGCTAATTTGAGCCCAGGGTATTTTTTGCTAATCTTAGCAACACATGTCTGCCGACGTACATTACAATGAAATTATAATAAAGTAAGTAGCCGCTACTAAATTTTAGTAAACTTTTTATAAATTGAAATTTAAAATTGGTTTGCTAAAATCAGCAAAAAATTACTAGATATTATTAAAATTAGCATAAAAAATTAGTATGCGCTACTAAATTTTAGTAAATTGCTGTAATCTCAATAAATTGTAAAATATAGCAAAATTTTAATTTATAAAAAATATTATTATAATGCACAAATTAACTTAATTATTTTTAGATACACTTGTTACACTTTAAAACTGCTACTTTCCTTTGAAATTTCCTTACGAGTTCGAATATATATTATATATATTATTATCGAAACATTTATTTATTTTATTTATTTTTCTTTCAAAAAATATTTTAGACAAAATTAAAAAAAATCAAAGGCTTAAAAAATAGTAACAACATAAAATAAAAAAGTTTTTAGTGCTATTTTAAGTGGACATGAGTCGGATGTAAAAAGTATTATCACTTCCGAACCCTTTTTTTAAGTTATGTAGCATTTTAAGGCAATATGTAAGTATAAGTTTTAATTATTAGAAATAAAATTTCCTTCAATATTCACTTTTTTAAAATTAGTAAATTATTTTTTTGATAATTTTAGAAAATCGGTTTTCAAAAATTTGGAAAATGATTTCTGAAGATAGCAACAAAAATTTGTAAATATTCTGTAAAAATTCTGTAATTTGTGAATAGCAAAAAAGAATTACTAAATAATAATTTTATTACTTATAATTAGTGCAAACGTAGTACAGTGGGATTGAAGACTGTTTACAAATTTTTCTACTAACAACCGTCAACCGCCAGCAAGAAAAAGGTCTATTCAAAAAGAAATTTTTTTTTCTTTTTTTGTTTTTGTTTTTGTTTTTTTTTTCAAAAATTAAATTCCATGATAAGCATATTTCTATATTTTAAAGCATATCTCATAAATTTAGAAAGCTTTACTCAATAAATATCTTCACCACAATCGAGCACATAAAGCACTTCATTTGCTGTCATCGTTGCGCGTTGAAAGTATTTAACTCTTACAGCGTTAAGTACGTGATAAATGCCCAGAAAATGCATTGCTGTTTCTGGTTCTCATAAATTGCACAAAGAACATAAAATTGCAGAACCGACTCTAAACTGGTTACCATTTAACCACAACAGATTTCCTCCTGGTAATTTGCTTCTGATTGAAACTTAGGTTACAACACGTCACTCCTTTTTAGGGATTGAGATGTTTATAAATTCTTGGTCGATTTATATTTAAGCAAACTTCGTTCTACTTTATTTTATTTTGATGTATTTCATCCCTGTTAATATTCTGTTCCAGCAATGTTTTGAAATCTTTATACCAGTAGATATTTTTCGCCATAATTTGCCTCGCAAGTATGTGCATTCTTTCATCATAGTTAAAGAACGCTTTTGATATGTATTTTAAGTATTTTAAACTATAGAATGTCCTCCTCCCTGAGCTGTTTCTAGGGCAATTAGATAATTTGGTGTGATATCTGGTAGCTTTAAGATCCGCTTCGTGAAGAGCCTTTGGAATTTATCAATTTCCTCGAACTGCGAGTTTCCTTATAATATCTGTGCTGCATTATTTTTAGTTGTTACAGGTTTGGAGTATGACATTGTGGGTGTTATTAATATTCCCAAGTATTTATACTCCGAGACAGTCTTTGGAACTTCCCCATTGAATGTAAATTTTTCTTTCAAACTATGTCTACCACCTTTTTGGAATATCATTATCTGTGATTTGGCTCGATTAACCGACATAGGGGACAATATTGCTCTCACTTATTTATCATTTTCTGCAAAGTTTTAAAATCTGCTGCTGGCATAACTATATCATTTACGTACATCAAAACTATCGTTAACAAACAAACCGCCATCCAGGTGATCTTGAAGATCATTAAGATACAAATTATCTTTGAAAAATTAAATATCTGATTAAACTCAAATGAACGGTTTTGTAATCTCTAATCTTTATTTGCATGTTATCCCTGACCATTCTTTTTTTAACTTTCAACAAACCGGCCTTCATGCTCCATTTTTATACAGTGTGTTTTTATATTCCAGGTCGATGTTTTTAATCGCCATTTTTATGTGGCTTACATTTGTCAGTTTGTATTTGACAGAATAGCCACTACTGGTGATCTGAAAATCCTCAATTGATACACCAACGGCCTTTACACCTTCGTGAAGGTCTATAGCAACAAGCCATATGCTAAAGAACAACATTATGCAAAATATGGTTAATAGAGCACACATTTGCGTAGCATCCAGAGGCGGCATAAATATAATATAATTTTATATTTTATTTTTTGACCCGAGCGACGAGGCTATCGTCAGCCTCCTTATGAACTAACCAACCCATAAACAACTCATGGTTTTGAACAGGCTTATATATCACACACTCTAAAGCAGCGATCGGCACTCATAGCACTCAGGGGCCCAACACAATCGGCAATTTACACGTACACAACACGAATGTCAACAAATCTCACAGCTAAGAGCACAAAAAATACAATTATTTCATTCAGTAGTGCGCTTACTTTCAACAAAGCAAGTGTATGCCGCTTTGTTGAAGAAATAAAGTACACTCTTAAAAAATTGCTTTTTTTTATTATAGGTATTTATTTTTTTATTATAGGTATTTTTTTCGTTTCCATTTTAAATTAAAAATGTGGAACGTTGAGTGGGAAGAATTATTTGTATTTTCTTTAAATATATTAAATGAGGCAGAGTGCCTTGTATGCAATCACAAAATCAAAAAAATGAGGGCATACTTTCTTAAGCGCCATTATGATAGTTGTCACTCTGAACAGCATTTAATAAATGGTATTGAAAGAAAACAATTAATTTCGAAATTGAAAAAGGACTTTCGATTAAAAAATATTCGTATTGCTAATAATATAAATAGAAATGCTAGTTCCTTAACTTGTAGCCAACTTAAAGCATCATATATAATTGCTTTAGGGTTAGCCAAAAAGGGCCGACCTTTTGAAGACGGGAATTTTTTTAAAGAAATGTGCCTCTCAATACTGCCACTTTTTGGAAAAGCGGGACAAGAAGTGGAAAGTATTATAAATGAAATGCATTTGTCCGCCCGGACTATAGGTCGACGCACTGAAGATATAGGGCTTTATCTGCAAAGTGAGACAATAGAAAGAATTAAAAATTCAAGATTTATATCAATATGCTTTGATGAAAGTGTCGACATTTGCGACACTAGTCAAATGATTATATGCATTCGAACAGTGGATAATATGTTTAATTCGTTTGAAGAAGTTTTGAAATTGGAATCTTTCTATGACAGCGTTACTGGTCACGTAATTTTTGATTCCTTTGAAAAACACGTTTTATCGCTAATAGATAAAAGCAAAATATCTGCAGTATGTACAGATGGGGCTTCAGTCATGGTTGGCAAAAATAATGGTTTTGTTGGGTGTCTTAAAAAAGCTGGAATAAATATTCCGACATTCCACTGCATAATTCACCAGCAAGCATTATTTGCAAAAACCATTGGTCTTACTGAAACCATGAAAACTGCTGTTAAAATAATAAATCGTCTTAAAGGTGGGCATAATGCGCTTACCCACAGAAAACTTGTAGCGTTTTTAGAAGAAATAAATTCCGATTATAAAGATGTTTTGTTATTTACTGAAATAAGGTGGTTAAGTCGTGGAAAAAGTCTCGAACGACTTTTCAACCTTAGAGAAGAAGTAGCTAACTTTTTGCAATTTCAGGCTTTACAAAAAGACACTGACTTAATAAATGCTATAAGCAG
The DNA here is from genome assembly GCA_949748255.1 of Eustalomyia histrio. Lineage (NCBI taxonomy): Eukaryota > Metazoa > Arthropoda > Insecta > Diptera > Anthomyiidae > Eustalomyia > Eustalomyia histrio. Next base: position 67,782,999 of record OX456523.1, on the reverse strand, counting down.
CCCCGAATTTTTATTAGACCTAGCGTTTCTGGCCGATATAACACTTCAAATTAATAATTTAAATTTAATATTGCAAGGAAGAAATAAACATTTTTGCGACTTGTATCACGCCGTAAAAGAGTTTACTAGAAAATTGATCATTCTAAGAGATCAAATTGCGTCGCAAAACTTGTCAAATTTTCCAAAAGTAAATGAAATATTTGCAATTTTTCCAAATGAAAGTAAATTAAAAACATTTAGTGAAGAACTAAATAAACTTTTGGAAAATGTAAAAAAACGCTTTCAAGATATATTTAATATGCAATGGGCTATAAATATCTATAACGATCCACTGACGTGTTCCATGGGAAATGTTCCAGAAAATATTCAATCAGAATTGACATTAATGCGAGCAGATTTAACCATTCCAATGGATATGGGTCTTAATTTTTGGAAAAATATTTGCAGTTATAAGTACGGTGCAAGTAGGGATTTAATTTTAAATATTTATTCAATGTTTAGCACTACATATATTTGTGAGTCCACATTTTCGGTAATGTCACAAATAAAAAATAAATATAGAAATAAGTTAACTGATGGTCACTTAGAAACATTGCTGAAAATAAAGTGTTACGAAAAAGAAATTGACATAGACAAACTTATTGATTTTGTTAACAGAAATAAGTAATTTTTTTTAACAATCGTAATCCTAACAGGGAAATATAACAACCTACTGAAACTATTGTGGTACCTAATGGCGTACTTTTTTAAGAATAAATAATTTAAGTATAAAAAATCAAACATGTTTTTTATAAATAATACTTTTAAAATTGATTATGAATTATTTTTATTTTTTATAATAGAGAAACCAAAAACGTGAACTATTTTAATTATATTAATTCAATGAATACCGATATTCTCTTGACGATTTATTAATTTATTTATTCATTTATCTAGAAAGATAAAATAATTTCGTACGGTGTAAAACACCAATACATTCATATTCTCTCTTTTTGCCGACCGCTGCTCTAAAGGAAATGACTATGCGAAATTCCTTTTTCATAGTTAGTGTATGATTACCCGTAAAAAATGAGCTTTTTCCATCTATATCGAATTACCCTAGTCAACCACCTTCGATTTCCTAAGCACAAATTGACAGGGTTGCCATTCCAACTGTAAATTTTTCCATTTCTGGGATCAAATTGGGAATCTGGCATACTAATATTTTTCTTACTTTTCATATTTGAGTGCTGTTCCCTTATGTTTTAGTATATTATGATTGATGACCTGGTCGCTCGGGTCGAAAGTGTGCACCCCCCCTAGCGCTGATTCTCATAATTTGTTCCATTTAAAAAAATTACTGATTAATGTTCGTTAGTAACATTTTATTATGATCTAGAGCCTGATGAAATTAAAAAAATATATAATTAAAATAGGCTCCAGCTTGTCTTAAACTTTGAGTTCTGACGAGATATTTTGCCGAATCAAAATACATGTATCAACCTAAATGCCCGAAAACTGATTTAAGTATACGATATTCATCTTTATGAACTAATCTATGAGTCCTTAATAAGACTTTCTCCTTTTTTTAATTTGTTTGCTATTGCTTAGCTTTCCGAGTAAAAAATGATCTGGCGCAATATTTAATGATATCCAATTTGATATTCTTTTAGATCTGCTTTTATATCAAGCTTATTTTATTTGATCCAAAAAATGGCAGATTAAATTATATCCAGCAATATATTTGGGGATTTAGAAGGATCTAAACTGATCCGAAAAATGGCAGATCAAATTAGTTCCAGCAATATATTTTGGTATTTAGAAGGATCACATCAAATTAGATCCAGCAATATATTTTAGGATTAAGAAGAATATAAATTGATACCAAAGACGGCAGATCAAATTAGATCCAACAATATATTTAGGGATAAGGTAATATCCAAATTTATCCGAAAAATGTCAGATCGAATTGTATCAGATTAGATGGAAGAATATAATATTCACGGAAACTAGTTTATTAAAAAACGTATAAAAAAATGTTAAAAAAAATTAAATTAAAAAAATAAAAATTAAAAATAAGCTCAGTCTGCCGGAGTTGCCGTGATGTAAGCTGTACATAATGGCTAACTTTACTAGACTATATTTTTTATATAATTAATTGTGTTATAAATAATTGTATTTTCGGGTCTTATATATTACATAATTATACATTCGCAAATTTTCGATATATTTCATGGCAGCTCATGTTGCGGGGACGGTTTTTCGTTCCTCAAGTTACTACGAAGACATTTTGTTACTTTGAGGACCGTCCTCAAACTTCTCATTTATCTACTGTATAAACTGAAGACATTTTACTGGATACAGAGCTTATTATAGGGACGTTTTTGGCTGTATATACAGATATATATGTGCACGGCGCATGTTGCGGGGACGGTTTTTCGTTCCACAAGTTACTATGAAGACATTTTGTTACTTTGAAGACTGTCCTTAAACTTTTCGTTGTTCTACTGTTTACATTGAAGACATTTTACTGGATACAGCGCTATAATAGGGACTTTTTTGGCTGTATATACAGATGTCTTCAAAGTATGGGCAATGCATATATATATATATATATATATATATATATATATATATTCATTGTGCATACTTTGAAGACATCTGTATATACAGCCAAAAAAGTCCCTATAAAATGCGCTGTGTCCAGTAAAATGTCTTCATAGTAACTTGTCGAACGAAAACCCGTCCCCACAACATGTGCTGTGCATATATATATATATATATGAAATTTGCACATATTGTATCATGTATAATTATATCTTACACCATATATAATTATATATCATATTAAAAAATATTTTTGATAAGATATAATATATACCATATCTTATCATAAAAATTATATCTAATTTTATAAAGATTAATATATAACCAGATATGTTAATATGTGACAAAACATTAGGTAGTTTAAAAAAACTAAACGTACTATATAATAGTATATGCTATTGCATACTGACATATGCATTTATATATGATAATATATAATTAGATAAAGCCTCATATGATTATATCTAAACTTTTTTTACCCGGGTTACTAAGATTTTCAACTAGCACAGTATAATTAATAACACTAGTTTACAGCCAAAATGTGACAAACATGCGACTATTTTTTTATGTTATAGGGCCTCCTAAAGCTTAAAATCGCATTAAAAATTTTTTTTCTGGGCTAGTTTTTAATTTTTTATTTTCATTTTTTTTTATCAGTCAAATTGCAAACGAAAAACCAGTAAAGGCAGAACATCTTTTGTGAATATGGTTTTTAAATCGGTTAAGTAGTTTAGAAGATATGGGTCAAAATTTCGCGAAAAAATAAATTTTTTTTTTGATAAAACCACAAATTTTTTAATTTCAAAAAAATAATAAAGATATTCGTCTTACATGCTAAAATATGTTGGTTTTCCAGTTCCTCATTCAGATGTATTGCCCATTCCTAAATATCCAAAATCAACTAACACCAACGTAAGTTCCGACTCATCATTTGTAAATCAAAACTCACCTGAAGACAATTATAACACAAGTGGAGAGAGCCGCTTACTTACTCAGGCTAAATTAAATGATTTGGTCAGAAACTTGGAGCTCACAAAAGAAAAAGCAGAAGTACTTGCAACTCGTTTGCAAGAATACAACTTTTTGTAGTCAAATATAAAAGTAACATACTACAGAAACCGTGATTCTCCTTATGCGAGGTATTATTCAACCGAAGATGAGATATGATTCTGCAGGAACATTCCCAGTTTGTTCGAGGAGCTTGGAGAGCCTCACAATGCAATTGAATGGCGACTATTTGTTGATAGTAGTAAAGAAAGTTTCAAAGCAGTTCTTTTACATAACGGAAACAAGAAACCATCTATACCCATCGCACATGTTGTAAACACTAAAGAATCGTACGAAACAATGGTTAAATTGCCAAAATGTATTAACTATGAAGATCACAATTTCAAGTTTGTTTCGATTTAAAAGTGGTGAGCATGCTATATGGAATACAACGTGGATATATAAAATATTGTTGTTTTATTTGCCTCCGGGACAGTCGAGCTCGTGATTTTCATTATAAGAGAAAACATTGGCCGGAAAGATTATCCATTACAGTGGTCCAAGACAACATAAAGTATGTACCTCTTATTAGGAAAGAAAACTTTATTCTTCCACCATTACATATAAAACTTGAACTCTTTAAAAACTTCGTCAAAGCATTGAATAAGGAAGGACAAGCTTTCGCCTATTTGAGTAAAATTTTTAAAAGTATTTCTTTTGCAAAAATTAAGGAAGGAATATTAAATGGTCCACAAATAAAAAAACTTATAAAAGATACAAAATTCGAAAAATATTTGCCCACATGAGACTGCAGCTTGGAAATCATTTAAATTGGTGATTTCTGGTTTCCTGGGAAACAACAAAAACTCGAAGTATAAGACTATTGCTGAAGATTTGATTAATAATTATAAAAAATGGATATATAATACTTTTTTCTAATTTAACAAATATTATTTCCTAATTTGTCTGTTTAACTTTTTCAACAGGTGTTAATTTGTCACTTAAGATTCATTTTTTACATTCTCTCTCGAACTTTTTCCCAGAGAATCTCAGTGATGAGCACGGAGAAAGGTTCCACCAAGAAATAATATCCATCGAGAGGCGATATCAGGGTTATTGGGATGAGAGAATGATGGGAGATTACATTGGGTTTCTCTTAAGAGATACGGACCCCAACGAAAACAAACGTAAAATAAGGTCCAACAACTATTTTTATTACTAAAATACAAATAAATTTAAAAAAAATCAATAAATAAAAAGTTAATTTTATTTTTTTTTAATACTGTTGATCTTAACTATACAATATTATTGGGCATGCTTTCATAATAATATAAAACAAAAAAAGGAGAGAATGTCAAATTAGGTATTTTTACATAAATGGTCATAGCTTTGGTATTTACCCATTGATGTTCTTTCAAAATGACTAATTTTTTATATAGAAGTACTACATTTAAGAAAAAGTTATTTTATATTTTTCCTTTCAAGATTAATATCATTTTTATTTTTTTGAAATTTTCAGATTTCTGTAAAATTTTGACCCATAGGTTCAACCCAATTTAAATCCGTACTTCAGAAAAATATTGACCATTAAATGAAAATTCTTATGCAATTTGATTCATCAAAATATCTTGGCTCTAGTTTGAGATATAGTCAATATAGTAAAGTTACTCAAAAATTAAAATATAAAAACAAAAAATTAAAAATTTTTCAAAAACGTCTCCAGAAACAAAATTTTAAAATTCGATTTTCGGACTCAGGAGACCCAAATCAATAACAAAGAAATAGTCGAACGCTTGTCGTACAAAATTTTAAAAATTTGTTAACTAGTGTAACCAAAGAAAATAGTTAGAAAATAGTTAGAAAAAGATCTAAAAAGAAATAATTGATAATTTTTAAATAATAAGCAAAACGAATTAAAAGAAAAGAGAGGTATTAAAACAATTTAGAATACTATAGTATATAAAAATGTGAGAAATCACAAAAAAAAAATTATCATCATGGAGATTTCTTATACACATTAAAACAAATATTAAGTAAACTATATTATTATAACTTTTATTTTTGCTCAAAAAAATAAAAATAAAAAAATAACTATTATTATCCGACTTTTATCAAAAAAGGAATAATTATTACCGTCCCAGGTTGTTTGTTAACTAGTGTAACCAAAGAAAATAGTTAAAAAAAGATCTAAAAAGAAATAATTGATAATTTTTAAATAATAAGCAAAACGAATTAAAAGAAAAAAGAGGTATTAAAACAATTTAGAATACTATAGTATATAAAAATGTGAGAAATCACAAAAAATTTTATCATCATGGAGATTTCTTATACACATTAAAATAAATATTTAGTCAACTATATTATTATAACTTTTATTTTTGCTCAAAAAAAATAAAAATAAAAAACTAACTTTTATTATCCAACTTTTATCAAAAAAGGAATAATTATTACCGTCCCTGGTTGCAATCGATCAGAACCCTAAATCTAGTAAGCTGC